>VYZX01028830.1:1501-105720 GCA_013401335.1 Brachypteracias leptosomus | reverse complement strand
CTGCATGGCCAATGTTTTAGGCGGCAGCAGACAGAGTTCCTGTGTCAACGGTACTGGGTAGCACATAACCGTGATTTTCCACATTGTTGTGTCCTTCACATTTGCATCAATGTTAGCAGGTCTTGCCCCATCATGCCAGCAGTGTTTCCTGGAAAGCTGGATGTGAAATAAGAAGTTGTTCTGGAAAAGAAAACAAAACAAAACAAGATTAGTAGCAAGTAGACAAATGGTGAAATGTGAAGTTAGAGTTTACTTAGCAAATNCCTGCCTGTCACTATGGGGTTGGGTGTGTTGCACCACTGCTGATTTCAGTAACCTCTGCAGGATTCTGGCACCGAACTGCCAACTCCGTGGGGCAGAATTGTCTCAACTTCCATTGCCCTTGTTGCTGTTGTGGTTATTGCTGTTGCTTCCTTTTTGTATTCCAGTTAAGTTCACAAAGTGTATTGTGCAAACATGCAAGATAACTCTTGCCCTGAATGATCTACTAATAAAAGGGAAATACGCCCAGGGACGGGGTGTCCGATAAAGATGCAGACATTAATGTATGTTGAACAGATTAAAAAAAATAAAATAAATTGGTTAAAGTCTTCTCCTGCTGGTTACTGCTTTTCTTTCAAACCATTATCATTTACTTACTGTCTAGAAGGTGTGAAGGTAGAAGTGACTCACAGGAACTGTAGGTAACAATGGTTCTGGTGAGACTGTTCACCTGGGAAAAGATTCTAAATATGCTGTGAAGATATGGACAAATACAAGAGTTAGGCAAGACTGACACTGTAAAAGATTGGATTTAGCCTTGTTTCTGCATAGAAAACCTATTAATGTAGTCACAGCATAACTGGAAGTTGGTCATGCCAAAGATTCGAGCCTGGTGAAAAATCTTGACTTTTAACAAGATAGCCAGTGAATCAGTGAAAGCTTCTGTTGTCTTGCAACGAATATACACCGTGCTTACTCAGTGCTGTCTCTTGAGTAGTTAGCTCAATACAGGGCTATGGTTTTTTCTAAAAATATCCTAATGGCTCTTTCCTTTTTCTTTTTCTCTCCCCAGAATGTTTGTATGATAGAATAGCACAAGAAACTGTGGATGAAACTGAAATTGCACAGAGACTCTCCAAAGTCAACAAGTACATCTGTGAAAAAATCATGGATATCAATAAATCATGTAAAAATGAAGAAAGGAGGGAAAGTGCAAAGTACAATTTGCAATAAATTTCGGATTTTTAATAAAGTCTTAGTGTTTTACTTAAGTGTTGTTTTTTGATTTGTGTGGCATTTTTGCTGATGGGAGAAGCTGACTCGGAGCGTTACTCTCCTATGACTGATTCTTTTTTTGAGCAGTTCTGTCAAAAACCTTTCTATGGTGTTACCTGCTTTTAAACAATGTAAGATATATTGTAAGTCCACTCACAATGAAACAATGAATTTTTAAAGATTTTCCCAATGAGTTGCAGTACGTTAACCTGCAGTTCTGTATATAGATTGTGATTCTGCGAACACCAACCCCTTTTGCCTACATTTTGTTTTACTGAAACTAGTGGATCTAGGCTGCAGTGAAAATCTGCTTAGAAGGAAGAATTGTACAAAATCCACTTTGCTATTGAAAAGGATTTTATTGTATTTTACAAAGTGTTTTTCTGAACTGAAATTTTAATTGTTTGTTTTTATAAGTCTTTGTTTTGATCTCTAACAATATATTTGGTCAAAAACACACAAAGAACGCTTCTTTTTCACTTGCTATCTTGTAGATAGATCACCATTGCTGTCATACTTACAAAAACCCCAAGAAACCACAACAAGGAACCCAGAGCTGGAAGCTGTAGAACCATGATAATTTATTTTAAAAAATAGATCAGTTTAAAAGCAGTTCTTTTTTCAGGCACCAGGGCACTTTTCAGATTTCTGGTTATGGTACAAATCTCTTCAGTATGTCCATGTTACTGTTCTTGAAACACTATATTTTTATTTTTTGTATTTGTATTTTCAAACAATTTAGATATTGCCACACTATGGCACGATGATGTATAATAGAAAATTTAGTATCATTTTGTCTGAGTCCATAATTTAACATTGGACACTTTTGGTGCAAATTTGAATTAAAATAAAAAACTGTTTTCTATATTAAAGTTAGACTTGCGATGCAAAGTTACAAGGAATAATTTGTGGTCTGGGTCACACCTTATTGTCTGCAAGTGACAGAAAATAAGACTTGTTCCATGAGGGATTTTGAGAGTAAGGTTTGTAGAGAGAACTTAGTGCCTTGACTGATCGGTTTTGAGGATTTGTTATATTTGTGATCTTAGTTACCCTTCCATGTATTTCAGGCATGCAGATGTGATTATCCACATTTCAGGCTGGCTGCTCCTGAATATCAGCGTTTGTTTCTTTCCTACCACTGCAATTCTGCTTCCTGTTGTTTTGAAAGACCCTTTCCTCTTGTCTGCTTGTAGCCCTGGAGTCCCCCAGGATTCACAGTGTCCTGTGTGCACAGAGAGTTTGGAGAGGAGCAATGCCAGGATTCTCTAAAGGGCTGGGGTGGATGGAAAGAAGAGGGGAAGGGAGCAGAGGACTCGTGCTGGACCTGCAGTGTCTGTTCTGAAAGAGATGGAGGGAAACACCACTGTGTCTCTTTTCTGTACACCATGAGTGCTTAAATGATGTCTTGATTCAGGCCATAAGTATTTTTTTTATGCTTTCTAAAGTGCAATTTCATGATTGGCTTGTGCTCAGTCTTAAGTACACCGTGCTGCCAAACAGGTACATGCCTCTCGCTGCTCATGTCCCTGTGTTCCCTTCCCTTACACTGGTACTTGTGGTTGTGCAGGTGAGTTGGATCTCACTGGTTTCTGAGGTTCATTTCATAAGGGCTGGTGCCAATAGGATGGATCCAGGGAGCAGTTGTAGCAAGGGATGGGAAGAGGAGGAGTGTCTTTTTATGGTGGCTTATATGTGCCTTGAAATTGCATTTAACAGGCGAGCTTGTCTCCTGTTAATCTCAAAGTGTTCTTAGGTAGTGTTTAATGAAGTGCATAAATGTTTATGCTTCCTAATTTGGGATGCTAAATAGCAAATTAGTGTTTATAATGTCAGTGCATGTATCCTTTTATTAATTAAAGAACAAAATAGAGATAACATTGAAGAAACACTTAAACAGCAAGTTCCCACTTTTCAAGCAGACTTGTGATTGTACTTTTTTTTTTTTATAAAGTGATACTAGGGCAATCCACTAGTTTGGGGGAAAATTCCATAATTTCCTCAGCCTTTTATGGCTTTAGTACTGATATGTTTTCATTGTAACAGATTCTATAATGAGAATATCATGCTGCACTTCTTAGAAGATAGGCCTATTTGAGACAGCATTTCATGAAACCTGGGAAAAGCAGATTAGAATTTAATTAGAGTTAGGACTCCAGCCTGGCCCCAAAAATCAGAAATTCTAAGTCTTTCCACAAACCCAGCATCCTCTTTCTAAGGCTTCTCCTTGATAGACTTGTCCCATCAGACGTTAATGCTGCATATATTGCTGAAGAATTTAAACATTTTTTTTAGGGAAGGTGTCTTGGAAGTCTTCATTAATTCCTTCCTGGAGTTTCTATCAGTTTCTTCAGAGGTAGAACCTGGCCCACCTGTGTGAGGCCCCACCTTCCCCCAGGTGGTCGTGGCTGGGGTGATGAGCAAGGCCCAAACTACATCAACCAGGAACTGATGAGTTTGAAGAGGGTTCCTGTTAGGGCTGTTTGCAGCTTGCTGAGTTTTCTCTCTTAGTGGTGTTCCTCCTTGGCTTTTGGATAGAGAAGAGCAAAAAGATGAAGGTACGCTGAGGGGATGGTGCTGGTGGTGGTTTGGCTTTGGAAGAAAAGAGGTAGTAGCACAAATGTGAGCATCACCTGAAGCTGTGTTGAGTTATGGTAAAGGAATAGGAGGTAATAAAGGTAATGCACCTCAGTTGTGTCATAGCTTGAACTCAATCTTTGGATTTCTGGAAATAAGATTTTGGCAGTATTGAGCCAGTTTTATACACTATAGTTGTAAAGTGATGTGTGGAGGGTTTGCAGTGGGTAACAGGTGTGTATGAATAACATCTTTACACTTATATACGGCCATTACGCTCATCTCTTCCCTCCCTATGAACCCGTGTGAAGACTGTGGCTCTTTCCCAATGTGTCTTTTTCAAATAGGGAAATAGGCCACAGTTGTGTGTTCCAGCATTACCCAGGAAAAACACAAACTTGAATGGGGTGTGCTTTTCTGTGTTGAAATGCTGATGTATGAATTAACTGTGAATTTCATTTCACTATGTGAAGGTTATTTATGGCTAGTGCTGTTCTTGTTGCTGCATTAATTCTTCCATGGTTGTGCCTGCCTGGGCATAGTTTTGCTTTGTTCATAATGCGTCTGCCATGAATCTACCACAGGAAACACTATGCAGAAAATAGCACCTACTAACTTCTTCTTACCTGTACATTGTGTGAAAAAGGAGAGAATTCTGATATAAATTGAAGTAGGTTTTATTACATCCTGTAATGCCCCCTCGCTCGTCATTCTGAGGTTTGTGCTGTGGTGTTACTTCAGGCTGTAAACCTGGATTTGTAGGTATCAGAAAAACACAGATTGAAGAGGAACTGACTTTGTCCTGAGAGATCAGTACATACTGTTTACTCCTATTTTTATCGAAGAAGGTATTACAGCTAGATGAATAATCTGATCCTAACAATAATTCTCAACATAAGGCACACACTGGTGCTGTAATTTGTGATATTCCTGACCTGATCCATACTAAAGAGACTCTGGCACACTTGTGAGGAAGCAAGATTAGAGTTAACAAAAAGGGCTTTATTTTCTATTAATGATTTTATAATGGAAATGAGCTATTATATTAAAGGAAAAAATCCTACCAGAGATTTTAATACCTGAGTCAAAGTGTCTAGCCACTCAATTAGAAAAAGCTAGTATTTGTTAGAGATTAAAAAAAATGGTTAGGTTCTGCTGCTACAGGACAAGTTTGGATTTAGTGGTGCTTTATAGAGATTTTTATTTTTTTTTTAATACAGCCAGACTAAAACTCTTATTTAATCCTGTTAAAGTTAAGTGTATGTAAAAGGAATTTAAGGTAGCATTTGGTTAGCTATTGAGCATGGCTGTCAAAAGAAGATACAATCTCCCTGTGGGAGGTCACTTCTTTGCACTGCACCTCTGATGTTTTATCTGATAGATTGCTGCGATGCTGCTTTGTGGTCTTAAGCATAGATTATTGTCCTCTTGGAAGTTTTAAGTAGCAATACATTGAGCTTTTTTGGATTTAGTGAAACTGTAAAGATTATTCATACTTCTGGAATCTGTAGACTTTAAAAAAATAAAGCGAAGTGAAGGTGACTGTTAAAATAATACTATCTTGATGAAAAACCTCAAAGAAGTGGGAATATTCTGAATTTGGGAACGTTCTGTGTTAGCTGTAGCCTCTCTGTGCATTAGCTGCATTTGTAACTCTTGAGAAACCCAAATCTGGCTGGTTTCTGGGAGGAAAAGCAAGGTTGTCACATGGAGCTGTACTGAGGATTATTCCAGCGTACCATCTTTTGGTGTAAAAATGACCACTCTGTGGAAAGATACAAAGATGCATCTTGTTCTTCCTCAGAATTAGGTGGTAGTTTTCTCAATATTCTTGAAAATATTTGTCTTTCTATGCCTGCCTTTTGTCCCGGAGTGATGAAGTCATAACATTGATTGCTTAGACTTTATTGGTTTCATTTTTTTAATCACAACAGTGTGGAACTGTGAAGTGATTCATACAACACAGAGGCAATAAAAATGTTATGAAGTGCAATCATTGCATGTTTCATGCTCAGTAGCTAATTTTTAATTTCACAATCTTGGACACTTTTTCGTCCCCTCAGGCTTCCTAAATAGGAAAGGAGATTCATTTGGACTTGGAAAACAGGAACAGTGATTCAAAAAGGAATTAATTTACTCGAATGTTCATTTGCTTTACTTTTGCAATTATTTCTGCTGTTTATGTTTGAGCAATAACTTTCATTCTGTGCATTGGATACCCGCTTGTTCAGTCATGCAGTGAAAACAGTCTTATGGTTGTGACATCATTTGTTTACTATAAAGAGGAAAGTAACTCACCTATGACATCAGACAGTTGCGTTATGTCTGGATCAGAACAGAGGTGAAAGTGAGTCTGGGAGGAGAAGAAGAAGCTGATCTTAAAGGATTTTTTTCTATGCTGCCTTCCAACTAGACACTTTCTTCCTACAAAGGAAATTATTTCCTCCACATTTAGCAGAACAGCAACTTTATGTTCCATGTTTATTGGTAGTAAAACTTTAATGGAACTAAACTCTTTATTAGTATATATTTTTAATGCATCAAGCTACCTACTTTCTATTAAATTTTAGTGATTTGAAATTAAAGTCACAGAAAATTTACTGACCACCCAAGAGAGGGGGAGGCTGGGGGTGACTTAGCCTTTGTGGTAGTGCAACAATTGCTAGAAGTCCTGTGCAATTAAGATAAGTAATTATGCTTGTTGGTGCTTGTGTATCCTTTATAGTTAGCATGAGCTTTCATGCTTTTGGAGTGGAGAAGGATGTTGGTTTCATGGGATAGGCTGGTTATCTGAACAATTGGCTGTCAACACCCTTTGGTGTTTACCCCACTGGATGTGAAGGATGCACTGGGACAGCAGTAGAGGGAATATGTTTTGATAGTGCCATATCACGCTGATACCAGCCCCTTCCATGTGAGACTCAGGTGAATGAAAAGTCTCATATGGGAGGGTTTCATATTCTTTCTTTCATACTTGAATAGATCTTTACAGTCTTCCCAAATGTTTATTTAAATCTTACTGAATTGTGGTTTAGTTTTTGAAAAGATGTTCACACATTTTTCTTGTAATAGCAGAATGAAAATTTTATGGGGGACATCTTTCTCCATGTTTAGATTGGGATGTTAGCTCACTGACACTTGAAAATAGTACATTTGGACATTTTGCATCTGAGAGCCAGATGCGCCATGGCCATTCCTTTCCATATGGAGTCCTCTGCAGGATTTATGGAGGTGCCTTTAGAGAATAATTCTCAACATAAGCAGGACTGGAGGTGGATGGGGCAAAGCATCTGTCTCCAAGTTAATGTTCTGTGTTTCCACTAACTGAGCCTGAGATCATGAAAAAATAAACCTCCTGAAAGTAGGATTTTACTTTGTTTTTCTTCCCCCCCCCCTCCGCATTGTATATTAAAATGCTTTGACACTTGCTGGTTTCTTTGCAAGGAACATTCATCCTTCCAGGACCAACATGCACTAAGTCATGCATTTCACTGTATATCCTTACAGGAATAAGCAATTGAGGATGTAGAATTTGGGACTAAGGGGTGAAGGTGATGTAGCATCACCTCTGCTTTGGAGCACAGTGCAAGGAACCACCCTCCTTGTTTGGGATAGGATAGGACAACCGAGAGGGTGTCTTGTCTTTAGGTGTGGTCTCCTAAAGGCAACTGATCCAACAAAGGTTATTTATTGCCACATCGGTAAATCTATGCAACTTCCACTCTGTGGCTTTCCTAAACTTAAACAGTAACAGAGGTTCACTCAGCAGCAGCCAAATGCAGAGGACCCTATGTCTGGGTGGTACAGGAAGCCTAGGAACAGATTGTGAGGGGTCATGTAGGACTTCTCACCTTCCCAAAGAGAATTAATATGTGCAATTTAGATGAAGTCAAAACCACAAAATCTTGATCAGTTTGACATTTAAGGTTTTAATCAGCAAGAATTTTTATTAATTAAAAGTCCAGTCACTCTCACATGCCAAGAATTTCACCTTTAACAAGTAGAATAATCAGTGTTTTCTTCTGCAGCCAGGGACCTCTATCTAGTGCACTTACAGAGCTGTATACTTAGAGATGTATTGTGCTGTTATTCTGTATCAATCTATGCCATGGAAATACACAAATCGATCATTTTCCTGATGTTAGCCAGCCCTGTCTGTTTTCACGGTCTCCCTTTCTGATTTCTTTTCCTTCTGTGAGTGGGAGGCAGTATTCTGGTAAGAAGACAGAAGTGTTTCACAATTCCTGCCTTGCAAGTTGCCAGCAGGGTTCTGAAGTGCAATACCTGCTTGTTGTTCTTGGAGAGAAGTGACACAGAGCTGGAGCATTTCCTTGGGAGCTCTGGCAGTGCTGCTGTCACCGTGAGGCAGGCTTTGCAGTTCAGGGACTTCACACAGCAGCATTTTCTCTTTTTTTCCTTGCTGTGCCAAAGCATAGATTGTAGCAAAGAAAATCTTGTTCTTATGTGAAGGTCTCAAACTGGTAATATGGAATAAGTAAATCTTTCAGCAGCATCTCTTAAAACGTTCATTTCTTAAAACAAGAGGAACCTCTACTTTTCCAGAGACTTGGTGGCCTGGAAATTTCTCACCTAATTGCAGTGCCCGGGTTTGGATTGTCATTTCCATCAGATGAGCAATGGAAAGCATTAGGCGCTTTGACAGATTATACTGATTTATGACTTTAAATTGCCTTCTGGGACTCCCTTTTTCCATTTACTATATGAAAAACAGCCACCTCTTGATCTCGGGAAGAAAGAGCTATTTCAAAATTCTGTGATCTAAGTACTGCTCTTGAGAAGCTTGTTCTTAGCTGTCGAGTCACATGCCTAAGGATGGGTGGAAAGACCACAGGCTGTGGTCAGATACAGGCTGCTGATGGGTCATTTGATGAGATGGTGTGGCCAGGGGACCACAGAACACATCTGAAAGCTTCACTCAGATGTTTCTTTGAAGAGAAACCTTGGCTGGACTGAAGCATGCTGCTTAAACAAGTAGTCTTGAAAAAATACCGAAGTGTTAAATCCATCTTTGCCTTTAGTAGTTTATTCCAGTGGGTACCTACCCTCGCTGCTCAACTTGTGCCTTATTTCCCTGTGAATTTTTCTGGTTTAACTTCTAATTCCTGGTTCTCGATTTGTTTGTCTTAATATTTTTGCCTCAGTATTTCTCCATCTCACAAGCATCTCAATAGACTGGGTGTCTTCAGTCTTCTATGTTGCATGCAATAGCTGTGATTTCCTTTTGTGGGGCAAATCACTTGCCTCTGTAGAAAAAACCTGATACTTAATTGGTTCCTGACCAGCTGATATTCCAGTGTAATTCCCTTTTTACTGTATTAACTCTGTCATGAAAATATTGTTCTTAAAATGAGTATTTATCTCTAATATGCTTTCCTCTTTGACTTGGAACTATATGTGTGCCAATAACGAGACAGAGCATGTTTGTCCTGCTTGCCCAGCTGCTTATTCCTGTATTCAGAGCTCAGGCAAGTGGGTGATGGTGCCAAACGGGGCTGCAAAAAGCAGCAGGTGAGCAGAGTTCCTCAGAAAAGAGGACATTGAAGTGATAAAAGTTGGGGAAGCCACAGTCATTTTACTATTGTTAAATTTTGTACCATCTTCAAACTTATGGTGTTCTCTTGGTTGATGATACCTATGCATTGCCAAAGAATGGTGAAGAACTTCTACCACTATCTTGTTAAATATGCCCAGAATGAAGGGAAGGGTATCTTTAGAGAGACAGCATCTTTTGTGGAGACACTTCATTCTGGAGCCTCCAACCAAACCCCATGAAGGAATCAGGCCTGACAGAAGAAGAGCTTGCTGTACATCAACCCTTGCTGGTTCTACTCTGATAAATTAAAGGTTGCTTTGGGTAGGACTTCCACATATTTTGTTTGACCATGCCTGCTAAATAATTAATATTCTCTGTTAATCTCAGAGACAAGATGAGGAACTGCCAACTTCCGCCACTGAGATGCTCTAATGAAAATTGTTCTTTGCTAGAATTTTGAAGGTCAAAACTGGCTTAAATATGTAAACACAAATTATATCAAGGTAAAACAAAAAACCCTTGTAATTAATCTTTTTTTAAGAAGTCCCTTCCTTCCTTTGAGAATTTTGAATAGTGTCAGATAAGGTTCTTCTAAATTTCCTTCATCATCTCTCTGAAGATTCCCTGTTAATTAACTTAGTCGTTTATAAATGTTATGAAATGATGTTATTGGCTTATTTCTATTTGTAAAGGTGTCAGGAAATTTGTGTACTGCACCTTTTGAAAAGTAATTAATGTTTCATTCTTAATTGGCTATTGATATTTTTGTATTTCCCATTGATTTGAAATGAATACCTCTGCCAGTTTAAAGCTGACACACTGGTTTGTCCAGGTTTCGGTTACAAAGAACAGACAGGACAGCATTGTTGAGCTGATCCAGTTAAAATGACAACCTTCATCTGATGAGCTCCAGAAAAAAATACTTATAATGCTCTGCCTAATCCGGGCTTCTCCCTCTCTGGTGGTGACTGAAGGTGGCCCTTTCCACGTGATTTGGGAGGGGCTGTGTAGGTTTGAGCTAACTAGAAGCTTAGTGATGGGAGGGGTAGGATCAGAGCAGTTCATGTTGTAATACTGAGGGCAGAAACCAGTCGATTCTCTTACGATCCCAGCCTGGTGCTGCAGTGTTATTAAACATGCTGGGCAAGGCCTTGGTGCTGTTTTGCAGGGTTATGGGTGGTGCAGAAGTTGCTTTCATGGTCTCCTTGCTTACCTGATTGATCCAACCTCCTGTTCTGGAGGTTAGGTAGAACCTGTACCTGAGGTACTTCAACTTCATGGTGCAAGATGTTGTCAGTTTTTCATCCTCTTTGAGTATGGGATTTGCTGTCTCATAATCTGATCTGTGGTGGGATTCATGAAGTACCTGTGGCAGCTCAGCTAGTTTTGCTAGGGGTAGAAGGCCAACATTGCTAGTCAAGAGGGAGGGCACTGTGCTCTGCCAAGCCCCCCATACTCCACAGGTGAGGGTGTGAGCTTGTTCAAACTGACACAATTTGGGTATCTTTCTGCATCGGGTTTGATTTGGATTAAAGGAATTCACATTTGTTATTCAAGGGTTTTCTCTTAATAAATACTTCAGCAAAATTTCACTAACCACTGACCTCTTTTGAGAAGTGACTCATTGCATTTTAAAGGCTTTATAACCAAGTCATCCCTTCTTGTCGCAGACATGGAAGATGAATAGATGGTTCTTGCCTGCAATTTCCAGTCTCAGGGGAAGTCCCTTTTCACTGCCTGTGGTGATGCTCAGCCACATCACCGCTTTTAATTGCCTGCAGGCTCCTGCAGGACTTTGTGTGTCCCCTCTGGCATGACCTACATCCTTGCAGAACCATGAATCCCTTGGCACTGGTTAGTGGAGTTTGAGCTCAGGACAGAAAGACTTGTCATTGCTAATCCCTAACTGTCTCCCAGTGCTGTAAGCTATATGCCAATCTCTTTCTTGTGTCCTTAAATTCATCTGGAGTTTTGCTGCCTGTCGGAGGATACAAATGAATTTTCCGCATTAAAGGCGACGGTTGAAAATGTGAGCACTGTCTTGAGCATTATGGACACTGGGTGTGTTATTACACTGAAAACTATGGAAGGATGTATTAAATATCTGCCAGTACCTTATCAAATCAGAAATTGGTACACCATAATATATGTGTATATTTCCCTTTGGAAGGGGGAATAAACAGTGAAGTAAGAATTCTAGTTGTAGCCTGAATCACATTGCTGCTGGTCTTATCAAAGACAAGTGTATCAATGTGTCAGATAATTCAGTTTAACCTAAACTTTCCAAATAAATGCAGGAACAGGATGATGATATTTAGGGTGAATTAAAGTAAATGCTTCAGTCTGTGATGGAAAGGAAACATTCATACAAAATAAGATCAACTTGTTCATTTTGGGAAGTATGGCACTCTTCTCCAAGAATGTCTGTCTCGCCATTCTTCAGTATTGAAGACTTATGGACTTGTTATTGGGCTTTGTCACACAAGGTTGAAGTTACCCGACCTGTGTAATCGAAGGCCCAATGCTACACAGGTTCATCACTTCATATTTTGCTTTTTCTACATGTAGTGGTAGATAAGTCTAGAACATCATTCTTCAGGACTTGATTATTTTTCCTCTAGCCTCCAGGTTGCATTTACTCATGAGCAGTGCATGTCTATTTGTTCTTGAGCAAACATTACTGCAAAGTTTTAACAGCTTTTTTTCCTGTCTTTGAAGAGTTTGAGAGTCCATATCCACTACCTTTGCCAGACCAAACTGTCTTTTAAATTTTGGCTGGGAGATGTGCTTGCCAATTCATCTACTCTTATCCTAGTCAGCTTCTTCTGTACTTGTCTGATCTTTTCTGATCAGTGATACTGTGTGTTGAGTTTTATCTGGGCTGGTAACAGTACATTATACAGTGACATTATCTTTCTAGAAGTGCCTTTCTCTAGAAATATCCTCTGTGCTTTTCATGGCTTTGTCATGCTGAGGGCTCATAATTCAGCAGTAATCAATGGCTCTGCTGAGGTTGTTATCCTTTGAGTTCCTAATGTATACCAGACTCCCTATCAGTCTGTAGAAACTTGTGTTTAGGCTGTCAAATATAATCTCACCTCTTATTTCACTTCTGAAAGTCATCCTGAGGGATCTTTTCTTTCCATCTGCAGTCCTCTGCTGCTGCATCATGCTCATATTACCCTTCAATATGATGCCATTGGTAGGTGTCTCTAGGGTCTGTGCTTAACCAGTGTTCATATGAAAACTATCTTTGTTTTCTATGTAGATTTGTACCTATTCTAAAACTGTTCATAATCATTTAGTGTAGTCTCAGATTGTCCCAGTGGGGCAGGTAACTTTCCCTGATAATGAATGATAATGCTCAGAAAGGGGGAGCTGGTGACTTGTTCAGCATCATGCCTTAAGTCAGAAATGAGTGCTGGTGACATAAGCACAAGTCCTCTGCTCTAAAAGTCAAACAACACTGCATACTTTTTATCAGGGCACTATCCAAAGGCTTTTAGAAAATGTAGTATATGTCAGTGCAAACTTGAGGCTGGGATCTAGAAAGCCATCTGGAAGATAAATTTAATGGGAACCGAGTTTTCAAAGCTCTTAGGTAGCCTTGTGTTTAAAAGTCATGTAGATATGGTGCTTAGGGACATAGTTTAGCAGTGGACTTGGTAGAGTTAGGTTAACAGCTGAACTCAATGATCTTAGAGATCTTTTCCAACCTAAATGATTCTGTGAAAAGTGAAGCCTGGATATTTTAGCTACTGATACTCTGATGGATATGCTTTCTTGGGCTGCCATATGTGTGCTTTTCATGGGTACTGTTACAATACCAGACTGAGCTTCACCATTGTTTTCATTCATGTATGTATTAAAGATAAATAGTTCAGGTGAGCTGATAGTACATGCTGCCACACTCATTGGAATTTGCTGTTTCAGTAGCACTTATCTTGGGGACTTTTGGCAAGATTCATTTGAAGCTTTCTAGTTGAACTGCACATGTAATATCTCTGAAAAAAACGTAGATATCCATGTTTCTCCCTGATGTCCCCAGTTCTGTTTGTCATTGGTGTGCTTATTGTGGAGATAAATCGTGAAGCATGGAGTGATTGTGAGATTAATTAATATGTGGAGTGAAATCTCCTAACCAAGTTACAGGGAGTGTATTCATGAAAAAATGAATACTAAGCTCCACATCTGGCTGTGTAATGTGGCACCTCCCTTGTAGTTTGGATTAGTATAATTTCCTCTGCTGCCTCAGCACCGCCTTGACTTGCTCCATTTCTCCAGAAACAAGCATACATGTTTCCACAGAAGTTGCCACTTCAGGATTTCCACACAGCTTTACCTGTCCAGCCTCTGAAGCCACCCTTCAGGAAAAGAAAAAAATTAAGAATTGTACAAATTTACTTATTTTGCTTTGTTTTGGGTACAGGCTAAGACTACCCCAGTGGTGTACAAAGATTGAGAATAGCATTTTTCCCTAGATAGGATAATCTTTTTGATGACAAAATTTCAAATTTGCAGTTAAATTTCTGCAGCTTAGCTTTGTGTAACTCTTTCTGTAAGACAGCATTTGGTCTACAGCAAATGCAACCTTAAACAACTTCTCTGCAAGCCTATGAAAGTCAAACTACTTGAGGGTTTTACTGGGGAAGTGCACACATGGGGGTTATTGTGGCTCCCAAGGCACACTAGGAACAGGAGTCCAAGTGCTGCTGTGGGTGAGGTGGAGGGGGGAGGGTTAGAGCAAATTGTGTCATTGAGTTCCCACTGGAAAAAAGGGAATTTTTTTTTGCCATTCCCCACCCTTTCACTTGAAACTAGAATGACCCCAAATTAGTTTTGTTTGTGGGTGTTTCCTATTACACAGAATCACAGACCTCTGCTTGCTCACAGGTCCTAGGGCAACAAAAATCTAAATAAAATAGTGTATCTTTTTTTTTTTTTTAACTGTCTGGCTCAAATTCCAAGGGTGTGATCTACTCCTAAAGCCCCAAGTCTGACAATCTTGTCGCATTCCCTCATCTCTGCATGTTCTGTGCAGTTCAGCTGCAGCCCTGGCTGGCCCTTGGCGTGGGATGTGGTGCAGAGCAGCACTGAATGCCTATTAAAGTCAATGGGAACCCTTCCAATGGGTTACAAACCAAGCCTAAAGAGAAGGAATCTTCCTTCTTAAGGGATGCATGGTAGCAGCTGTATTGCTCAAGCTCTGAGCAGATACAACAAATCTGAGGTGGCCTTGAGAGGAAGTTTCTTCAGAGAAATTTCCTAGTATGGTGTGTTTACATTGCTGTGCATTGTAAAGAGAATTTCTTATGAGCAGCTTTTAATCTTCTCTGACGTGGAGTGCAAACACCTTTCTGACATCAATCATGTTAGGAACACATTTGTACACAGAATAACCGTCGCCTTTTAAATATGGGAATCACAAATACACGTTGACAGAAAAATATATTTAAGCAGTTTCAAGTTTGTGCTGCAATAAGTAAACCAGCCATTGTGTTCCACTGAGCTGCACACTCAAATGCCTTTCAGAAAAAACAAACTCTAAAGTGAATCACAGTAATAGAAAAGGAAGTGTTTACATCTCTCAAAACATTCCGTACAATAATCATTCCTTCTTTTTAAATTTAATTTCAGCAAATTTGAATCCAAATGAGATGAAGTTTGAAACATAAGCTCTCACGGTAAGGTACAATTCAGTGTGTAATCCTTTGCAGGTGGCTGTTATTCATTTATTATTTGTATTCCCACATTGCTTAGCAACCCCCGTCCTGGACCAGGACACTGCTGCTGTAAGTGCTCTGCTTTGACGGAAAGGATGGTCGCTGCCTCGGAGAATGCTCTGTTTTGTATTGAAGCCAAAAGTAAACTAATGATTTATCATTCTGTTCTCTCTGAATGAGAAAAAATGAAGGCCAGCTGATACTTAGTGATTATCAGTGTATCTCTTGAATTACTGAATCAACACAAATACTTGGAGGCCTATCAAGCATACAGGCTCAACTGTGTGTCATTTTTCCAGATTTCATGCCCTGATGGCTAAAGTGGGGAATGGAGCCTCTGAGGGTGCGGTGCAGGCCAGGTTGCTCCTCTCTGAATAACCATTTGCTGACAAAGTTGCACATGTTAGCAAATAACTGCTCATCTTTGCATGCCCCTGCAATTAGAGTAGCAACCTACCCCGCATTGCCAAGTACCTTCTCTGCAAGTGGCACAGCACCTGGATCCTTCAGCCAACTGATGCATGCTACGTTATGTACACTTACTCAAGTTATGTAAGTCAACATTCGTGAGGCTGTGTCCAAGTCCTCATTTCACCTCTTAAGCAGAAATGTCCTGATTTTTCAAGGGAAGCAGGGTTTGTAGAAAGTGATAATGCCTTCCTTTGAGAGCTGGAAAGTTGGAGAAAGTAGATAAACTTTTGGTGTCAGAGTCCTTTCATCGGCAAATTCCAAGATAAACACAGCTCAGACACGACCACGCTTGAGCACTTGGGAGCAGAGATTGCTGCTGTGGGGTGAAGAGGAGCAACTGAACATTGGCAGCTTCTACTTGTCAATCATGATCAGGTTCTTAAATGATGAGATTCATACCTCTACTTCATATCTTCCCTCTTGTCCCTGTAGCAGCTCTGCCTGTACCAGGCAGCTTGGTCCCATTGCCATACTGCTGCTGTGGGCAGGAGGCTGTGCAATACTGCTTAGACAGGAACCATGACTGTCTTATACTAGAAGAGGGCTTGGATGCTAAACCTGTAAGGACTAAAACTTGAGCTCTATTAAAATGCACCAAAGGGGCCTCCAGAGTGTTGCTGCTTCCAACAATCCACTAGGATGTGTTTGGCTCAGAGATGGTGAGAATAATCTGGTGGTCTGTGATGCTGCCCAGATGCCATGCAGGACCAGAACATGGCCAATGCATCTCTGGACAGCATCTCAGGACACTGGTGGTTTGTGTATGTGGCTTATTTTAATAGCAGGCTCTTCTGCACAGAGGTCATATGGGGAAACCATGTAAAATGCCTTTGTATCAAGAGGTTAAAATCAACTTCTGTTAATTCTGGATTCCAGCCAATTACCCAGCTGTTTGGCTGAGACTGGGAGTTAACACTCCAAGAAAAGACACACACACTATTAAAATGTTACTCTTTGCAGGGGGAGAGAGAGAGGTGACCATCAATGAAACAAGTGAGGCAGGCTTGACCACAGCAAATGGCTTGGGAGAGGGTGGCCCATGTGTGAACACTGTAGCCAAATGTTCAAATTCCCTGAGTGCCCTGGGGGATGAGACAAACCTTCCCACAATGTAATGGTGGATGCTGGGATGCTCATGGTAATGGAGGACTCTGTAAGCTTTAGTCATTGGAACTGTGTGCCTGCAGTGTCACTAAAAGGACTTACCAGTGGTGCTTAAGGATAACAAATACCTGATGTAGAATTTACTTTCTCTGAGGGATGGGGAGGGTGGAGGTGGCAAATATTTGGATTCTGAGTGCCATGGCCCATGTTTCTAGTTTGAGTTTTCTCCAATTTTCCTATCCCACATGAATGGATGAGCAAACTTACTCCTCTACCCAAATACAAAGAAATTTCTATGAATGCCCCAAACTTGCCCAGCAGAAATGTGGAAGCCAGTGAAATAGCCAGTTTGGCTCAGTCAGGTCTCCTCTGTCAATAAAAGGTTTTGCCGACAGCTTTCCCATGCCTGGCTGCTTTGGTAGTTGTTTTCACAGCAGCCGTGGCACATACAAGTTCTCTGTTAATAAAGTGACAATTTTTCAACCTTGAAGTCATTGCCAGTGGACATATTGCATGCTGGTTAAAAATCCAAAACACCTCTATTTGTCTGACTTTGTTCTACCTGATATGGCACTAGGTAGCATGACATTTGAATACAAATGAAATGCTGTCATATGTAAGCCAGTCCAAAAGGTCTAAGGGAGAAAAGTTTGATATCAGTTTAGGGGAAAAAACAATGAACGTCATTTCATTTGCAGTCTTTATAAGTCTACAAATCATCTGATATAAAATAATAGACATCAATCTTTTCCCTACCAAAACAAGAAGTACAGGTTGTCAAATGTAATTTACCTTTTAAAGCATCTTGACGTGTGTAAACATAAGTCCTTTACATAGGCACACAGCTGAACAAAAGGTAAGAAATATTTTTTGCGGATGCCTGATGTCCTCTGATTCTTTGAGGCCTCGATGAGAAGGGGTAATTTCAAGCTCCAAATCCAGCTTGGCTGTGAACTGAGGCAAGAAAAATGTCGTTTGCACCTTTCAAAAAGAGGGAAGAGAAAAAAAATCTTATGACAATCTTCCTGTAAAATAATACAAAACTGATGCTTATTCTATGCTTGTGTGCTCATAGCTCACAAAACTCTTCTAGAGAAGAAGAACTTGCCTTTCTTGCATCAGGGACTTGGAAATGGAGATGATGAGTGGCAAAGGTTTCTTAAACTTATTGCCTTGGTTGCTTTCAGAGTTATGAATCCTAATCCTCCTTCCTCCCAGTGTAGTTTTCTGTCTATTGGAAAAATTCTGATCCATTAAATACAGAGTCTGTGTTGGTACTTTCCTCTTTCAAAATGTTTCATTCATCTTAAAAATGCTTGTCCTAACTTGCTGCCTAGACTACTGTCCCATCTGCCTTTTGACTCCAACTCATTACATGAGCTGTCTTCATTTGGACTTTGTCCTTCCTGAGTCACTGAAATTTCTTCTTACTTTGTTTCTTCTGGTTTTTCTTCTCTTCTCCCCTTTGTTTCTCTGGCTTATTTTCTGAAGGATCTGTCGACTTCCCTTGTTGGAATATTATAGGGGACTCCAGAGGTCTCCCTCATTTTCTTCATCCTCTCTCTTCAAGTAAATTAGATTGCTATCTTTTGGGGTTCTAACTTCTGCTTGTTTCCAACAGACCTGTCACTTTCTGTCCAAAATAATTGCGTAGCCCATAGTAACTCCATAGGCAGCTGGCTGTCAAACTTGAGGTTGATTAAAAGTAAGTGATGAAGGAGAGAACTGAGGGTTTTAAGGTTCAAGACTAGTGAACATGAATGGGATGTAGACATGCTGTAGGGAGGTCTTAAGAGATACACGCTGTTAGCTTGGAATGGAGTAGTGAGAAAATAAGCTGGAGATGTTGAGTGAGGAGAAACTATTAGGATATTGTACTGAGTGGATAAGAGATGAACCTGGACTGGTTTAGAGGGCTTGCAAAAAACTGTTGGGAGACAGGTGGAGGGTGTAAGACCTGAATAGCTGAAAAGGAGGCTTTGTTAGTTGTGCTGCACCTGGAGCAACTGTGAGATTAATCAATGAAGAAAGGAGTGCCTGCAGATACCAGACGGTTTTGCAAAGGCAGCTCAGGGCTGGGGAAGGCAGAAAGGCAGGCAGATTTGAGGTTATGAATCTTTTGGTTGAGGTCTGTAGATGCTGGGGATAAACTGTGGATAACGCTGCCCTGTGAAGGAGGGTGGGGCAAGAAAAGCATAACAAGAAAAATCAGTCCAGGAAAGGACCAAAGCAACAGGAGGAATCATTGAGTATCCATGTGCAGCAGAACAAATATCTGGGCGCAGAAGAGCATTTACAGGATCAGAAAATTGAAGTGGTGCCTCCTCTCTTGTCAACAACACAACCTCTTCTGCCACTGTGCCAGCGGCAGGAGGGAATTGCCCTCCCCAGGCCTGGCCCCTCTCACCCAGCACAGGGACAACCAGCTGCTCCATGTGTTTTCCAGTGGCTCTTCTCACCTCAAACAGAGACTCTACCACTCTTTTCAAGAGGGTGTTAATGCATGCTACTCACTGAGCTGGAAGAAGGGAGAAGTTTTTTTTTCTCGGTACTGATGCTTTAGGAGAAGAGGTTCTAAACCTTAAAACACTCATATGGTTGTAAATGAAATAACCTGACTGCTCTTTTATTTGCAGTAGGTTAAAAAAAAAAAAGTTCAGGTGGGCTCCTGCTAATTTATTTCTACTTATTAGGAATGAGCATAGGGCTTTAAGGTGCTCACAACCTCCTACTCTGATTTCTACAGCTCTGTCTGAGCTACAGCATCTCTTTTTGGATATATCCCTCTCACCCCTGCCTGCCCAGGCCAGGGCAGCAGCACAGTGATCTCTGACCTCTGGATGCTGATATTTTCCACTTATATTCTTGTGCTTTGCCATAAATTGTAAGTAATGTGTACATTGCTGCTACATGAAGACCTCTGCATTTAGAAAACAAAAGACTTAAACCACGGTGTTTTAAATCTGGAGTCGAGAGAGAATAATCCATTACTTTTCTACACTACCTGAAATGCTAAGTTAGAGCAAATCTCTGGGCTTCTTTCTTAGTAATATTACTATTTTCATTAATAGGAATTAAAGCACTAGCCCCAGATTTAGCTGCTTGCTTTTTTTTTTTTTTCCCCAACAAGCATTCATTCTGCCCAAAACCTTCCACTACTACATTTTAAGATTAATAACATCCTCTGGAGTCTTCAATTACTGCAATTTGTGGAGATTTCTGGGTTTTGGCAGGTCTGGAATCAGAAGAGACAGACACTTCTGCCTTTGTTTGTACAAGAGCATATGACTGAAGTCAGAAGCCGATCAGTCTAATGTCATCTGACAATGGGTGTGTGGGATTTTCCAGCACAGAAATCAGTGAACTATTCAGAGTTGCTGCACCAGCCCCTGTGTTTTCTTTCTCAAATTAGAGTTTACAAACTTCAAAACAACCTCAAAGGAGTTGGGAAATGCCTCCCAGAGAGGCCAGGCTGCTCAGCTTTGCCTCTCTGCTGGCTGGTAGCTTTCAGCTTTGGCTGGATCCAGAACCAGGGAGGGAGCTGCAGCTTTTGCTGCTCGGTGGCTCCCAGGTTAGCTCTGCTGCTGGTCATGTCTCTCAGGGTATCAATTTCTGCACCTGTGCTGCAGGTTGTTACAGATTTGCCTGGTGTGAAGCCTAAAGGCTCCCATGTTATCAACTGTGGGACTGGACATGACTCTTTCATCAACACTGTGCTGGCTCTTGTGTCATTTTTCCCAGGCACAGAGCTGAGAAGACGCTTCTGTTCTGCATGGTACTGTAGGAATGTCTGTCCCCTTGCATACTTGGAAAAGATAAGGCTCAGTAAAAATACCAAACTGAGTTTTTAATGCTCCATCTCTCTCTTTCAATATTCTAGGGTGTTATTTCTCATATAACCAGAATTTTTGTAATATGTCTTTATCTCAGCATTGTCCCTTTATACAAGGTCTTTTAAATTCAGTGATAACTTGAATGGTGGTCCATGTGACAAACACTCGGTGGATGGAGGGAGGATAGCTACAATGGGCTCATTTTGATTTGCTCAAACTATAAACACTGTGCAGGGAAAAACATTTTTGCCTTTCATTCTGTGTAGCCTTTTGATATTAGTAGCTGACATATTTCCACTTCTTAGCATTTGTTATCTGCTTTGTATACGGCATTTGTTATCTCCTTTGTATATGACAACAGCGTAAGGCTTTTGTTGTACATATTTTTAATAAAAAAGCCAAAATGTTTGAAAGCTAAAACGGATATTACTTTTCTGGTGGAGCATGCAGCCTTCTTTTGATAGCCTAAACCTTCGATAAAGTGTGTTGTAAGCTAGGCACTGTATTTAGAGAGCATTTAAATGTTCGAGGGTGGGCCTGTTTACAACAGACTAACATCTTTCTCTTGGTGACGTAGTGACAAACAGTTATAATTATAGATGGTGCTTAGATGTGACATTCAGCATTGCTTGGATTTTGTGTCTGGCTTAGTTCTGCCAGAGGGATTGGTGGGCAAATGGGCAGCAGGAGGTGTAAGCGCTTGTCTGTGTGGTGGCTAGCTGTGATAACTACTCATCAAGTATGGCTACAGCCAGAAGAAAGCCCCAGCCTTTAGCTGGGATCCTGGTGTGCTAGGCACTGAGAAAATACCTAATGAAAGAGCTACTGTTGCTGCAAAGGTTTTGCAATCTGCTTGTGAGGTATGGCACAACAGGCAGAAGGAAGCTTCTCTACCAGGAAGCCACGGGACAGGGTTGTCTCATGATCAAAGCCACCAGCAGTGTTTTCTGCACTCCATCAGTCAAACTGCTGGCAACGTTTTTGGAAGTCTTCCGAGAGTTTTGAAAGGCTTTGAAAGTGAAGGCATGACCCTAATGTTCGATGCTGTAGAGAAGGACAAACTGAACCAGCGTACTATTGCACACTGAACTCTTGCGAACTCTTCGTTCTCACTCTGATGTTTGTCTTAGAGGCCCTGGGCTAGAATATCTCTGTGGCATTTCACCTCTTGGCCAAGAGCCCATCGCAGTGCCTGTGCAGCAGTGTATAACCTTGCATAACTGTGTCTTGTTATGAACGACTGGAGAAGGTGCCATTACAGATATGCTTCTGCCAGGAGGCACTCCCCAAAAATCCCACAACAACACTCTAGATCTAAAAAAACCCCAGAAACTACATGAATTCTCAGAGCCTTCAGTACGCTGATATTACAGCAAGATGCACGTTACTGAGTACAGTAAGATGTTGGTATTACAGTAAGATGCATGTGCTGCACATGACCCACTTAGAGTCTGAAAATATTTTAGCTTGCCTTTTTTCATGTAGAGGTCTGCACTTTCCCCTGTATTGTCCATTTTTAAAGTCTATGCTAATTTAAAAAGGAAAAGAAAAATGACACACAAAAAATGGCTTCTCTATAGCTGTAGCATATGTCCTCCCTTAAATCCCTATGTCAGTACAATTTACATATTGGCTGTTTCTTGCATATCTTGTTATCTTACCTTTCTGTAGGATATTCCCTGTTCTCTCACTCCCTGTCCTTAGCAGTCAAGGTGAATCTAATGTGCATCCGTCTTGGTGCACCCCTCTCTCTGTTTGGTTGCTGATGGTCTGTGGATCATACGTGAAGATGTCTTTGTATTATGGAAAGTAAATAATGAACAGGAAGGAAATAATGAACTTGAAAGAAGTGCTGAAGCTGCTCGTACTGAAAGTTCTTCCAGCAGCATAGTGTAAATTGAACTACGGCGACAGGAGCAAACTGGCAGTAGGAGAGCTAGAAAGTGTTCTTCCTTTGTAAATAAACTGATGAAACTCCTCTCTACAATGTGTTTATGCCCTCTGTGAGAGATAGGCATCTGTTCACATAACCCTTGGCACTAATCAGAAAATCTGAATCTGCTTATCAGCTCTGCTCTCACCACACTCACCCTCCTGCTCGCGTTTGGCTTCTCTTTTCACCTCTGCTGCCTGTTTTGAGATGATTTGAAGGGAGAAGTGGGATGAAGCTCAGTGCAGTGTGAGGCACCTGCTGAGTGGGTTGTGTTTCATCTGGTTTTGCTGCTGGAGCCCTATTTTCGGGGCAATATGGGATCCTCTTCCTGGATCTCATCCCCGTAAGAGCCTAACCCCACACTGTGCAGCAGCCTGCACCTCAGGGAGGTCCAGTTGAGGTGATGGCAGACCAGTCCATACAGGTTGATTTAATGTAATAGCTACAGGTAGCTTCCACTTTCTCTTACCTCACAGCTTCGTTTTTGAACAAAATGTTGTACCACCCAAACGCACACCCCCCCTTCACTTTTTTTCCCACAAGCTGGCCATTCTTTACAACTTCAAGTGGAGTGACATTATCAAGATTAACACACACATCGCGTACATTGAATGACTTAAGAGCACGGGATGTAATCTAAGTGCTGTGCTGCAAGTTACGAATTTGCTAATTAGCACCTATCCTTGGCACTGACTCCTGGTTAGTGAGGAAATCCCATAACCTTTCTGCCTGGAATTGCTCTTTGAAACAGGGGTACTAATCTTTATGGACATGATGGGTATGCTATGCCGATTCACTAGTTAATATTTTCAAAGCGCTTTGAAGATGAAAAATGCTGAGTATTATTAGCCTTTTATCTAAAAAGACATTTTAAAACATGAAGCTAGGGAAAGATCTGCATAAATTAATGCATGTGTTGATTATGCTCTATCTTTCCTTTTCATCTGAGTGTATTAAGTAGCAAGAGAACTGTGAGAATTTGTATCTTTCCTTTTCATCTGAATTTATTAAACAGTAAAAGGACTCTGTGAATCAGTGATCTAATTTGAACATCAAACCAAAGGCAAAATTCTTCCTAATCCATCTTGCAGATCTCTCATCAGCAGCAGAGACTTCTTGCATATCTCAGGTTGAAGAATGATATTTCAGGCTCAGGTTTTGATACTTTCTGGATTGACGGACTTCAATAAAGAATTATTTTTCCAGTTCAACCTGGAAGGTCAGTAACAAGTCTACTTTGCAGTCAAAAATATAAGGAACATCAGTCAAAACCAAGTTGCTAACGTAAATCAGTAATGTTGAACCAGATAGTTTTCACTGATTTCAGAAGGGAGCTCTGCTTTATAAACTCCTGTGATTTTCTTGTCATTTAACAGAGTAACATTGCTTCAATCATTTGAACTTTTTTATTCAGTAAATGTGCATGATAATGACAACTTTTTGCACTTTGTGGAATTTAATTCTCACTTGCAAGGTCTTTTAAATTCTTAAGTGCAAGATAATATCACAGTGATTTGTTAATTTTGTTTTTTTCTTCCTGAATGTGAATTTCTGGAGAAACAAATATTACTAATTTTGAGAGAAGGCATATAGCATAACACTAGTGAAAGATTCTGTCTTGGCTTCATGATTTGAGATGTTTTTTGCCTTCCAGTTTCAAATCTCAGGGTGAGGGGTGTTGGTGAAAATATTTGATGAATTTCAAAACTTCTCAGTGAGTGATTATACCAAGATGTGGTGAATGGAGACAGACCCTTGATGGGTTAGAATCTCTGCAGCTTGATTCTGATTTGATCAACAGACATATATTTGATTTTATGTAGCGAGCAAATAAAATGAGGAAAATGAAAATGTTGTAGTTACTTGTTTTCCTGCGTTTGTTTTGAAGTGTTTGGTTGTTTGGGGTTGGGTTTTTTTGTTTGGTTTTTTCAATTTGAAACAAAACCTAATTTTTGAAATGGTGAAATCTTCATTTACCAATAAACTTTTATCCAGACATCATTGTCACTGGTTTCCCCAGTGCCAGGAGGAGTGGCTGCAGAAATGATCTCCATGATGGTCACTTAGGTTAAGGATCTGCAACAAGAAGTCAGAACTTTGTTCTCAGTTCCCTGCATCTGAGATCTTGAGGTGACAATACGTCCCCTAATACCTTGTTAGTAATATCTTTCTTTGACAGTGAGACCTGAAAGAGGAATTTGTATACACTTCTTGTGCTGTGAAGTTCCTCTTTCTAATTTAAATTAATTTCCTCTTTGCACTATGGCGAAATATACTGGATGGACGTACCTCTGCACCATGGAAAAAAAAATGAAAACACATCTTTCTCACAAAAATGAAAGTCCTTGGTAGCCACTGGAGTAGCTCTGAAGCTCATCTACCAGTCAGTTTGGTGTTCTAGTAATTAAAGAGGTCAAGCACAAAAATATCCTGTACCTGGAGCTTTGCCAGCCTCTTTCTCCCATCTCTTATCATGCTTGTCCATTTGGGATTCTTCCACAAGCTTTATTATATTCATCGTGTAGATTAATGGTCTGCAACTATTAACAACAAACTTTGATGCTACAGAGTGGGAATTAGTTGAATAAACAATTTCACAAGTAAATGGAGTCACAGCTCTGAACCAACAGAGCTCCAAACTTATTGTAATTTACAGAGGTCAAAAAGTAAATGGGATTGTTGCCTGGGGAGGTAACTTGAGGAAAACATGCAGCATTCACTCACAACAAAAGGACAGAGGGTGAAAAATTTGATTGACTTATGGAGTTTGATTTTAATTGGCTTTATTCCTACCATCACCAGCACAGCGCACAACCCTTGCAGGCAGAGGAGAGATGCTGGAAGCTAAAGGTACAATTTTTTTGCCTTTTGTTATCAGTTCAGAGCAGTTCAGTATGAATCCTCTGAAAGGGATAAGCAGGTGAGGGGTTGCTCCAGAAAACAGGGAACAAACAGCAAGGTAGGAACCTCTGAGCAGAGTGAGTCTGGGGCACTTGTTTCTGCTCGGCTTTCCTGAGCATCTTTTTTCTAAATGCCCCAGAGCTGCTTCCGAGGAAGCAATTTTTTTTGTTGTTTGCTTGTAGTCTGGATTCTTTGTGCAGAGTGGAGTGTCATTTCCAGACATTTTTAATTGCAGAAGACTGTCAATTCCAGTGCTGAGGCAGTAGGGTTTGCTGAGTATTTCCTGAGAGATTTAACAGGATATTAGGAGATCAGATAAGTACCTGTAAAACATCTGACCTAGCACTACTCGCTCTGGATTTAGTCACAGTTGTCCTCGGTTGCCTACGGTAACAGAGCTATTTCTGCCTGTTTGTCAACCACTTCCATCCTGTCCCAGCCACCCTTCAGCTGTGGAACAGAGTGGGCAGCCAGTCTGTGATGGGGCTTTTCAGGAGATGAGGAACTAGGGAATAGTGGGGAAGACCCAGGGGTATTTTGGGGAAGCAGTCACAGAACACAGGAATTGAGATTACTGGAGGGGTACAGCAAGCACAGACCAGATTTTGTTCAAGCTTATCTGCTGGTGAAATACTTTACCCCCAGTGTTATTTTCAGCTCAGAGCTGTTAGGAATAATGGGCAGGACTATTGCTGATGTTCCTCCCAAACCGGCTAGCTTCCCACCGTTTTGTTTCATCCAACTTCAACACATGAGTCAGAAACTACTTCGGTACCATTTCTGGTGGTATTGTGTAAAGCTCTTCTTCCTCTATGCTTTGTGCTCACTGATAAAGAGACTTTAGATCTGCATCCTGATATGTAGTTTCCCCTTTTTATCCTTACTAAGTGCACAGTGATAGCTCTGCTTTCTGCAGTTGAGAATAAGCCAACACCTAATCTAGGGTGTTAATAATCGTCACCCCCACCAGTGAGTGAATCCCAGGGGCAGGTGCAGATTTCAAGCATGAAGCTTCAGCTTTTTGCTGTCAAATGAGAGGCTGTGCCTGTCCCTGCAATGCAGCCTGTCACCTACCACCATGCTTTCTGGTGACCACACATGGCCCTTACCCTCGGCACAAGAAGAGCTCCTCAGACACATACACAGCCCTGGCTGCAGCTTTCTGTTTTCTGAATGAGTTGTGAAATATTGTGCGTGTGCTTCCTATTGATAATTAAAAGTGACACAGATGGCAGTGCCTGCAATGTTTTCCTTAAGTCACAGCACGTAACAGAAAATGAAGTGGTAGTTTTAGGTGGTGGCACATGTAGCTTCAGGTGTTTGTTTAATATTCAGCGTTCATGCTTGGTGAGAGATGGGATGTGTTTTCAAATGTTACTTCATGGCTGTGCATCACTGCACATTTTCTCTTGGTTTTCCTTTTCAGGGCCTGACAGATGGTGATGTTTAGATTAAAAGCAATTTCTTTATTAAGCCAACGCCCATGTTGTCAGTGATTTTTAACAGGAGCATCATTTGTTGAAACAAGACAGTTGTGTAGCTGAAGTGCCTGAAACGGATGGAGGGCTTTAGGAAGACACCTAAGAGAACTTCAGTGTACTGAAGAGGAGGTAGCAATAGTCACATTCTGGGGCTGAGAGATCAGTCTTGAGTGAGACCTCAGGGACGTAATGAAGCCTTCCTTTCCAAAGGTCTCTGATTTTTGCATTCCAAAACAGGGATAAGGATCCAGCAATTCCCAATGGGAATTCTGGACAGATTGAAAACAGGCTATTTTTCTATACTGTTTTTCACCCAGTTATTTCACTGTACTGACCATGGACGCATCATATGAAATAGTTACTCTAGGCAGCTTACTGCACTAAGGGCAGATGTTAAGAAGTATCTAATTTCAGTCTAAGATTTGGACCATCTTCTGACTTCTGGGCTTCCTGAAGAAGGGCTGTGACCAAATTTTGGGAGCTTTTGTGCCTAAACTCTGTCCCTCAGCAAACAGGGAAACATGGCAGGGGGCTGATGGGCAGAAGGTGGAGAATCAGAAATGGTCAGAGGAGACCACCATCTGTTACAGTGCAATCCAACCCCTGTGGAGTCAATGACAGCCTGTAATGAGCTGTGGATGCAGTCCTCAGAGTCACTTCTGCCACTGATCAGTTCCCTTCATTCCTGTCTTCATATCTGATAGTCATTCAGCTAGTTCCTGGAGGAAATCAAAATGCCCTGATGGTCCCATCCCCTATGGGCAGCCATATGTGTGCTTCACTGTCAAAGACTGTCTTCTACGATGGCTTGGTCTAACAGATAGACTTCTGCTTTGTCTTGACCCTGGGTTTCTGTACCAGGGAGGGGGGTACTAGGAGACTCTACAGACTATTTGTATCATCAAACCTGTTTTATGGACTAAAAACATAATATATAGTTAGTTAGCTTCAAGTTTTCCACGCAGCACTGTATTGTAACACGTTCTTCTTGGGAATAAAAACGTCAGTCAAAGGAAAACAAATTTTAATTCTGCCACTGAAAGCCACACTTTTTTTTTTTTAAGTTCCTATGGGAAAGTAGATAAACCTTCAAAAAATGAAAATACACTCTCACTTAAATTATTCTGCTTTTGGGGTCACATTTTAATCAAAACCATACCTGCCTCCAGGAAAAAAAAAGAAGTAAAACTGATTGAATTTAATAACTAAAAGAACATAAACTCTCTGCTTTGAAATGTATAATCTCACATGACATTTATTTCATAATGTGATCAAATCATATATGTTGTTATGGGGACAGTCTTTATTAAAAATGCCATTTATTTTAACAAGCGCAATAAAAAGAAACCCATACTTTTTTATTGCGGCAGAAAAAAACCCCTGCTATTAGGCTGCTTTCAGTTAAATGAAAACATCTTTCAAGATTTGTTCTAAAATATTTAAATAAAGTGCTTTGGAATTTATTCATTTGCTGCCTTCCAGCATGAATAGAAACCCATTAAATTATCTTAAATACAATAAATGATATGGAAGAATTTGTTTTGGTTAGGAGTATCCTTTGCTGATGAAGAATAAGATCATTTAAATGTAACATTTTAATATAGGGCTGTAATTATGTCATTGAAAGCCCAGTTTGAAGCACAGCGTAGTACAGAGAGGGCTCTCCAGCTGCAGCCAGAGCTTTCGAAAGGCACCTAAGGGGAACTGCCAGTCCATGTCCCCATTAAAAAGGGAATGATTGGGAAACAACAAAGCACATATGGTTTCAGTGAGGCAAAATGCATGGCCTGTCACTGTGCAGTGGAGTCGGGGAAGGGGAGGGATGGCTTCCTTCCCACGTGGGACCACAGTGGGGAGGAGAACGAATACAGTCCCTTGTTCTTCTGCAGAGTTGATGAGCAGATGCCTCTTTGACAGGAGCATGTTGTACCATGACAACCAGATGTGTCCAAAGGATGGGGATGTTGCTTTGCTCGTGCTTCCCTCCTCACTTCCCTGGAGCAGAAAGTTTTCACAACAGCTCCAACGTGGTGGCCCTGTGCTACAGTTTGCCCTGCAGTGTTTGAATCACCTGATTTCCACTCCTGGTGAATCAGGACTAGCAAAGAGATGTACTGAATGAATGCTCTTCAGCCAAAAGAGGCATGGGCCAAAAAACACATCACAGTGTCTGGAACACGTCTGATCTGGATGACTAGGCAGGACAGGACATGGTTAGCCCTCAGCTTGGGAGTACTGGGACTGGTGCCTCCCCCTTGTCATAGCCAGCTGGCAGCCCTTCATCTCTGCCCTGCAGACATACTCTTCTCTCCTCTTACCCCAGGCTAAATATAATACCAGAACCATGGGCAAAATGTCCAATATTGCTTCATTACAGCTGCCAAATTTGCAGATAAAAGTTAGATAAAGATGGCTTTCTATTATTTTAAATTCTAAAAGCCAGACAAAAAGGAAATAGATATAACTTGGTTCACTTTGAAAGGAACTCTCACATGAAAATATTTAAGATATTCCTGTTCCCTATCTTGCTGGACTTTATAAGGAAGTGGGGTTGCACCGCCATGGGGTTAGACTTTATTCTCCATCTAACAAGACTTAGGGGTGTAATGTATCGATAATTAGCCTAATACTATGAGAAGCATTGAGAAGCTAAAATGTGTGCAGCAGCTTAATGGGATGAAGGGCCTTTGTTACAAGCTGGATGAGGTAGTCTGGTGGCTCCTTCTGGTTTTAAATTCTGTGGAAAAAACCCCCTACCTCTATTAATCATCATTTCTGCAGCTTTCTGCAATTTTTCCCTTAAGAAGTAGGGTCAAACACCTGGTAAAAAAGGCAGTGTGTCAGTTTAGTTTCAAAGAAAACTCATTTTATGGTATATGGAAAGTGGAGGATAGTCTATGATTGTGCTTTATCTGTGATGTTCTCTTGAAGAAGTGTTTGAAGCTTCTAGCCATGTATGCTGCTAGCTCTCTTCTTCCTCAGGCCATCACCAAACGCAGCTACATCCCCTCAGCATAACTTCATCTGTTATTCTTCATCTGTTTGCTCTTCTCTGTCTCGAATCAGCCAAGGGAGAACACACCACTGAGAGAACTCAGCAAGCTGACCCCAACAGGAACTCTCTTCCTCAGGACCTTTCTTCAAACTGATCAGTTTCTTGTTGCTTCTCTCAAACTGGTCAGTTTCTGGTTGATACAGCTCTAGCCTTGCCCACCACCCCAACCACCATCACCTGGGGGAAGGCAGATGAGCCAAGTTCTGCCTCTGGGACCTTGGGGAACGAAGCATGTTGCTGGGATTGATCTATGGATGAGTCACAACCCAACTCAGGGCCCACAGCCCAGGCCCCAGCACTTCACCATATAACTTGTAGCTATATAGCTCATACCTACAGCTGTTAAAGGAAGTAACAGTTGTGCAAAGCTTGTTTAGATTTTGTATGGAAAGTCAAAACTTCTTCGCTATGCAGGAGGTCACAAATGCTGCAGGAATTAAAATGAAGATGTACTGCTGGGCATAAAAAGAAAAGGTTGAGAAATGTACCTCGTTTCCTTAAGTCTGATACTCTCTGTACTGATTCTCAGTGTGTAGGGGAAGGCAGAGTGGGGCTGCACCCAATTTTTGTCTGGTCCTTTAGGATTTACTGTGCCAGTGGTGGATGGGAGCAACGGAGGGGCAGGGAGCTGCAAGCTATGCAGTGCTCTGCCCTGAGCTGCTGCATGTGGTGAGACCAACATCAGCAGGGATTCCAGCTCCACATCTCCTTTGCAGATACATCATGTACTCAACTGAGCTAACACAGAGATGCTATTCGGGCTTGTGGGCACTGGCCTGTGGGATACTTGCAAAACTCCCTAATCTTCCTGCTAATCTCTTCTAGGTCATGTTATTTGACCATTCAGATAACTTAAAGCACCCACAGACAGCAGCCCCCATTGTCCCCCTCTCCACTGCCTTCCCCATCCCCCCCAATCCTTCATCCACTGTGGTTTTTATGCTGTACCAAAAGTAATAGAGCTCAGCTTGGATTTCCACTGACTGATGTCCCTAGCAATGTCCCATGAGGTTTACTCTGAAAGTCCCTGCAGTCTCCTGGAGCACAGAGGGGCATGGACTGCATTGATTCTTGCCAAAGAAATTAATTTTAAAAGGCATTAGGGACTTCAGGCTGAGATGACACAATCAAACTTCTTTCTGAATTATCTAAGAAAATGCTGAACTGTAGATTAGGCCTGAAAGTCAATGAATAGTTAATGCAGTTGCATGACAGCAAATGAAGTTAAGGTCAACAATGTTTAACCAAACAAAAGTGTTACTCTCCCTCATACAAAAATCCAGGGGTTTAAGGATCAGTCTTAGGTAATATAGTTCCCAGTGATGTTTACTCAATGCCTAGCTAGCACTCTGATCATAACCTCACAGATCTGTTATAGGTGGAGAATTAGGTTTAGGTATGCTAACCAAATTTGTGTTTACATCTATACCCAGAGCTTGCCCTGTTACTCCAGAGGAAACGAAGATTCTAGGTCATCAAAGGGGCTGTATTTGCCATATTTTAGCTATACAGGTCTGTTTCAAGAAATAAAAAGCATAGTAGAAATAATCTTTGAAAATATAAAGGTGCCAGTGAGGCAAAGTAATGCTCTTGAGTGGAAGTGTTTTAGAGTGAATCATGCTTGTGCAACTAGTTTACCTAAACTCATTTTAAATCAGAAGAATGACAGGCCCAGAACACTAAGTGATGGAGGATTGCTCTGTGATGCTGTTCGAGGCATTGGGTTGGACTGTGCACAATCATTTCCTTCTAAATTGGTTGTAGTCCCCTTTCAAATTGTCAGAGTAGTTTTCTTCTGCTTCGTTGCACTTGAGAAGCAGGTGGACGGCAAGCTGCTCAGCCTCGTTTGATCCACACGCTGCTGTTCAATAGACAGAGCAAATCAAACTGGAAAGGCTTTCTGGTACAGCTACAGCACTGCCTGTTCAGTGGCCAGATTAACAACAGGAAGCTGCCTGCAATTCAGACAGGAGGAGATCTCTAATTTTGTCTTTCTTAAGGCATATTAAAGAAGACAATGATAAATTTAGCTCCTCAGTGCCAAGAATGACAAGTGTTGGTGTGACACTTGAATGCAAAATGTATAAACTCAGGCCATCACTGCATGAAGCCTCAATTTATTGGTTTTGGAGCACAGAGTGGTCTAGTTCCTGATGTACAGGAGATTTCATTCCATCTAGATCTTAGATCACTTTAAGAGTTTACATATGCCTCCTCTCCCATCTCTCCCTGAGGTTCTTCCATTGGAAAAGGGGGAAAAAAATAATTTGGCAGTATTTTGGGACACAATTCATGGAAGCCTGCAAAATCTTTTTCATTTTTTGCATGCAGTATGATGGAGATGCATAGCTTTTGTTGATCTGTTCCTATGCTTTCTGGCTGCACTAGACAATAAAACATAAGATGCCAATGTGCTCTATGTTTTTGTTTCCTGCAGAGATTCCTTTGCATCTGAGTGCTGGCTTATTTGAAAATTCACCTGAGGTTTAGGCCATAGGTTGTGAAACAAAATGAGAATGGAAAGAGAACATTTCTTGTCAAATGGATTTGTGTTCTCTCATAATGAGAAATCAGCATCCTGCAAAATAAATTTGAAGAGAAATTCCTTGGAGCTGTTCCCTACCTTGATCCTAGTGAAGGCTTAGCCTGATTTAAGAAAAGAGCACCCAGGCAGTAATTTGAAGAGAACTTCTGCAAATCTGCTTTCATCGTTGAGTCTTACAGGGCACCTCAAAGTAATGACAGGAGCTGCACAAAGCATCCAGGCATATCAAGTGTGGTCATGCGGACTGGCTGGTGATATCTCTGAGGGTTCTTGAATGATCTTGTCTCAGTGACAGTTTCAGTGGACAGTAAACTCTTCTTGCCTTTGAAGAAAGCATACAGAAACCATGGCTCCTGAAGCAGTCAGAACCTAGGGAAGATGTGTACATCAATGATAGCCTTATTTATCTTCTCTTTCTCTGTAACAGCTTGACATAAAATGTTTCTTGAGGATCTCTGTGCTTCATGAAACCAACAGACTGGGTTTACTTGTGTGCAGTTAAATAACGAAAATTTTTCTTTTTTGACATATTACGGTGTTTCTCTTGTGAATCTCTGCCTGATATGGATTTTTCCCACACGTGGTTTGTCTGAACAAGGCAAGCTCAGTTAAGAAAGACACAGGCAGTGCAAGAGGCCTACTGGGTTTATATACTCCCCAGCTCCAGTACAAACTGTGTAATCATCTTCTAATTTTGAATGTACTTTCCTTAACAGCGCAGTGTGCCTGGAGACGGGTGTGTGTGCTGGAGGGCTCGGATGCAGCGTCTGGAGGAGCAGGGAGGTCAGCTCCATCAGCAGGAGCTGACACAATGATAGAGGAGGAAGAAATGACATAACGGTGTGGAGAGAGAAAGCAGAGGCCAGGAGACTTTCACAGCACCTGCTCAGCTGTGTGATGATGCTTAAAAAGAGCAGGTGTTTGGAGATGAGAGGAAAGCATTTGTCTGCGTCTCAGGGGAAGACCTTGTGCTTTCAGGGAAGGCTGTGAATTGCTCCTTGCTGTCCAGCTCACAGCCCAACACTGGTGGCTCAGAAGCTGCCCTGAGACTAGAGGATGGAAACAGCAATGGAGGGAGGTGGGCAGGACACAACAGGGCAGGGAGTCTCCTGGCTTTTCTCTTGCGGGAAGCTTCTCTGCGGGAGCACCAACAGCAGATCCATCCCTGGGTGAAGAGGTGACTGCTGGGAGCAGAGGCTTGCAAGGGAAAAGAGTGTGGCAAAAGGGAGAAGGGGGAGTGCCCCCAGAGGCAGGGCTTACACTGATGTCTTATTGAGATGGTTTTTGGAGTATATGTGGAAGCACAGCTCTGCCTTGCTGCTGCTCCTTGTCTCTGGTCTCTCTGTTAACTCTGCCTCCACCAACCACACGTGGATGTCCAGATACTGATAGTGACTTAGAGGCAGCGTGGAGAGACCCATAAATCCTGTGCCCAAAAGAGACAGAGTTGACTGAGCCACAGCCTAAGGGTACATACTTTGTCCCTGTGTCCACAGCCCCAAGTACCACTGTGCACAGAGACACAAGCCATGCTCTTGGAAGATCATCATTGCTTCTCAAGTCGCAGCAGGGTGGACAGCCCCAGCTTGGCAACAAGCACCAAAAGTTTCTGTCTTGAAAAAGGACACTCCAAATCTAGTTAATTTGGGTCATGTCGGTGCCAGGTTCTAATGCCTTCCACTGCTCTGCAGCACTGTGATTTTCTCATGCTGTTTCCTGCTGGTGGCCTTTCCTGATGAGGCTTTCTTTCTCTAACACTTTATACAAATATAAAATGCGGGGAAGAAACAAAATGACACATAATTCTTGACACAGAATAGAATAAGGCTGGATTTTCATTTAAAATCCCTCTACCCACAGATTCTGTGAATTGCAATGGCACAAAATTGTTAAATTGCTTTACATTTGGGAAACCTCAGTTCATAAAAAATTGCTAACAATTTATTTTTGTACTACATGCTTGACATCACTCTCTCTCTTCTCTCGCTCTCTCTGCTGGTTGTATGCTGTTTTTTTCACTGCATGTCTGCTGAGATTCCAAGAAAAACCCAAGTGTGTCATACAACATTGCTTTCTGATTTGCAAGTTAAATAGTTTACATAGGCAAAAATGTGGAGCAATTGGAATATTCCCTACCCAAACACTTAGGGACTCAAACTGCACATTTTATCCTGGCAGGCCTCCACTGATATTTTTAGCTAGAAAAAAAAAAACCCACAACATTTTGAAGTAACAAGGAAAGACAGATCAGATCTAGAAAAAAAAAAAGAAGTTAAAGCACTATTGGACATTTTTGTGAATGTTGTACTTTTGGTGCTAGTATACATGTTGCCCCGTATATACAGGAGTGCAGCACACACAGACTTTGAAAGTTTAGGCACTTCTGAAATATATGTTCCCAAGATGGGGTTAGTCATCTTGTTGATTGATTTAGTCTTTTGGAAACAGGCAAACCATCAGGAGCTTTCTGCTCAGAAAGATTAGCATTCATAGCCTGCTGTTTTTTAATTAAAAAAGCCATTTAAATACAAGGGTTGGGGTTTCTGCCAGCAACCATTAAAAATACCTGGTTTATAATTATCCCCCAACCTCTTTTCCTATTTAATTCTTTCTTTCTTTTTTTTTTTTTCCTTTTGTTTTTCTTAAATTCTTGACAGATACTCCCTGTTTCATCTACCTGCTCTTGTGGCATTGTACCTCCCGCTAAGGTTAGCAGCTGGCTGTAAATCTCATGCCAACCCTTCTGCAAGCAGCTGGCAGGAGGTGTGGGAAGGATGTGTTCAGCATCCGTTTTCCAGTGACTGAGTTTATCCTCTGCCTCCTGTTTGGAGGATTAGAGGCACAAGCCGAGCTTTGCCGTGACTGCAGAGCTGTGTCGGGGATGCAGGACCTCGGGGGCATTGTCCCACCAGGAATTCCCCAGTGTAAATGTGTCACTGCTTGAACACACAGGAAGGGTACGTGCTGTGGGTAGGAGGTATCCCGGGTAGAAACTTAATGGATATTGCCTGATTGGTATACCAGATAGTAAAAAAATATTAGCTGTGCTCTGTGTATCTCTGCTTGTCTCTCTTATGCAGATGGCTTGTAGATAGTTGTACAGAGAACCTTGCTGGGGCAGGGCCTTAATTCTTGTAGGGTTTCATTGAGTTTTTCTGTTTCACCCGGTTCTAAAAGCACCCTGGGTGCCTCCATGCATTAGGCCTGTTGTATAATTGTAGCTGTAGATATATTGTTAGACAAAAGAGTTTGGGCATATGTATGCTCATTAAAAAGAAGGTGACCAAAGGCGTTAACCTAAGTGGTGGCTGCTTTCTGACTTGGTTTTGAGGTGTTTACACCTCATGACTTTTGTGTTCTTCATTTTGCTTGGACTTTGGCCTTGGTCTAGTGCAGAAACCCTGACCCACAAAATGAGCATCTTCATCCAGTAGCCTCGTTTGTACAGAGCTTCTAAGGTTTTTACTGCTCTGCAACAGCACACTGGGTCATATCCATCAAAGAGTGAAGAGACAATTTCTGTTTTGGTATCTGACTGGTGACCGGCAAGTTCTTGATTCATTTTCATTCACAGTAAGAGTCTCACTTGCGAAGTTTCAGTCTGTCCTGATCCTGTTTTGCCCCTTCTGCTTCCTCAGTCCGTTGCTGTCTTCAGCTCCATTGCTTCCCCCTGTATCTCCAGTTCTCTCAGTTCATCTTTGTTTTCTGTCTTTTTCTTACTAAAGAATGTCAGCTTGATGATGATCTTTGCCTCTCCTGGCATGTTTCCAAATGCAACTTTCAGATTAAAATGGGAAACATGAATCTAGTGTTTGAAAATTGAACAAAGGCAGTGGTTCTTCTCTGCAGAGCAGAGGTGAATTATGGAGGCTGTGAATGGAAGCTGATACATAGGACTCTTTCTCTCTTTCCATCTGAGGGTCATCTGAGTCCATGTCACAGTGAGCAACTGGTGTGAGAGCTCATCCCTTAACCCAGCCCAGCCTCCTGTTCACCTCGGAGCTGATGCTTGAGTTAGAGGTACCAAGTGTCCTTGACTACACTTGTCTCTTCTCTGAAAATATCCCGCTGTTGCTGGAGCATCAGCACACCTCCTTAGAGAGTGTTTTATTACTGATAACTCAGTGCAGCTTGCGTCAAGCCTGTCAAACCATGAAAGAAGGATTGTTAGTGACTGGCTTGCATTGGTGTCGCAAAAGGGGTAGAGAAAGGTCAGATTTGGTCACCACCAATATAAACAAAAGGTCACTCTCTTGCTGCCGCCTCACTCTCCTGGCTATTGCAAGCTCTCTGTGCTGCCTTTTCCTTCTGCCACATCCGCAGTCCTCCGGTTTAGTACTACTGGTTTGAAAAGCCCATGTGATGATAGTGCTTTTGACAAAATATTCTGCAGTTAGGAACAATTCCTCAGGGCAAACTGTTGGTATTAGGTTGAAGATCTAACCTCCTACAGCAAATATTTAACACAGGAATGATCTCAATTTCATCTGACTGAAAACATCCTACTGTAGTCCTCAAATTACATAAAACTTTTCCCCCAGTAAATTCAGAAAGTTTTATTCTATATGAATTGATAGCTGAGTAAAGGATAAGATGCCAGCCCCTCATTTGCTTTTAAATGCAAACATCTTCTAGATTTCCCTTTAACTTTCTGATGCTGGTTTTCAGTTGTAGTTATCAAATGAAAATGATCCATGTGCTATTTTACAAATATGCAAATACCGTTCTCATCTAACTTACTGACTGCACAAAAGCTTCGTAAAAAAGTGTTGCAGAAATATTAAGGCTTGTAAATGTCTCTATTCAAATCAGTGTTTAAAATTAGCTTTAATTTGTGGTGGAAATGTAATAATACTAGAGCAGGAAACTTCTGAAATCCTACTTGGAGTGATTATATAAGCTATGAGATATCTCCATAAAGTGCAAAGCCCGTGAAGATGTTTCAATACCAGGGGGTTTCCTCTTGAACCAGCGTTTCCCCTGCCCAGGTAGAGCAGTGGTATCAAACATCAGATCGCACTTCCAGCATAAATCCCAATAAAATACCATGGTATTGATTTTCTTGTTTATATTTACATTTTCAGTAACTGGGCAAGTACAAACTCTTAGCTTTAAGGTTGTAGAGGCATTAGTGCAATTGCAAGGAGGGACCGATCAAGGCTGGTGGCACACGTTGTCCCTGTGCAGTGCCAGACTCGTGGGGAGCCCTTGAGGAGAGCAGTGCAAGTGGCCAGCTCTGCCTCCATTGCCTTTCTACAGTGTTCACAGGACAACCTGGAGAGTGGAAATGAGGGACTCTAGTCTTGGACCAAAGGTTCATAGGAAGTCATCCTTCTTACTGACTGTGGCTGGAAGCTCTTTACATAGAGTCAACCTCTGGTTGGTCCTCTTGTTAATTTGTGACTCTCCAGGTCTCGTGAACTTTTCGTTGGAAAAATGTCTTCCCACAGCACTCTCCTGCTCACTCTGCAAAGCCAAGGATAACAGCAGCCTCCTTTCTCCTTTGATTTGCTTCTACTGATGGAAAGAGTGCCTCTATCTAGATGTCTCTGAGAGAGCAGCTGGGAATGTGGCAGGTTTCCACAACAGCTTGTGCCTCTTGACCAAGTCCAGAAGTGCCTGAAGACAGTCTGTGCTTGGCTGGTGGCATCCAAGCCACCCACTTATGATGTAGGAAGAGCTCCAGCAGTGTCTTGGGCTCTGCTTACATCTATAGAGAGTTGCCATTCACACATCAATGCAAAAGGCCACATGCTGGTGATGGACCTGCAAAATAAAATATGAACACATACCATATTTTCTTCTTCAATACCCAGGGAGCAGATTTTCTAAGTGACTGGATTCCCCTACGAGATCAGGCCTTCTTGTGCTAGGCAGACACATAGCAAAATTTGACTCCTATCACAGTAAAGGTTAGTCTGGCTCTTGCTGTTAGTTGCAATGAGGAGATCTGCTTTCTGACAACAACTGCTATAACTAACCTGACTGTGAAGTGGGGGTTTTGACTCACAATTCAGAGTTTACAGGAGGAGCTGTGCCTGCCAGATCATACCCTTTTAAAGCAGCTGGAATGGGTCTTAAAGTTCTTTATTCTCAGTACTATTTTGCTGTCAGGAAACAGCCATTAAAGCCAATAGCAAAGTACACGTCTGATCTCATCTTCTTTCAGAGCTGATTCTCAGATAGGATGAAGGCTTTTTGCTGCTTTTGGTTACTAGATAAGCTCACATGCTGAGAGCTCTAGGTGGATCTGAAGGATCAAACCCTGTTTATAATTCATCTGTGCTCAAGGTGAGGCTATGTGATAGAATTTCCATTTTTATAAGTTTGCTTTAAAAAAAAAAAGAAGAAATGGAAATACACCAAAGAGCTTTGTTCAAAGGGCCCCACCTTAGGAAATGGCAAAATGAAGTTGGTTTTGGTCTCTTTTCTGAACTCTTGCAGGATGGTGTTAATAACCTTCTTTTAATGTAGAATTTGTGTGTGTAATGCATGCAGAGCAGGGAGTGCGCTGTGCTTTACACATCTGTAAAACACAGATGTTATGGAGTGCAAAAGCCAGACTTGTGTGAGCTGAGAACAGCTGAAATCTTCATCTTTCTTTGTGTCATTTATATTTTGAGTTGAGGTTTTTGTGCAGTATTTCAGGTGTTTACAGAAGTGCTTTATTGGGGGGTTGGACCGGATGACCTTTAGAGGTCCCTTCCAACCCAATACATTCTATGATTAATTTTGTCATGCAAAATGCAGAGTTGGTCCTTATATGAAAGGTTGCATTTGAAGAGGACCTCTGATTGGACCAAGAGAAGAAGGAGTTCTTAAGGTGTTGCCAATGTTTCCTCTCTCAGTCTGGAGTGCCCTAGACACAAACACGTAGTGTGGTTGCCATCTAGGTCTGGAGAAAGCCCAAACGGCCCATAAGGACTGAGAAATGGTGAAACATTGTGTTTTATTATGCAGAACAGAAGATACTCATGAAAAATAATGCATTGGTGTCAGATCTTAGCACCTTGGGGAAGATCCTGTCACCATCCAAGCGATTTTCCTGTGCAACAAAAGTCTGGGGAAAGTTGCCAACACCCGTTATATTGAACAATGTAATATATGCACTCTTTTTTTTTTTCACTGCAAACATTTTTGTAATGCAAGATGCCAATCTGTCTGAAAGCTATTGATAGGTTCTATGCTTCCTCGTGGGAGAACAGGGGAAAGGGTGAGATGAAGCAATATTTTAAGTGATATAGTTATATAATATCTTTGTTTAAAAACATAAAAATCTAACTGCCTTAACACTCCACCACATAATTCCGCAGGACATGTGAAACATAGCACACTACAGCACTTAGTCTGCGAAGGATTCCCTTGTCACTGTCAAAATTGTTTTAGAAGTCTAAATTAATGCATAGCACTGCATTTATTAAAATGTGAAATAATCATAAATTTTTCATTCTTTGTACACTTAAGCTAATTTTCACATAAATGAAGCACTTGGCAGTTGAAATTCCACATATGGTTGACAGTGATGTTTGATGTCAGAACAATGCCCTGAGCTCCATGCAAATTAAACATATTTTAATTATTCTGGATATCCATTCTTCCTTTACAGTGTGTCTAAGCAGAATATTAAAAGGAATTTTAAGTGTAATGTATTGTCAGCAACTGACTCCAACAGCCAGGGTGAATCCTCTCACCTCTTCAGCTGCTGAAAGGGAGGTGACCCAAAGTGAAAATTATAAAGGGCACAAGAGAAAGCAAAACTTTTCTTAAGCTTTGGAAACCAGTCCAGCTTAATGGGAACACACTGAAACTCTCCCTCCAGCAGTGACCTTTGTGGCCATTGGACTGAGCATTGGAGGCTCTTGGGGGGAGGGAGCCAAGCCAGATGTTCACATATTACATCTGGAATTGGAACTTGAGCTCTTGCTGTTGCTTCCCAGGCACTAAGTTTCAGTACTCTGTGCCAAAAATACTGGGTTTCCACAACAGTGACAATGCTTTGAATTTTCTTGGGTGATTCCAAGAGCAGCAGTAACAGCAATTGCAAGTGTGCTCCTGGCATGCTGGGCAAGGACCTGGAACTATCCATTTTTCTTACTGTTTTGCAGCAATTTGTAAGAGATCCAGAGCTGAGCATCCCTGAATTTGTTTCTATCTTGACACTGCCTTGTTATGTGAGCAGCATGTTTATAGCAACCAGGTTTCTACAGTTGACTAATAGCAGGTAACTAGACCTCAAATTCATGGGTGTGTTCAGAGGTCTTTAGTTTCCCTCAAGAAAAGGAAAAGAATTCAAGCATCTTAAAAATTCCCCTTTCCATGTCTCTTTAAATATGTTTAAACACTAATTGAGGGGGAAAAAGCCCCAAATCTAGCCTGGTATATCTAAAGCATGATTTGAAGTGTAACCCAGCTCATCCTTTTCTCTGAAACTAATGGGTCTTAAACTGAGGTCCAAGTTAAATGACTGATTCTGCCCCTCTCCTCTGCCCTGGGGAGACCTCACCTGGAGTACTGTGTCCAGTTCTGGAGCCCCCAGCACAAGAAGGATGGGGACATATTGGAGCTTGTCCAGAGGAGGGTCATCAAAATGATCAGAGGAATGGAGCATCTCTCCTATGAAGACAGGCTGAGAGAGTTGGGGCTGTTCAGCCTGGAGAAGAGAAGGCTCTGGGACCTTATAGTGACCTTCCAGTACCTGAAGGGGGCCTACAGGAAGACAGGGGAAGGTCTATTCAGAAGCGTTTGTAATGACAGGACAAGGAGTAATGGTTTTAAGCTGGGAAAGGACAGATTTAGACTGGATATAAAAAAAAAGTTCTTTAACATGAGGGTGATAGATCACTGGAATGGGCTGCCCAGAGAGGTAGTGGAGGCCCCATCCCTGGAATCATTCAAGGTGAGGCTTGATGGGGTTCTGAGCAGCCTGACTGAGGTAGAGATGTCCCTGCTTGTGTAGGGAGGTTGGACAAGATGACCCCTGGAGGTACCTTCCGGCCTAAAACATTCTATGATTCTAGGATTCTTTGATTTCTAAGTAACAAATGTGCTTTTAGGAGAGAAAAAAAAAAATCAAGAATTCTTAGGCTTCAGTTTAGGCAGATGAAAAACTTTTTTCACTTTGGCTAAGTGCTAGCACACTAATGGCAGTGGAGAGACTTTCTGAAACAGGGATCATGCATATCACAAATAAAATAGAAATAATAAAATAGAAATAATTTAACACCTACCTTAGAAGGGTATTGTGCAGATGATTTGGATCAATTTTGTGTAGTGATACGAAGTTCCATTGCTGAAAAGCTATGTTTCATTCTTTATCACATCTATTGTTGTAGGATTGCTTATGAAGATTGAGTATTGTTTATGGGCATTGCTTTGCTAGTCTGCTTAGAATTTCTTTGTAATTTTAGTAGCACTTGTGATTATTTTTAACAATAAGTACATTGATCTTAAGAAGCTGGAAGCAAATAAGCAAGTGAGGAGTTATGATCTTTGATTATTGGTTCTTCCAAGAGAAAAACTTTAGTTTTAAAGAGAAAAAAAATAAACCCCAATAGAAATTAAAAGAGATATTCCAAAGTGCTGATGAAGTTTTGCTAATTTCATCAGAACTCACTGATTCTGCCCTCTATATTTTTAACAGTGGATGGTTTAAAAAGTTAAATGGATTTCCAGTTTTCTTTGGATTAGTTTTCCTTGTGTTGCCTTGAACATTGCTTGTCATTTTGGGGGGGGTGGGGGGGTGTATCGCCTGTCATCTGGGTAAATATAAATCTCTGACCCCCTCTAGCTGCTGGATAGAAGAGCTCCTTGTCTCCTTTACATCCTCCTCTCCACTGCAGAGTTGAAGGATGAGGAGGAGGCTGGGGCTTGGTGGCATCCTCATCTCCAAGCTGTCTCCTATCCCACTGGACTATCTCTGCCCACCTCCAGTTCTGCCCTCTGTATCTATTTAGCATGGTCCCAGTGGCAAAATAGGAATCCTGGTACTCACTGTGCCCCAGAAGAAGCTCAAAAAGAAATTATTAGTGCATTTGTCTAGATGTATTAATCTCTGCTAATTTTAATCTACTAGTTCTTGTTATGTTTTGCTGTTGATTTCTGAAGCTTCAAGATGCTATTTAAGCAGTAGATGGCTGCAGGAAGACTAAGGAAGAATTTTGGTGTTGAGGAAGACGTTAGGAGATGAGATTAAAGGCATGAAACCAGTGAACCTTAATGGCTCAAGAGTCAAAAAATAGCTAATAAGCTTCTGGAGTATATGGAGGAGAGAATTCTTGCAGTTTTTCAATCAGTATTTTATTTTCTGTGGAAAGGCTTTGGTTTTTGAAATGGGGATGTAAGCACTCCAGTAAGTTCTGGCTCCCTAAACCTTGCTCCTGTGGGTTTCATGTGGAGAAGCAGTTATTAAAAATGTACAGAGGCACCATTAAAGATGAGAAGTAAAAATTCTGACACTGCAGAAGTACTTTTTTTCTCCTCTTAACTTTTCCTGTTTCAGCTTGAGGAATGAAAGCGTCAGTGCACTTATTAACTTCCCAGTTAATGAGATCTTGAAACAGGGACATTTTGCTTTGCTTTCCTCTGGCTCATCACACTGCCTTCTCTTTGGAGAGTGGCCACAGAGTGAAGATGAGGAAAGAAGAGTGCAAGACTCATTGATGTGCTTGATGGTTGTTGTGAGCAGATAGATACTAAGTTGGCTTTTTTTCAACTCAGCCCTTCCCCTGTGTGTGTTTCAGGCTTGCTTTTTTTGGCACCTTCTGACATAGCAAATACTGGTGGGTAGTGTGCTGTTCACAGGCAAAATATGCTTGCAAACTTTTGTCAGCACCTCAAAATGCAGATATAAAACTAGTGGAGATTTTCTCTGTTCCCTGTCTCGTTTTAAGAACTTCTGCTGCTTGCTCTATTCATTCTCCTACAATAAGGTATATAGCTAGGAAATAATATGGAGCATCACATCAGGTTCCAGCAAGAAGTTTGCAGTTAAATAATGTCGACAAGTGTCACGCATAGGACATGACATCAAAATTACCTACGGCTAAAGGAGAACACTTATTTCTTGTTGTTTGGGTGGAATTTCCAAGAGGTGATGAGACTGGACTGGAAGATGTGGGAACAGTAAGCCTCAGTTTTGGGAGGAAGATGAGAGTTAAAGGCATTCAGACAGAGAAAATGACTTGCTTAAACCATCAAAAGATGAAAGTATTTCAGAATACCTGGGTATTGGACAGGGCTGCAAAAAAATATTGAGTAGCTGTATCTCTGTTCAGCAAGGTACTTCAAGTATTCCCATTTATAAAGTGAACTTTTCCTCCAGTAGCCACCAATGCCATAGAACAGATCCATATTAGGTTAGTTAGTGCATGTGAGCACGTTTTATTCTTTTTCAAGCTGCAGAATGTGAATCCAATTTCAGAGACAAGTTAGTGTGAGTTCAACAGGGACAGCTTCATAAAAGAGGTGGCAGAAAGACAACCAAAGGAATTGTGTGTTTTCAGAGTTTTAGAACAGATTAAAGCTATGGGCTGAGTCTGGATACAGCGTTAACCCTGGGTCCATGCAAATGAAGAACTCCAAAAGGAGAGGGAGGTTCTTAGTGAGTTGGTCTTTTAGTGGATAAAAGAGAAAAGTGAAGCCAAACAGAGCATCTGCACAGGGCAGCAGGGCTCAAAGAAAGTAGAAATTCCTTCATCCCTCTCCTTTGAAAACCTGGCACTTCCTCATGTCAGGAGATGGAGTCCACTTCAAATGTACCCACAGGCTGATGGGCAGGCTCTGCCAACAGCCTGGGACCAGCCAGGCCAGCACAGCTCAACGGTGTTTCTCCCTTTTCCGTAAGGTCCTACTACATGCTTATCACTGCAATCCAAAGCAGATGTTTAAGCAAATAAAGAACCCCTTTGCTGTGCTTAAAGGTTAATAAGATTAATGCTGAGAAACAAGGAAACCTGAGAAAAATGGTTCTGTATTGACTTACTACCTTGTAAGTATTTAGCAGGCTGCTTTGTAGAGGCAATGGGGGACAGGCTGGTGGCTATTACTTAATAGATTGCATCAGTCTAATGAATTGGTGGTCACAGTAGATGTTCTTGAGGATGTGGCATCTAAAGATGAATGGGATTGCATCCCTAGGTTTTCCTACTGCTCCACATTACTAATTGTGCCATTAAAGTTCAAGAACAGTGTCCTGAAATTAAAGAAATCTCTGCAAATGTGGCAGGATAACGCATACTTTCTCTTACAGTAAGAACTACTGAAGTGATTTGGAGAAGGCTAGGGGATAGATTTCAAATGTTGAGGGAATATTCCTCTTCTGTTGCTTTCGTTACTTCTAGGAGGGTGGGAAGGAATAGCAGAGAGGTCAGTATGTGTAAGAATAGCGAACGTGAGTTTTCATAGTATATTCTCATCAGCTGAAACACAAACTCCTGCGTTGACTGGTTGAAAAGCCACATGAAGTTGCTGAGAAATGGCACTACGTATTGGATAGCCTAGGAGGATGGCTGTACTCAGTTGAAAAAGGACCTTGTGAAAAAGAACTCTTAACTGTCCCCTCATATATGTTTGCTCCAGCAGGGAAGGAATGTTGCTTATCTAGGATAAAAGAAAAAAAAAAAAAAAAAAAAGGAGGGAGAAGTCTTGGGAAGCATCAGACACCAATAGGACAGTTTAGCATCTTTTTAAAAAAGTTATTTCATTTTTACACGAAACTAAACCAAGCATTTTTGTGGCCTTAATAGGGAAACAAGCAAGGTCCTGGATGTTGCATCCTCGGGACTAGACAGTAGTAGCAATGGGGACTGCTGCAGTCATACTTATCCTTCAGAAATAGGCAGAAGATATGCTGTCATTTGGCTTTGTCAAACCCACCACTATTTGGCTGTTTTGCTAAAATGAATGAAATTCCTCCCTTGGTGGCCTTCTGACTGCTACTCAACAGGATTAAATTAGAACTAGGATTCTTCTAAGGAAAGGCCTGGTATCAATTGCAATATTGATGCCATTCCACAAAAGCAAGAGTCAGCATGTGTTCAATAAGCCTCAAATACTGCCCCGTGCCTTTCACCATCCCATGCATTACTGCTTCCTAAGGTGGGAGGGTCTTGCATTTTCAAACTGATGGTGTACCAGGGGTCTGTCAGTGCTGGAGGCTATGGACCCCATCTCACCAACCTCAGTGTCAGGGACTCAGTACTGGATGGTTTTTACTGGAGTTTCTTACAGTAAGAGTTCTACATTAACCACAGTCCAGTTGAAAGTACTGGTGGCTTTTTTCTTGTTATTTATTTAAGGCAACTGTGGTGCTGTCATTTGTATGGATTAGTTTAGGAAGCTATGAAGCAACTAGATTATGATTCCAATCAGAAAAGGAAGTTAAATTATTCATCCAGCCGGGGTGATTGAGGGAAGGAGAACAGTTGACAAACTTTGCCATACTACCCTTTAGGTGCAGAACAAACTTTTAGATACAAGCCTTAGTGACTTTTGGGGTAAATCATGGAAGATAAATGTGCATATGATTAATTTAATGTTTAATGAGATCTATTCAGGCAAATCTATTCCAAGCTAAATGTTTTTAAAAAAAATGCTTTTTTTTTTCTCCTTGTCTGGGTTTTTTAATTAATCTTTCTTCTCGTAGTCTTCTCTCATCTCCACAATGTTTAAATATTTTGTATGAATGACTCTTCCTGTTCAGTGTAGCTGGTTTAAGAATGTGGATTTGCATATTCAGACAATGCTTACAGACATGGGGGGTGAAGGATTGATCCAGGTAAAGCAACTTAACTGTCTAAAAATGTCTGTGAGTACTTTATCAAGCTTTCAAATGCTCTACCATGGCTGAGTCAATTAGTAGGAATTAGATGACTTGGAAAATCTCCCTTGGTCCCTGTTTGCATCCTTAGGTCTATGAGAAGCATTAGATGTTTTAAGATCTGAACCAAAAGGTCTGTGGAAGTCTAAAGCAAATACCCACTAACTTCTGTGTCTTGGATCAGACTTCAAATAGCTGGAGGAGGAGCCAGGGTGCACATGTGTGCATGCAAAGGACATACTGTAGGCTATGCACATCCATCATCTGGGTCAGTGTATATTGAACCAGAATATGGTTCAAAACCAGAACTTGAAAACAGAATATCGATATGAAAATCTTTGTTTTCAGTGTAAAGTATTAGGATGAACTGACTCAAAGAGGGGATTAAACGTGCTGAGAGCTGTCCAAAATCTTGTAGGTTAGGTAGCGGCCATGTTTTCTGAGGATGAAACATTTCCTTTGCAAGGGGTTGATCTCTCCCTTGACCCTATGGGAGACATCTAGGGATCTTCTTGTTGGGATTATAGAACACACTTCATATCTTCATATGTATATGTATCAAAAGCTTGCCTAAAACAGGTAAGGTTCAGCACTTAGACTGTACCTGGACTGGTACAGAAGCTGCCTGCTCTGAGATGTTTCCCCACTATATTAACACTGAGATTCCTTGGCCTTGCTAAGTTTTTTTACCATTACTAATGTTGATGTAAGACAATTTACAGTGCCTTTCAGGAGGGCAATTAAAGAAGCCAACAACCACACAGTCAATTAGTGGTGAAAAACAATCAATATAACATACAATGAGCCCTAACTAGCAGGAAGACAATTAAGACAGTGGAGATAAAACAGTGACCAGTGACAAGTGCTAAATCTCTTGCCAGGAGAGTAGGTGAGAGGAATAAGCCTGGTCTCTAGGGATATCTAGATTCTTTCCTCAGCCTTGCTACTGACTCAGCTCATTGCCTTTGTCATATTTATTAAGTCCTAAATTATTTGTGCCACAGTATTAGTCTCCATCAGGAACTGAAATAGAGATGTGAATTTGGGCCTTCACATTTCTTGCAAGCTCCATTTTGATTTTGTAGGTGTTGACTGGTCAGCCATAACCTCCTGCTGCTAGTGGTTATTCTCACTAGCTCTCAAGGGCTTTCTAAACACATATTTGGATGTGAAGTTCAAAAAACATGGAACTGATTTTTCAGGGTGTGAAGCTTTTTGCATTGTTTCCTTTGGCCCAATTAATTAGCGTTAGTTTAATGTGAATTGTAATGTGGCACTGTTAAGGAAGGGTGTTGTTCTGTGTTGTGTTAGGCTTGCAAAGAGCAGGGGCAATGCCTCTGTGCTTGCACTGGGCCACCATGGCTGAGGGCCCTGGAGAGCTGACTGCTGTGTGTTGAGTCTGACAGTGCTCATAAGTATTTGTTAAAACAGGAATCGTACAACAAGTTATGCAAGTATACCCAAGATTAAAAGATTTAATGTGCTCTGTATCTGCCAAAGGCATCTAAGACCCAGCAGGGATAGCAATGCACTGAGGGCCAATCTTTTAACACCAGTATCCATGTCTGCTTGACTGATCTGCTATAGTCTTGAAGAGCAATATATAGGTTTAATGTGCAACAGCAGCAGAACTGTGTTTCCTTTCTCTTCGGTGCATTAGTAGTGTCGTTCCTAAGTGTTCCTGTGTTACCCTGCCATACTGCAGGAGTGAAAAGTGCAGAAGTTCATGAATAAGTTATAACCTGTACCCTATTAATAGTCCCACTGATGATATGTTATGGCAATCCTCTAGCTTCTCCCCCACCCCTCGGTTTAACTCCTACTCTGCCTGTCAGAAGCTGCACTGTAAAATGCTTTCCCAACAGTGCTGCAGCAGCTGATTGCCCTTCTAGTTGACGTTGGTGAGCTGCAGGCTGGACGTGTATGATGACTGCTTTGCTCTACTTTAAAGGGAAGTATCTCTAGGTGTTGTCAGAGTTTTCATTTGGAGCCAGTGAAGGTCCGATTTTCCAGGACAGAACCACCATTTTTCATTCCTGCTACTGCTGAAAGGCAGCTGGTGCTGTGTTACCTACTCTCAGCCAGGATGGTGATGGAGTTTTCTAAGGCTAATGTTTAAAGTCATTATGATAAACAGGGGGGTGTCAGAGAGTGGTGGTGGAGGATGGCTGAGATAACCTTATTCAGAAGTCAGGAAAGTATGTGATTTACACAGAACCATTAAGCTTGTGACTTCAAATTACTTGTTATTAAGGGCAACATAAGTTAGAAAAAATGCTACTTTGGCCTTATGGAAATGTTTTCCCCAAGATTACTGGGGGGCTTTCATTGTGTGGTGCTTAATGCCAGAGTGCCATGTACAAGTTAGTCCTTGCTGCTGATGAGCTTCTGAGCTGACCAAAACAAATGCTTTTCCACTCCTGCTCAACAAAAATAGTTCCTTGTTTCCTTTGCAGGCACATGTTTTACTGCTCCATCCCTGCTCCAGCTGCATCACTTATTTCCTCCATTCCATCTGTAAGAGCAAACTCTTCAAGAATTACAAGGCTTTATGAATGATTGCAAACTAGATCTTCATGTTTACCCACATCAGGATAATTACATAAAGCTAGAGTATAAATACTACTTCATTCTCACTAACCTCAGCCCAGATGCATGGTCTTGCCAGCAGGATTACACTTGAGCTTGCCACGACCATGATGTAATTCAGCAAAATAATCAAATATTAGTTGTACTAGTTTTGAGCTTGAACAACTTTGTGAAACTTTTAGGAAAATATTTTTGAAAGCCCTTCTTAGAGGTGGGAATGAAAGTTTTCCATATACCATGTGCACATGTACAACCCAGCAACCTTCAGCAGTTCTAAAATGATCCTTAATGCCATTACTGAAAAGAGTACCTGCGTCACTGTGTGCCTGTGCCATGCTGGAGCCTTGTCAGGGCAACAGTTAGCTTTGCAGGTGACCTTTGGGGAAACTGTAGTAAACTGAAGCAAGAAATGGTTCATGGAAGAGTTTTTGGAAGTGTGATGATACCAAACCCCTTTAAAAATCAGGTTAGAATAACTTTCAAAGTTATTTCTAGATGTAACCTCAGACTTCCCAGTTGCACATGTTGTGAGTGCAGACAAAATTGAAATTTGTTCCTTCCTTATTAATATCAAAAAGGATTAATTCTTTAATTAAAGAAGAGCACACAAGATTGCTCATTACTAATAAAGGTTACATTAAGACTCTATCTAGAATTATGGAAGGGAAAGTGGGGAAATTATCCAGTATTTAAAGATAAATACTGCCCCACAGATTTTCCAGCACCATGGAGAAAAGCTTTATAAGCTAGCCCAGATAGATGGAAGGATGTGATAGGTCTTCAGCTGAAGGCATTGCTGAGATATTACAGTGATAGTCATGTTAGAAAAGATGATAGATTAGATGCAGCCCCACTGGAGGGGGCATGTGTGAGCAGACTACTGAATGCTCTGTGCACAGAGATACAGCTTTGGAGCCATCACTTAGCAGCTCTGAAAAGTCTGTACAATTTTTTATGCTGTAATTTTGTATTGTTCATAAATATTCATAGGTACTGCTGCTTTTCTTGATCTTATTTTAGTGAAGCAGCACAGTCTGTTGGTTAGAAAAGGAAACTTGGAGCCAGTCAGAGCTCTAAACTTCTGCCCAAACGCTGCTGGATTCCCGGGTGGCTGTAAACTAGGCACTTAACCTTGTCATGCTCCGATTTTCCTATCGGTAGATTAGCTATTGCATAAATAAGTGTCTTCCTTGCAGGGGAGTGGAAGGGATTAATTAATGTTTGCAGAATGACTCGAGCCCCTCTGTTGAAAGGTGCTGCAGAAGTGCAAATGGATTATTGTTATTATGATGCTTTTTCATACTGAGCCATATCGAAATTAAATGCTCTACTTGCATTAACTATCTTGGGGCTGGATCAATATGGGTGGTGAGACATCTCCACATTTGGAAAGTGATTTTATCATTTCCTACATTTTGGACAGGTTCCACCTTGTTAAACCCAGCAAAGGTGGAGATCAGAGCATCAACTGGTTAAGGTAAAGGGGGGAAGGGCAGGAAGAGTGGAAGTCCCGTGCTTTTGAGGAAAATCGGCATTGAAGTCCTGGGGACATTATGTTAATGGCATTACTCAATTTCTGGAAGCAATGCTGATTAAATATTCATTGACTTTGATTATACTGAAATTAGGACTAAAGCGTGAACTCAAATTGAGTGGAATAATGGCAGTGTAAATAATGCATACTTTCTAAATTGAAAACACCAGCTTGTGCTCTGCTCCCCCTCTCCCCGCCCCCTCGGTTTGTCATTGTGCCATTTGTTTAGGAGATGATTATACTGATGTGTGCATATCTAGCTATCATTTTTACCAGCTGGGAAAAAAATGTGAAATTAAAGGTTTTCTACATTGTTTGCTTTTCCTTAGTATTGGAAAACATAAGTAAATACAGTGCAACAAAGACTAAGCCAGTTTCATAAGAAGTGGTTGGAAGCTGCTGCTCAGCATTAGTCCTCTGTAGCATTCCTAGAGGATGAGAGACATTAAAGGCAACTGGACCCTCAGTGAAAGAGATCAGGAAGCAATTGGTGTGGGAGATTGCAGGACACAAGCTAGAATAGGTTTGGTCTAGCTGTAAAGTTGGCCACTGTGGATTTGATTCAGTTCTCTGGTCCAACAGAGCCTCCATGGGTCACACAGTGGACTACTGTCACATCCTAAGTGTGTGTCAAAGGCTAAATCATGACTAATCATGGAGGTCAGGCTTTGAGGGGACCTTGAGGGGATGATACGGGCAGTGAGAAGAGAAGCCTTTTCCATGCAGAGAGTACCTAACTCAAGACCTTTTCTCCAGATGAAGGTCTTGCAGAGCCTGCCAGTTTCTGTCGCAGCACGTTCATTGTGTTGGAGGACACTCAGCCAGCTCCCTCCAATGCAGGGTGTCCCTCAGCAACATCCTTCCCTTCAGTCCCCTCTCTGTGGAGGGGTAAGTGCAAAGACTGGGCATGACTGTCCACTTCTACTGGCCCTGATAGATCCTTCACTCCCACCCTGAGGCCTGCTGGTTTCAGAGGGGCTCATCTGACTTTGGGGCTGTGTCCGTGCAGGTGTGCCATACTGCCCCAAAAAGTTGCAGACTTTTTTGCTTATATTTCTGTTTCTAAAAATGCATCTTTTTTTTTTTTGCTTTTAGGAAGGCGACGTGCCAATAGCATCTTTTTAAGAAACTCTTTTTAAAATCAGAAACGTATTATTTTTAATACAATGCATAACGTAGAAATTGCGCGGGGGCTCTTGATGGCAGGGCTGCCAATCAGGCGGCTCAGGCACAGGGAGCTGCGTGGGATCGGTGAGCCCGGGACTACACACTCCAGAAACAAAACTGGTGGTTTTTCAAGGTTCACATGCTGATTGCAAAGAAAAAGCCCATTAAAGAGCAAATCGTTTAAGGCACAGCCTTCCTTCAAGCCCCAGGGAACTTGCTTTCTATGACAGCGTGATGGAAGGGTTTCTTATTCATACTTGGCTTTTCCCTACACAGCAGGCCTCATTGCTACCTGAGATTTACTCTATTGTGAAGTTCTCACCAGAAAATAGCGGGGGTGGGAATACTCACTAGATCTGCCTTTTCTCCTCACAGGCAGAGCAGTGCCTGCTCCTGCCCCATCCTGCTCCAGGAGTGCATTTCAGAGCAGAGGGAGGAGGGGTGGCTTGCATAAAGAAGATGCTGCTGCAATGCTGCAACATGACTGCAAACACGACAGGCACTTGGACCCATCCAAGAGTATTTCTGCTTTCCCTTTTACCTTGATGTCTGTCTTCCCCACATCCAAGGCTATGAAATTACCAGGACTCTTATTTTTAGTTCCCAGATAAACGAATATGCCGCTTTCTTGTTGCTTTCCTGGCGTGGTTCATTTCCCTCTGGGTCTTGAAGAAACTGAGATTCACCCTTGGTCCATGTTTTTGCAGCCTTTGGTTTGGATCAAGGCTCTTTCTGCAGCTATGGTATCATTCCACAGCTAAACCATGACCTTTACTAGTGGTGTGATACATGCGTGTTTCTGTTCCTAAATCTTTTCCTCTTCTGGGAGTGTGTTTGTGCAGACGAGGGCTTTCACTCCATGCGGTTCCTCTCTGGGGGCTGAAATGGTGTCTCATCTCTATTACAGTGCTAGGGATTAGGAGGGGTCTTTTATGTGACTTTGTCTTCCAGCCATTTGGAGACACTCGTGCAGGGGCAGGCAGGAATCTTACCCTCCACTGCCACACATGATCCAGCAGCCTGGTGGATCAGCCTGTGCAGTCGTGGTTGCCTGATGCTAGCTGGGGAGAAAGCATGCCCTCCATCTATTCTGGTAAATTTATGCCTGGAGTGATTTACTTAATCCATCTGTGATGCCATAAAAACAGATGTGAGAAGAAACTGCATGCCCTGCTAAGTCTCCTGAACTCCTGCCTTTCCCCTCCCCTAACCTGTGACATTATGGTGAGATTTTTGAGTAATTCCAATTAGATTTTATTTTTTTTTCCCAATCCTTGTTTCTAAGGACTTGCTTTTTTGTCCTCTCCTCTGACCTCTCACTCATGTTTTCATCACTGTAGATGAGGTGGGTAGTGATGGTTCTGCTTTTGGTTCGGTTTTTTTTAATGACCAGAAACTCCCAGTCAGAGGAGGAGGCTTTGGGGCATTTCACACTAGAGATTCTTCTGTTCTATGAAATATGTTTTATTAAGACTGTTATTCACAAATCAAAGCAAAGTTACCACCTGATTAAAACTTGACAGGATTAATTTTTTCCCAGACTGAATTAATTTAATGACATAAGCATAAAGATTTGTCTTTTTCTTCCGTAGGAATTTCTTCTTTTAATTTTATCACTTCGGCAAAGGAGGATAACAGCACCATTTCCTATAACCATCTGGATTTATAGAAAATTAGCAAAGTGATTTTTGGTACACAGAATGATAAACAAATGCAGAAGAATTCGCACAGATGTAACACAGAGATTTGTGTTTCAGACTGAACAGTTGTACAGTGGCTACAGTTTTCAGATTTCTATAAACTGGCAGAATTTTATCTGTAGCTTTAAGAGTGTCTGAGGCTCATTTGAATTTTTTTTAATGAAATATTCAAAAGGAGATCATCCCACCTGAATAACAGGCCAGGCTCAATGTTACCATTTAGCAGTAAGTATCCAACTTGTCTGTTAAAGTATATTGAGGCAAACCTCCAAGAATTACTTTATCTTAAGAAAAGATGATAAATTTTAGACAGACGTTGCTGTTGTCGGGTTTTTTTGTTGTTTTGTTTGTTCATTTTTTAATAAAAAGAGTGGAAATGTGTGTTTCCCCCAGAGTACAGTCTATTTGAAGTTTTCTCCTGATTTGAGTTAGCACCTCAAGGACACGTTGCATGAAGAGTAGGTGAACAGGCATTGCAAAACTGCTGGCATTATATGATGTTTCCCAGCTGTCATATGCTCCTGTGTGGCATTTTGTTAGGCTTATAGCTAAACACAGCTTTCCTTGATTGACGTGTTGACATTAGTGTTTCCTTTCCCTACTGTACTTTACTACTAAACTAGGAAGTTACAACAATACCTGTAACGTCCTGGATTAAGTCTGTGCTCTGAGCCAATGTACCAGTAGCATTGATGCAAAGTGCTGGGTCACAGGATATGGAAACACTTGACTGATTGTTTTCAAGAAGTTGAGAGTTTGTTTCTTCCCTTTTCCTTTTAAAAATCTCTTTGCACCCTGGCACAGAACACACATACTTAATAATCTAGGCTTGTCTCTGTGTAAATAATTAATCAGAAAGGGAAAATAATATAAATCCTAGCTATCATTTTGCTATTAAAATTGCAGAAGCATTACTGCATCCAATAAGTATTGTTTCTGTAATTAGATAACCTTTCTGGGCTGTATCAGCACTTAGAATAGGGAACATATGACCATCTTCTTGCAGGCACCCATGGTAGGAAGGAGGAAGCTTTGTTTCACTCAGAGACTTGGATTTCCTTGCAGAGGGAAGGCATTAGCCTAGCATAGGAGCAGGGATAATTTATTCCTCTTTTACTCCTTGGCTGAGGCAAAGTCAGTTCTCTAAGAGCTTCCCTAACGTGCTGTGGTAGAGGTCTGCCTTAGCTAATCAAAGGTCAGGATCACAGGGACCCAAGTCAGCCCCAGCTGCACACCTCCATGTTTCACTCCGGGTAGTTAATGTCCCAGCTTCATCCCTCCTCTGCCATGCTCTGCACCACTGCTCATGCTGGCAGCTGGGCAGAGACCAGAGTAGGGCAGGGATCTGCACCCCCAGTTGGATTTCCATTGCTGCACGGGTAAAAAGCTGTTTGCAGCTCAAAGGAGGTGTCCTCTGAACTTGTTCTTGACTTCACAGGCCGATGAGGTGAAACAGTGGGGATGGATAGCTGAGCTAAATAACTGGGGACCTGCCACATCTTTTCCCCAGATTTCTAGTTTTTTCCCTTGACTACAGAGCTTTCAGTCTGCAGGGAAGTGACTAGATGAGGGAGTACATTGCAATCACTAGATTCTTGCCTGTGACTTAAAATGACATTCTATTGGACAGAGACGGGCAAATATTCACTATTTCCCCAGCTGTCTTGCCTGCACCGTTTCTTTCAGACTGCTGCACACCTAGTAGCAACATCTTAACATTGAAAGGACATAAATTCATTACCATGTTTTATTTTTTTGCATAAATGATACATCCTTTTTGCTGAAATACTGATAAAATCCCATCAAGACACTTCTGACTTTCTGTAAGAATGGCATTCTCAGTAATACGAAATAATTCAGGTTTTTGCTCGCAGTTTGATATCTCAGTACTCATGTCAGACAACCAGGCTTTCCTATCTGGGTACAACACTATAAAATAATTATGTGGGAAATTCATCCTATTGAAGACAATGTGTGAGAGTTTGTTACGATGTTTTTGCTGGGCAACTTGGGCTCTCCCTGCAAGGATGTACGTGGGCTGTACCTGACTTTCTTCTCCGGGGAGACCCAAGTTTAATTCTGTCTTACTCTAAATTACATATGGAAAGGAATCTGGGTCTGTCACCACTCTCATTACTGCATGGTTTCTTCCATATGGCAAAGCTAACATACGGTTAGTGGAAATTAGAGTATTTCTATTGCCCAGGTCCAGGACTGGATTAGGACAGATGATGTTGTCCAGGACAGAGGCATATGGACAGATGCTTTAGGAGCATCTTATTTAGCATTGATCAGATTTATAAGATGTAGGAGTCAATTCTACTAACTCGTAGTCTCAAAAGTGCAAAGGTTCTCCACAGATTAATTTAAACTGGATTTTTCATAGGAACCTAAACAGATTAGGTATCAATCCCATTACATTTTAATGGGAACCAGATACTTTTCTTTATTAGGTTCTTTTGAAAATCTATCACTTAAAGATCAATCAGTGGAATAATTGAAATTGGACCATATCTTAGTTGCAAACAATTAGTTGAGGTTTGGGGCTTTTTTCAAGTATCTAAATCACTCTGAAATGATTTGAAAAAAACACCTCTGTCTGTACTGGCATGGTGAGTGAGTTTCACAGCCTCTGGTCTTACTCAGACATAACTGCTAGAAAGAATTAACCCCCCCAAAAAAACTAAACCTCAGCAGAAAGGAAGGATGTTTGCCTTTCATTTTCATTGGGGATAATGATTGCAAAATTCTGGTTTTGATAGAAATTCTCAAAACAACCAAAACACCCCATCACTGGTGAAGAGGATGGTCTATGTCTTCTCTCTCCCTTCACTACTGTGTCAAAGTCTGGCACCTGCATTCTGTATGGCCGCTGGGCTGCTGTCCATGTCCAGCTCTTTTCAAGGTTTCTAAGATGGCCACATCTTGGTCTTTTTTTTTCCTGCATGCTGACTTTTCCTTTGCAAACATCCATGTGTGCATGAATTTTTGCTGTTATGAAGACTGAAGAAAAGTATTTCCTCTCCTGTAGGCAAATAAGCAAAGGGGAAAGAAAAAATCTGACTATAATAACAATTCCAGAGTGGCCTTATTTTTCTTTGAAGCATCTGATGGATGAAGCTGGTCAATCATCCAGAAGCTAGTTAAAGTTGTTATACTAGGATGAAGACTCCAAATTAGAAATAAATTATCTTCCAGCTGCTTCTGAGTTCTCCAGCTTGTCCTATCACAAGGATGCTCCTTGTACAAAAGTTTCTAAGGGCAACACGTGCTGTTCTGATAGCTGCTCATTAGCTCTCTGCCTTGCAAGCTCAGTGCTTCTGCCAGTCAGGTTAATGCTGAGTTATGGAGAATTTCCTTTCTACAGGGGCAGGGCAGTGGGAGGCCTGTCCCATTGGAGTGCAGATGTTTCACTTGTAAAACATCCCAACTCTGTCACATTGGGCACAGCCACAAGTATGTTGTAAAGGAGCATGTGCTGGATATGAACTATTGAAATAATTTAGTCGTTTGTTCAGAGTAGCTGATGAACTGATTTTCAACATGGAAATCCATACACGTGTGGGTTTTGATTTGCTTTTCATAAATGTTTCATCTATATTGATGGTTAAAATAAAATTAATAATAATCTTAGTTGGAGGTGGTAATTATTGAATTACTCCTGTTACAAGAAATGAACTATGGTGTGTAATCTGTTGAAGTTAAAAGAGAGTAGCATGTGTTAATTTTATGTTACTACCAACTTTTTAATTGTAATGCACCTTTCCAAAATGCTGTTTTCAATGACTTTTGTTTCCAAACCTGAAAATTTTCATTTCTTTATCTCCTGATTTTGTGTCTATTGATTTTTGCCTTCTGAGATTGTGGTTCTGTACTATTCCTTATTTTTCCCATTCTTAATCCAAGAGTGAATGCTTTTTAGCTGATTATAAGAAGCTAATTATAGAATAGATATTTTTAGATTTTTTTTTTTTTTTTAAGGTATAGTCGTTCTATAACAAAGTAAAAGGGGCTCTAGGCAAAAAATATGCAGGAAATAAGTTGTTAGTTCACCAAACCTGTGACTCCTCAGCAGCATGTGTTGCTGATTTCCAATTTGCTCCGCCAATTTGCTCAATGACTTAAAAGGGCAGCTGAAGGTTGTGCCCCTCCAGCAGGGTAGAAACAGGGAAAAGGGATTAGCTGGTGTGTGAGGGATGTATTTACAGCTGAAACACAGTGTCATCTGCATGGTCTTTCTAGCTCTTAAGTTGTACAGTTTCTTAAGAGGAAAGAAAGCTGGGGCCTTGCCCAAAAACCAGCAACAGCTCTATGACCCTTTTGCCAGCAAGGAGCTCTGATCCCAGTGGCTTGATATGGCCCCTGGGATTTCTACTAAATATTCTGGTTGCAGAAACTGTTTTAACCGTGCTTGACTCTGCAGGTATGTGTGAGTGTGGTTTGTCAAAAGTGACTTTGTGGAAGAGTGGTTTAGGACTCTTGCTAAGTAATGTTCACATTTAATTTCTAAAGTAATTCCTTTCCATGGTAATAAGGGTTGTCCTCCAGCACATGTGGAGGAAGGAGGCTTTAGCTACAAACATCCTGACCTTTCTCTGCAAAGGTGTTCTGTTGCTTTATATACCTAAGGGCAACTAGAAGAAGTTTTAAGGAGAGGAACTCTGGCCTAAAGTTGCTTGTGCTGGAGTTGGGAGGAGCAGCTAAGCCTAATGGGATTCATTTTGAGAAGTCTTATTGTGTTTGGCAGTGCTATGGGCATGGAGGCACTGTGAAATAGCTGCTGCCCAGAGTAGCACCAGGCAAGCCTACCCTGAAGATCTGGGAGATTCATATATATATATGTATAAAGATGTATCTATATGCCTGATCTGCTTACATAAGAGATGGCGTGGTCTGTAGCTGGTGGTTTGAGTCTGGGACGAGCAGCTGCCTTTGGAGGTGGAGCAAGGACAAGACACTTCATAAAGGCTGCCCCGGCCTTGGTATATCCCCAGGGATTTACCTGTTGGGTCTCCAGCTGTTCTTACTCAGGAGGCTTTCTGAAGGGAACCAGAAGAAATATCTGGGTGTACAGACATTGACTGGTTAATGCTGCAGGGTATGTAGGTGGGTAAAACTTACTTGGGCCTTTACTTTTGCATGCTCCTACTTTCAAACACAAGTGTGCCCATGATCAGAGGATTCATATGTAGCACTGATCACTTTGTGCCTATTAGCTATAGTGAGTTGCCAGATTTCTCCATCACTCATAGAGGAGTAAATATGTATGGTTTGATGCACTGCAGGACAGTGAAGGCAGACTGAGCAGCATGGCACATGGGAAGGGAATGGGTGTCTGATGCCACTGCCAGATGGTGGGTTTGACCAGAAGCCACTTCACTCCCATGCAGCAACATAGACTTAGCCATGAGTGTAATGTGTGTTGGTGCCTGACAGTTTGTCTCAGATCGATGTATATGTGTATATACTCTGTTCAGTGCATGTGTGTTAGTGCACGTACTCATTTAAGCAGAGCAGCAGATCTTACAGATACGTGGAGGGACTCCAGCATTGCACAAGACTGCTACCGCAGAGCTGATGTGTGAATGTGAGCTGGGGTCTTGCTGGTTACCAAATCTGCATTTTCTTAACTCAAATTCCCTGATAAGTCTATTAGCCTTGAACCTCTTTCTCCCTCACCCCTCCCTTTTTCCATTGCACAATGCAGGCAGTTCTTCTTCATGGCACTGAGAATTATTTTCTTGTTTTAAGTCTCAGTTTGAAAATGTCAAAGTTCAGGTTTTGGAGAGAGAAGTCTGGGTGCTAAAAGCAAGAATGTTCTTTTTAATTAGAGTTATGCCCTCAAGCAGTGAGAAACCATTATGTTTTTATTCTTCCTCTGTACTTGTTCCAAAACCTTTTATATGATCAGACTAAAAGGTAAGTGCAAATGAGTAAGCAGCTAAAGGAGTAAAGCAGATTTATAAAAATAACAGGGAGACCTGCAAGTCTTGCTATTTTATATTTATGAAATAACTGACATTTTAGACTGTGCTGCTGTTTCTAGAGACAAGATATTTGAAAAGACCATTTTCCTAGCAGAACCTTGTGCTTTGAGTTGTGCATGTAAAGCTAAGCACTGTTTGTATGACATCTTTTTTTAGCATTTTCAGTAAATTGATATGGAAGGTGAGTTGACGCTTCAGCCAGGGAGGCTGAAGTAGATTCAGCTCTCCATTACCAAAGCCTGATACAGCTGTGTGTGCACCAGTGGGTGTGATGCCCCCGTGGGTGTCCAGGGCTTCTCCTACTTGCAGCATAACCAGAGAGAAATCATTTATTCCTTGTCTTGGCTTACTGCTGAGTGGGCTTCTAAACAGTAATGATCATAATGAATTTTGGGAATGAAAGACATTAGAGTACTAGTGTTACTGGAATACAAAAAATGAGATGTTTGGGAGGAGAAGGAATATGCGTTAAGAAAAAACAAACAAAAACCAAAACACAACAGAAAACAAAACAAAACCCAAAAAACCAAACCACAAAACCCCCAAAACTCCAATACAATTTTTTCCAACGCAGTGGCAGTCTGTTTTTTTCAGTGGATGCTGTGCATCCACACTAGACAGAATCCTTAGAATCATAGAATCATTTAGGCTGGAAAAGATCTCTAGGATTGTCAAATCCAACCTTCATCCCAACATCTCCCTGATCCCTAGAACATGTCCCAAAATGCAACATCTACTCATTTTTTGAACACAAGCGAATGGTTGATAAATGTACTTGCACTTACAGATTTTGCCATGGGTTTGTATCCCTTTTGGCATTGGAGACACACATGACTGACCTGGAGATGCCAGGACCATGTTGTGCTTGGAGCTTCCCAGCTGTAGCTGAGGATGATAAACACCACGTGTCACTTTGTCCTGTGTGCCAAAGCCCAGTTCATGTCACACAGTTGAGAGGTTCCTTCCCAAATTGTCTGCTCTCTGCCTGAGCACTGTGAGATCAGCACTGGGGAAGCATTGGTCTGAGATAACTAACTGAGCTTCCCCCCATATATAATATAATATATATAACATATGTATAATGTAACTATTCACATAGCCACTGTGTAAGCTGTTTGCCCCCAAAGATGCCCGTGTGTGTGCCCAAGATAGAGCCCCTTGCACACGCACTTGCAGATACATTCCTGCATAAATTATATTTATGTATTACATGAAAGACACATCAGCCAATGTGTGAAACTCTGACAGGCAGGAAACTGAGATAACAGAGGGGGGAAAAAATCTCACCTTTTCTGGCTTATGTTTTTCCTGATAAATATTCTTGCTGTGAGTGTTATAAAGGAGGATGTTATTTGATGCAAGATACAAAAATAGGAAGGTGTTATCATGGAGAGGAAGGCACTTTGTTTACCCTGTTCCATCTTTGCCACAAGGCTGTTCTCTGTCTGGGAAAGTGAGGGGAAAGGCCTTATTTCTGAAGGTATCTGGGGGTTTATTTTCTTTTTTTTTGAGGTGTAAGTTTTAACCTGGGCCAGTGCATGGCTCCATGCTGGAATTCTTTGTGGGGTTCATAACCCTCAGGCTGGGAGTGGTGCTTGCTGCTAAATTATTCTGCAAATCCTGAAATAGAGGTGAAAGCTGCAGCTGTGTGTTCATCTTTTAGTGTGTTGGGTGGTGAGAATTCAAATCCAGGGCTAGATGCCCTTGCATATGGTTCCAATTCATGGCAGAGTCAGTTGACCTGAAAGCCAAACATTGCCTGTGTGGGCAGCCTGTGTGCTGTGACACCTGAGCTCAGGAGGAGCTGCATGGCTGGCCCATGGCACACTGGAGACCCAACTGGGACAGATGCCTCTGGTTAACACTGTTGTGTGCAGTGTAATGCAAACTAGGGGACTTCCTGATGGAGAACTGACCTTCAGACTTTGCCTGCGTTGGTGCACGGCTGGGATGGACCCAGCCCTGGCAGTGCTGCTGGCTGCCTTGGCTCGGGCTTCACTGCTGAGAGGAGGTTTCCGGGTTATGGTAGCTGCTTTTCCAGCATCCACTAAACTAATCATCTCATTAGAGAGATGCCTGGAAAAGATGCATCATGCTGTAGTTATGCTTTGGACCTGTGGTTTGAACAACAGATGCATCTTGTATCCAGAAGCCTGCATGTGTCTGAGACCAGATTTTTCTCTTGTGGGTGAGAACTCAGGAGGATGAAAGGGACCATGAGGAGGGCGATTTAATGGAGCACTGATAAAGTCTGACTAAAGAAAACAGACTTCTGTTTTGTTTTGTTTGTCTCTTGCTTTTGCTGGTTCATTAAAAAGTGTTTTATTTACTTTAAAGGTTTTGCATTTATTCCCACCACAAGGGATGGAGTGAGGGAGGGCAGAGAAATCAAAAAGAAACATTCTGATAGCAGTTGCTGTCTGTCTAGATGCCAGCTTTCTTCAGGGAAAATCTTAACTGGCATGCTAGCTTGTTGAGTCTTGAATAATAAATAATGAGGTGCAAGGTGGACAGATGGGTGATGGATGAGTTTTGCAAGGCTTAAAGGGAGGATAATTTCCTTTTCTTTTACTGAACTGTTTTTTGGGTTTTTTTTAAAGCCTGATTCAAACAAAACAGAACTAGATTATGAACAGGAAAATCTACATCCTCCCATTTAAATGGAGTTTCACTTCAACCAAGTTGAAGAAAAGTGTTTGCCTTATTTAAAGTAATTGTGTCTCCACATGCAGCAGTGTTAGCCCCGAGCTGTCCCAGGGGGCTGGGCTTCTGTTATTCCCCTAGGTGATAAAACCAGAGGTTGTTCACACAAGGTGCTCCCTTAGTGACACTATCCTCATCTTCTCTTTTTATTCTCCTTGATAATGAACCATTTGAGCCTGGAAACAAGGCTGTGTATGGCAGTGCAATAATAAGTGGAAATGTGCATCTGTTTATTTTGACAGCAGCCATCTCTTGTGAAGGTGTTTATTGTTGGTTCCTGTTTTCCCGTGTGTTGGCAGCTGCCTCTGTCCTCTGTTATGTAGTGAAGATGACAGGATTTTATGGCCTGGATTTTTGCATTCCTCATTTTTGAAGTGATTGAAGATTATTCCTGGCAAATCAGCTTAAGAATGGCTGATATTGAAATGACTAAAAAGGCTTTATGTTGTACCTGTGACCACAGTGACCTGATCTGGCCACAAGGGATATGGAAAATGCTGAGGTCCTCAATGACTTCTTTGCCTCAGTCTTCACTGGCAAGGACTCTAATCACAACACCCAAGTTCCAGAAGGCAAAAGCAGGGGCTGGGAGAAGGAAGATCTGCCCACCATAAGTGAAGATCAGGTTTGAGACCATCTAAAGAACCTGAAGGCACACAAGTCCATAGGACCTGAAGAGATCCATCTGCAGGTCCTTAGGGAGTTGGCAGACCAAGTTGCTAAACCACTTTCCATCATATTTGAAAAGTCATGGTGGTCTGGTGAAATGCCTGCTGACTGGGAAAGGGGAAACATCACCCCCATTTTCAAAAAGGGAAAAAAGGAAGACCTGGGCAACTACAGGCAGGTCAGTCTCACCTCTGTGCCTGGCAAGGTCATGGAACAAATCTTCTTAAAGGCTCTGCTAAGGCACATGGAAAATGAGGTGATTGCTGGCAACCATCATGGCTTCACCAAGGGCAAATCTTGCCTGACAAATTTGGTGGCCTTTTACGATGGAATAACAGCAGCAGTGGATAAGGGAAGAGCAACTGATGTCATCTACCTGGACTTGAGCAAAGCCTTTGACACTGTCCAGTACAACATTCTGGTCTCTGAATTGCAGAGACATGGATTTGATGGCTGGACTACTCAGTGGATAAAGATTTGGCTGGATGGTTGCATTCAAAGAGTTGCAATCAATGGCTTGATGTCCAAGTGGAGACCAGTAACGAGTGGAGTCCCTCAGGGATTGGTACTGTGACTGGTCCTGTTTAACATCTTTGTTGGTGACATGGACAGTGGCATTGAGGCACCCTCAGCAAGTTTGCCGGTGACACCAAGCTGTGTGGTGTGGTCGACACGCTAGAGGGAAGGGATGCCATCCAGAGGGACCTTGACAGGCTTGAGAGGTGGGCCCATGCCAACCTCATGAAGTTCAGCAAGGCCAAGTGCAAAGTCCTGCACCTGGATCGGGGCAACCCCAAGCACAAGTACAGTCTGGGCAATGAGTGGATTGAGAGCAGCACTGAGGAGAAAGACTTGGGGGTGCTGGTTGACGAAAAGCTCAACATGAGCCAGCAATGTGCAAGTGCAGCCCAGAAAGCCAACATTGTCCTGGGCTGCATCAGAAGAAGCGTGGCTAGTAGGTTGAGAGAGGTGATTTTGCCCCTCTACTCTGCTCTTGTGAGACCCCACCTGGAGTATTGTGTCCAGCTCTGGAGCCCCCAGCACAAGAAGGACATAGTCCTGCTAAGAGATGGTCCAGAGGAGGGCTACAAAGATGATTAGAGGGCTGGAACACCTCTCCTATGAAGAGAGGCTGAGAGAATTGGGCTTGTTCAGCCTGCAGAAGAGAAGGCTCAGGGGACACCTTATTGCAGCCTTCCAGTATCTGAAGGAGAGGGACTTTTCACAAAGGCCTGCAGGGATAGGACAAGGGGTAATGGGTTCAAACTGGAAAAGGGTAGATTTAGATTAGAAATTAGAAGGAAATTTTTTACTCCAAGCGTAGTGAGACACTGGAACAGGCTGCCCAGGGAAGTTGTGGATGCTCCATCCCTGGAGGTGTTCAAGACCAGGTTGGATGAGGTCCTGGGTGGCCTGGTCTAGTGGGAGGTGTCCCTGCTGTGACTAGGGGGGTGGAACTAGATGATCTTGAAAGATCTCTTCCAACCTAAACCATTCTATGATTCTGTGTGGGGCTGAGTGCTTGTTGCTGTATCCCACTACTAGCTGAGTTTCCCAGCTGTGTCCTGCCAGGACATGGGGCAGCTGTGGTGCCAGGAGCAGTTGAGCTGAGAGGGGGAATGTAGCAGGATGGAGCTCCTCTGCCTCTGTTGTTCTGCTGGGAGATGTTAACACTGTCTCCTGGCTCTTTTCCACTGGGCAGCAGTGCTGGAGTGTTGGATGTTTCCCTGGGAGATTACAGGAGCCAAAGATAGGTTAAATGAATGAAATTTGATGGCCTAAATAGGAGCTTGAACTGCATGATCAAAGTCCTTCTAAAGCTGCTGCCAACTTGTCCTCTCCACTCTCTCCTGAGTCAAGTCAATCCCCTTCCCTAGGCAGGAACTTCAGTTGTCAGCAGTAGATGCAGCTGACTGCCTCCTTAAAACTTCTCCCCAGGGACTCAGCTTTTGGTGTGAGCTGCAGTGCAGGGCTCGACCGCTTTCATCTGTGCTCTCACTCCACATGCTTGTGAGATGGTCCCACTGCATTGGCACCGGAGCCACCTGGGAAATGAAGGATGAGGATGTGTCTCTGGAAGACCTTTCTTTTATTGAGGTATTTGCATAGCCTCTTGGTACCGAGCTTGAAATGCCCTTAATTGTAATGAGGGTGCTTGATCAAACTGTGTTGGCACATGTTGACTTGGTGGTCAGACATGCCAGCTTGTCCTCTCCCTGTGCTAGCGACCCCTGCCAATTCCATCCCTGGAGTATCAAAACACCCAGAGTCTGGGTGGCTTTTCTGAAATGTTGTTTCATGCAAACTGCATAAGAGAACTTCTAATCTTTCAATTAAAAGGCAGCTATAGAAGAGGCTGTCTCAGCTGCTCTGCCTTGATAAGAAGGGAAAGCTTTACAACTCACTGTCAAGTCATAACTCCTTCGTGCACACACAGGTCTACTCTGCCAAATGCAAGCAGAAATGCAGAAAGAAAAACTCCCATCAGTTTCATCTCTTTATTGAAAACTATCTTGTCTGACAGTGAGTCTTTTGAAGATAGACATTTCCCACCTGTAGAACTCACTTAGGACTGGCAGCATCCCATTGCTGTTGCCTGAGGTCTTTCCTGTGTTCCCTCACTGAGTCTTGCAGTCTGAGATTCCCTTTTTGCTCCTGCCTATTGAAATATGAAAAATAAAAAAGACCTTAAGAGCATAGGTCTGCCTGTTAATCCCAAACATATCAGTGTTTAAGTATCAAAAGCTTAATCATCCACTATTTATTCACTGTTGGGAGAACATAATGTTTAAGTTGATGGCAACAGAAGAATACCTACAAGTGTTTCTCCACTTGTAAACATTTAGGATGAAGGGAAGTAACTGCCTTAGGTTAAAATAAAAAAACTTGTGCTGGACTCCTGGGTTACTGATCTGGAATTTTTATTATTTGAGCAATGCTTCTAATCAGCTGAAATAGCAAGTGCTGTGTCAGAGGATTATTCTAGGAAATGAGTATTACTTTTGATTATAACATTGATTTCACACTTATTAAATTCTAGCCAAAGAAAGTGTCAAAGAATATTATTTTTATCCAAAAGTGTTTTGTTACAGGCAGCATTTGTGCTTGCTAAGCCTTTGCTTAAGCTGGTGGTTATCCTTTAAGAACAGTGTTCATTGACTGAAGTGAGGGCACTGATATGCTTTGCTGAAAAGAGGGAAACCCAGACATTTAAAACAGCTTTTCTTTGATCCTGAAGGTGCCTGTGCACAGGTACACGTATGTATCTGACTTTAATGGGGGTGATGCTCCAAGTGCCAAACTGCCTAGTGGCACAGGCCACATTTATTTCAGTGGTTTAGGGCTTTGGAAAACTTCTGTAACTGCTTACTGGGAGAGTTTAATAAATGGGAGGGAGCAAGGGCCTGACTCTGGGGTGACTGAGGGGTGACCTTATTAATGTTTATAAATACATTAAGGGAGAGTGTCAGGAGGACAGACCCAGGCTCTTTTCAGTGGTATCTAATGATAGGAGAAGGGGCAATGGGTGTAAGCTGGAACATAGGAGGTTCCCCATAAATATGAGAAGAAACTTCTTCCCAGTGAGGGTGACAGACACTGGAACAAGCTGCTCAGGGAGGTTGTGGAGTCTCCTTCTCTGGAGATGTTTAAAGACCGCCTGGACGCCTTCCTGTGCAACTTTGTCTAGGTGATCCTGCTCCTGCGGGAGGATTGGACTAGATGATCTTTCAAGGTCCCTTCCAATCCCTAACATTCCATGATTCTGTGACTCCAAGATCTTAGTGTGTTTGCCTTCAAGCACAGGAGTCTCTTAATGTGTTTGAGCCTGGGGCCCTGAGCCAGGCTCAGGGGATGGAGAGAAGCAGCATTCTCAGAGGAACAGGCTATCTGGTAGAAATAAAATACTGAGTAATACAAGTTTAAGTAAGCAGCTGGACACTGTTTCCTTGATATTTGTAGAGATGGAGGGTGGATACTCCTGAGGTTATTTAACAATCAGAAGAGACTGTCATGAGCGGGTCTCCAGCACCTCTGTGAATGTCACTGGGTGGCTCATAATTCCCTACATCACCAAATGAATCACAACTGGGCTAAGGTATTTCTGCTGAGAAGATACCAAATCTTGCATACAAGGTAAACCTGTGGATTGGTTCTGATTCTGTAAAGGAAAGTATCCATGTGAATGTATGTGTTGCATAGTGGGTGGGTAGGTGTTCATGAATGTTGACAAATACATTAGAAGGCTCAGTGCTAGAGTATAAATTTATTCTGAAACCCCATCAAATGATCATGCCACTGATGATTAGTATCATGTAGAGTTGAGTCTACTAGAGGTGCCTGCTGAAGGCTACGATCAGGTATTATCATATATCATATTATATATCACTTGAACAGCAGTACTAGCCCAAGTGTATGCTCTTTGCCTACGGGAAGTGGAAGGTGATATAATTCCATATCTAGGGATGATATAAAGCAGGGTTAGGAGGTGCTGACTGTCCTAACCATTGTGCACATCTGTGGGCTATTCCTAGCCCACTGCCTTTGACCTGGCTGGTTCACAGCAACCTGTAAAATCCTGGACACTAAGAGGTTAATTAGCTACTTCCTATTCACCAACTGAAGTCTATGTGCTGAAAGAAGGGGACACCAGAAACCTGGAATGTGGTGGTCTCCTTCTGAGTCAGCTAATCTATAAACATCATTATGCCAATTAAATCCTTAGGAAAGGTGAAGCACTATGTAAGTGCCAGGTATTGTGGGAAACCTGGGTCATTGCAATGCCAAAGATGCCATCTGATGGATGGGAAATTAAACAGAGGTCTCTACTATAACTGCTCATTAATGATTCTGTAACATTTTTCAGGACAGAAATCTTCCCTAGGAATTGAAGGTGAACTCCTGATCAAGAACTGAGTTGGGTTTTTTTAGCTTCTGGTCAGTAAAAATTGGATGCAGTGCTGAAAACCAGTATGAGCTACAAAAAAACACTAAGCTGAAGGTAACAGATGGTAAAAGAATAATGATGGATACAGTCAACAATAATTTCCTGAACTATGATTTCTTCTGGCTGTGGCACTATGCTGCAAGCTGAAAGGCTGAGCTAATTTCCAGACTGTACCATGGTCTTTCTGTATGATGTGATATCAGATCATATAGGACCATGCTCCTCATTTTGGATGCCTGGCTTGATTCCCCTGAGATGATTTTGAGCTGATTGTTCTTCCAGTACTTGCACTGACTGTCCCTGGGGCTGGACTTGGTCCTCGGGCTTTGCAGAGGGCTTGAAGTTCTGCTTGCCAGCAGCCAGCTCAGTGGTGTTGAGCAATGCCCAAGTGCTTTGGAGGTTGGATTCTATGCAATTTGGCCAGTACTGCTGCACAGAACATATCCTAAACTGAATCCCCCCTCAAGGTGCAGGTTAGTCACTAGCCAGATGGGGAAATTTCCAGTCAGACCACTGCCTAGTGAAGGCATCCAGAGTTAATGCATTTTGTAGGCTGGAAAGGGAATGAAGACCCACCTCCTTTACAGCAGCATAATATGGCCAAGTCTGTTAATATTTATTAGGTAATGATGAGCTGTACTACTGAAATGCCTGTAAATAAGCAAAACATCTACAGATGGCCACTTAATAGACTCTGCTACCAGGTTGTAATACCTGACCCCACATGCAGATGTTGCTTTCCTCGAGCAGCTGTGCCATGCAGGTCCGCTTTCTGCCAAGGAAACCTTCCCTACCTTCTCCAGCTGAATCTCAGCTTCTCGAAGCCTATGTGCTTCCTCCCGTCCCACCCCAACCCTGTTCCCAAGGTATTATCATTTCCACAGTTTGTTGTTTGGGAAAGCAGGCTGTGGTGCCTGTCATCCTTTGTGTGTGCTTTGTCTTTGTGCCAGCTCGCATCCCGAGGAACTGCAAAGTGGCACCCGTGCTCTCTGTCTCACAGCAGGCATGTTTTGCATTTACTGACACATGGGGAGTGACTGACTAATACTAACATGAAAACAATTCTGACAGAACAAGGACTTGATGCAGGGGGGAAAAAAAATACCCAGAAAAACAGAGCGTGTTCAGCATATGCTATTGCTTTCACCAGTTCAATAAATATTTATTGTATTTCTTATAATTGAGTTCCTCCAGTGTAAACCTAAGTGGAAGATAGTGTAAGGAGAAGTTTAGGTAGATGGCCTTTTTTTAGAAAAAAAGCAAACAAAAATAAAACAAGATCCCCCCACCCAAGCACACCAGCAGAGTTTTCTCACAATATAGCTGAGAAAATATTCCAGAAGAGATTTCTCTGAGCAGTGCAGATAAGGGGGGGGAGAAACCCTCAAAAAAATATAAAAGTGGAGGAAATACAGCCCCCACAGCCACCTCTCTGCACTGATTTGGGGCTTGGAGTGCGCTTGTGTGGGAGATCTTTCATTCAGCAAATTTGGTTATTAGATGAAGTCTTTCATCATCAGAGCTTTTAGATGCTTTAAAAAAAATCTGTAGTTAGGAGAAGGCAGTAACTGAGGCCATAGTAACAGACGGTCTGAATCCATTAAAGATGAGATGATAGAAAAGATATCTGATCTGGTGAGATTATATCTAAAAATCCATAGATCTCATGTTGGTTGGTTATTCTGATGGGTAGCTTTTCCCTGGCCACCTCTCCTTCATTTCTGCAGCTGACTTGGACTTTTTTTTGGGTCTACCTACTCTACTTGCCATGGTTGAGCTGCTAAAGCCCTGTTCCTTGGATTTAACGAGACTCTTCAGGCTGTTTGGAATTTGTCATTTTTAATGCTGCTTTTTGGCAGAAGCATCCACGTTCTGTGACATTTCCCTTTAATTTAGAGCCACTTTGGAGCATCTGTAAATGGTCATGAGATAGGAATTTTAATTGTTTTAATTATATTTCTATCTTTCCCAACCCCCTCTCTCCATTGGATCTTTTTACATTGCACGAGAGAGAATTTTCTTCCCCCCAATACATTTTTCAGATGCTGACATCTGGAGACATTCATCAAAGAATAACTTCTACTAGAAACCAAAAATCCATTAATGAAGCTGGAACTATTTGCATAGTGGAAATTATACTTAATAACCTTTAAGGGGAAAACTCGTGTGATTGATGTAGAATACAATTATAGTTAATGGTCAGGGTGCAGGGGTGTTCAAGCCTGTTGTTTTTCAGATCCACTCTTCAATCTCTGGCATGCTGGGGCCAGTGCTCCTCTGTAGGGCACAGGAACTGGAGGAGGGGGCTGTTCCCAATAACCCCAGTGAAGGGCATCACCTGGGGTGTATGTTACACCTGAAAGCTGCTGAGTGGGGAGAGGCACCTGGCATGCAGCAGAGAGCAGGGCTGGTCTCTAGCAGCTAAGCTTTCCACCAAGGCCTGTAGAAATAGCATTTCCTTAGGTTCTGTTGGGGGAAAAAAAGCCATCAGGAGGGACTGCTGTGTTAGGAAAGGAGAAAAAAATGATGTGTGCTTCAGACTTGAGTGTCTAACACCTGGCTGCTTTTGCCTCCCTCTACATGAAGGGCAGAGGGAGACTCTAGGAGGAAAATGTGGCCTGTAGTGGACATTGATATGATAGGCTTTTTTTTTATTCTTTTTTTTTGAAAGTTCAGGTATTTCGTATGTTTCACAAAGATGAGTTAATGGAGCAAGCAGTCACGCAGCTCAGAAGGTCACTGGAAAGAGAAAACATGCAAAGTTGACACAGGTGCTGATCATGTACCATGCTGGGGAGTTACCCAGAACAAGTCAGGGCTAACTTCATTAAAAGAAACTATTTTGTACCAGCATGGAGGAGGGAGCTGGGAACTGAACCTGTGTGTTTGTCTCCCGCCCCTGTGATTTGGAAAAGAGCTCAACTTGTTCTGTTGCAGCTGCGTGGCTGCCCTGGTCCCAGTGGGAGCCCACCAAATTGCAGAAGATAATCCAGTTCAGCTCCCAGCTGAGGAAGGGTAGGACCCAGCACATAGTCAAGCAACAAGGGAATAATTTGGTAAGTCTCTAACTTGATTGCATTTATGTGCCTGTGTAATCAAGTGAGCAGGTTGCACTGTGGATTCATAGCAGATTTTGATCTTTTGTGCTGAAGTAGGTGATATTTCTGCAATTTGGAGCTTCTTATATCCAGTGTACAGTGTTAGTTCTGTGGTGTCAGCGTCCAAGAAGGATTTGTGCTGAGATCTTTAACAAAGACCTATAAAATACTATCTCAGAACACATGATTATGTAACTATAGAGCAACCCCTTTCTCATCTCTGTGCTTTCTGCTCTTGGCTACTGCCCATCAATCTCATTTTCATTCTCCATCACCTGGGTCCTAGCCTTCAGTCAAACAAACAAAAATTTATTCTAATTTAACGTAAAGGTAAAGACCATAGTAGTATCTCCTGTGTTTGAGGTGAAGGTGAATGTCTGAGCTCTGGGGAAGCAAATGGATATTTCAGAGTCTGTGTACTAGGAGCAAAACAGAGTGAGGAGAAAAACCTGTGTAGAGGAAGTTGAACTATTTAGGGGACCTTTTGTTTGATAGAACTGGCTGCTCAGTCCTCTCTATTTCTGTCAGAGAAATATCAATGCTAAATTCCCTTTCTTTTAAATATGCAAAGCAGCATGTGAGCCATGTTTGCTAAGCTCTATGAGTGGGAGTGAAGAGCTAAGTCCTTTGTCTCATGTAGGACCTGTGTTTGACCACCTGCCCATCCCAGGGCTGCTGGGTGTAAGGCACAGCTCTGCAAAGGGAGCTCGACACACTTCTCCCCAAGGCTGCAGCGTTGCAGAGAAGGTGCTGTGTAGGAGGATGCTAAAGTTCTGTATTCCTCTAAGGATTTCCGGATTATGGAGTTTGTTTTTCTGTTTTTAAAGGGATCAAAGTTTCTAAGCTGATTTTTCATTCAGATGTCTAACTGATAGTGGTGACAGCAGAGGAAATCAAAGGAGGGAATTATTGTCTGTGCATCTCAGTTAGTCATTCTTGTGGCTGCCTTTATCTGCAAGAACATTTCTGTTCCTTAAAGCCACACTTAACATAAACATAAAACCTTTTTGGCAGGTGGGCTCTGTGTTGGTACTTGGATTTTTGGATTTCTCTGTGACAGATGGAGTCTTTGTCCTTTTCAGATCTGGGGCTTTGCACTCGCATTCTGTTTTCAACTGCCTTTTTATTTATTACTCATCAAAGGGAGACAACATAAAGGAAGCAAGAAAAAAGAATATTTAGTATTTTTTGAGCAAAAAAGAACTTAACTGAAGACCTTCCATCAATACTACAGGAGCTTGGGGTCATCCTAATAAGTTTTTGTAAGCTGATATCCTTTAACCAGAGCATGATTCACACATGTAGGCTTGCAATTTAGAGTTGTAGGATTCTATCTGCCAAAGAATTTGCCCTGACAAATTATCATTGGTAATGATAAAGGACAATGACTTTGCATCCTTGCAGAGGGTGACCACCACATTTACAACCCTAGCAATGCCAGTTCTTATTTTCCCTAATATAATCTGGCACGATATCTTGGTACAGAGTAGCCCAAGGATATAGTAAGTGTTTTAAAGAGAAAAGGCTCCTTGCTGCACGGCCTGTTTGCCACTGTATGCTCTTTAGTCATTCCTGTAATTGGACTGCAAACACACTCTGTGCTGGATTTGCTAACCTTAGATGAATGTAAGGTCTGAAGGGGCTACTTGACATCCAGATTCTTCATAACTCTGCAAGTTCAGACTTGAAGTTTAGGACATGGCCTGGCCTTCTGTGGGAGGCAGCTGCAAAGAAGCAGGCAATGCCTGTAGTTCTGGTTAAATCCAAAGGTGTGAAAAAGGCAAGGTACAGCTCTTCCTCCTGCTCTCCCTCCCTCCCTGCTGCAGACTTGATTTCATATTCCAGACATCCCTGCACTTGATGCCTCCACGGTGTGAGTGGGAGTTCAGTAAGTTATAGAGCAGCCTTGTCCAGGAGGCAGAGTGAGCCCAGCATACCCACCTCACACAAGAAAACAACCTCTCCTTCCCCATCTTTCTTGTTATGTTGTTTTCATTAGCCACCCACTCAAAAAACAAGTAAAACTTAAAATTTGCTGACTAGTTGAGCCAGGAGTGCAGATCTCTCTGAGAAAGCAAATCAGCTCACCTGCTGAAAGCTATGAGATGAAAGATAAGAAACAAGATGCTTAAATCAGGATCCTATTCAAAACTAAGTCTGTGCATGATTATTCTTTGTCTTACTACTCCTTGAGGATGTTTAGAGGACGTTAATGACTTGTCTTTCACTCAGAGAGATCTCAGAGCAAAGTGTAGATTGTACACAGTATGATAAATCTATTCCACAGTCAAAGGCATGCCTGGACCAGTTTAAAGCATGTTTCATTTCTATTACAGTGCCATTAAGTGACATAAAAAAAATTACAATTTGTCAAGCTTCCATTTTGCACTGCACTTGAGTTAATCCATGAGCCTGGTACAGGCTACTGCCTATCACCCTGTGCAGCTGGGGCTGGGTAGCCCATGCAGAGCTCCTGGAGCAGCCACACCTGGGCTTAGACCTACGCTCGGTGTGTTTGCTCAAGTTGAATCTGTATTTGTGATGCTAGGGTACAGATATCTATGGGGCAGTTGTTCCAACCAACATGGAAATGCAGCCACCTCTCGAGTGAAATGTGCAGGTTAGCTTTTCAACCAAACTGCTTAGGATTAGTGGCAAATAAGTTTGCATTTGGCAGATTAGCAATGAAAATTAGAATTGCTCAGACAGCAGTTACACTCTGGAGTTAGATTCTTCCTCTTGCAGAAACCATCCTGGAAATAACTGTTTAAGGCTTCAGTCTTGTGTCTTCTCTAATAACCTATTCTTTCTATTCTCCCCTTTCACCTCCAGTTGGATCAGCAGAGTGGGTTGTAAAGTGATGCTGATGAAGTGACTCTCAGGTTTGGGGAGAAGCTCTTTCCTTCAGAGAACCAGCAGCACCATTTTTCAGGGAGTCCAAGTTTGAGTTTTATTGACAGTCTCCAGTTGTAGCACTGATCCAGCCAGATGGCTTAGCCTATGGGGTCTGGTGGGATCACAGGCAGAGACAGGGAGAGGAACAAGTGGATTGAGTATTGCAGTTTTCACAAAACAAATCTCACAATCGCAGATAATTGAATAGATCTTCTCTGTGCGTATTTCAGTTTTGTGAGCTCAAGAGACGCACTTTAAAGTGCTTCATTTTACCCCCAATTAACTTTAATGCATCTTGTCTTGAGCTCTTGAGAATGGAAACCCTGCCAGATTGGTTGTCTTAAGTCCTTTTTTTTAAAAAAAAAAAAAGGCAAAAAATGTGAGGTTCACACTGATTGCACCAAATTCTTTAAAATAAGAGCATTCGAGTGAACTATTAAATTTTCACCTCTATGGAAATAAGGCTCTATGTGCGAAGTGGAGAGCCTGACAAGTGATTATTACTTTCTGTGCAATGTAATGGCCTTGAAGTACCATAGAAAAAAATCCCTATCACTTTAACTCATTCACTTGGTAGGGTCTAATGAGTAATATTAAATACTGCTACCAGAAAATCAATGTTTTAGGGGTAACTCACTGTCATCCCATTTTGCATTAAGACTAGGATGTTTTAGATATGACTGCAGTTCTATTTTGCCACAAAGACATAAAACTTGCTTTGAAATGGCCAGAGTGGAAGGAAATAGCAATTTCAGTGGGTCTGAACATGGCTTAAGTGATGCCGTTTTGCATAGAGACTCCATTCTGTATAAGTTAGTAGTCTACATGCTGCTTTCTCTTTTTCTTACTCCCTCCACTTTTTAATACACAGAGATGTCGATTTAGTCAGACCTTTGACTGCTGCAGTGGGTTTCTGTAAGCAAGTAACAGTGAGGTGGAAAATAAGGGCAGGAATAATGCTGAAGAAAAACAAGAGACAAGGCACTGCAGGCACAGAGCTTTCTTAGGAGTTCCTTTCCTAAGAAGCAGACAAAAACCTGTTAGTCTTATTCATGTGTTGGAAGAATCCATTTAAGTATAGTCAGCTAAGCAGTAGTGCAGTTTAGGAGTACAAATACAGTAAAAATGAGAGTCTGAGCATAAGCAAGGTGCAAACTGGAGAACCATTGAGCAAGTTACAGAAGTCCCCCTTGTCTTTGAAGTCCTGCTATCAAACTTGTGAGCAAAAAGTTATTTTTACTGCTTTGTTACTCTAATCTGGCAATAAAGTCTCCTGTATAACAAGAACACTTACTATTATTGCCTGACCAGCTAAAATTGCAGAGCAACAAGAGAACACCTAATAGCCAATGTGTTATCCCCATGGAAGGAAATGATCCATTAGCAAAATGCTATAAACTGGCAGGCAGGAGGGCAGCTAAGCATTTTGACCCTATTAGCCTGGAGATAGGAAACCTAGTAATCCTAAATGTGATTGCCTCAGAGATAAGTTTAATTACTGAAAATGCTAGAACTGCAGAAAGACTGCAAAAATCTATCTGTCTTTGGGAGCAAAAGGAAGCAATGAGGTAGTCTAGCAACTAGAAAAGAGGACAAAGAGCCCCATAAATAGTCTATTTCATCCTTATGTAATTCTAACGTGTAAAATATACCGACTCTTTCCAAGGGGTTGTGGGATGCTCTCTTGAATAAGTATTTCTACTACATCCTTGTTTCATTTAGTGTTTTTCTCTAGCATCTCGATGATGCCCTCAGTTCTGAAGCTGTGTGTGTGTTGGAGGTATGTTATGCATCATTCTTCCAGTTAGAAGGGTCCAGAGAAAGTATGGTTGCAAAGAGCCATGTGTACAGAGAAGTTACTTTCATAAACACAAGAACTTCATAGTGGTATTAATTGCGGCTATCAGAGGAAATCATGGAAGTTGTGTTGTGAGGTGGAAAATCTCTTGGAAACCGAAGGATTTTTTGATAGGAAGTTTTCATATCAAATATAACAACTGTGAATTCAATCAAGCCTCCAAGTGGGGAAGTGAAATGCTGAATATATGGGTTCTTTGTGCCCAATATATGGGCTACTCTTTGCCATTCCTTCAATAGTTAGTACTTCCGGGAATGAAGGTCTAAGGAAACTGATGCTGCAGTTGAGATCTGGAGACAAGAGTATAAAGTGACAGGTAGTTATGTTGTCCAAGTCCTGTGTCCTCAGATCTGTTTCAGTACTTCAGGGGCAGTGAAGAGCAGCTCAGCCATATGACTATACAAATCATAAATAGTGATGCTTATATCCAGTTGTTTTCTACAGCACTATCTAATTCTCTTCTGTTTATCTATGAAAGCAGTAATAGTATTCCAGGTTATCATTAACAGAGGTCCTTGCTGATGGTAGTTGACCAGTAGCTGTTGGCTACTTTAACTTCAAGCAATGTAAATGGCACTTTTATTTGTTATAAGAAATTCCTCCAACAACAGTTAAGGGAAATTCCAAGACAGTCAAAAGCTTAGCTAGGTGTAAGATACATCTTATCTACTTTTGCATGACTGACTGCCTGCCTTTAGCCTGTGGCTGTTTAAGTGTCTGTATCTGTGGAATAGTTTAAGTTATCTCAGTGAAGTCTTAATAATCTCCACCAAGTCTCTGAAGTCAAACGCCTAACCTGAAGAGAAGTCTCATGCTAGGAACATGGACATGGATCGAGGTAGAAGGAAATGATTGACATCAAGTGGAGCTGAAGGTAAAGGTGGTGATTCCTGTGGGTTTTTTTCTCAGGAATAAAATTAAGAACTAAAATTCAGAGGTCAGCTGCATCAAATAATGTCCTGTTCAATGTCAGTTGCACTGTGATGTGCTTTGGGAAATAACATTCTCTTTTCTGGAAAGGTTTGGCACATTCAGTATAGGTCCCATGTGTTCAGTCACTAGTATGAAGACAGATAGTTATTAGTTTTCTGAAACTACCAGTTGTGTGAAATGGTGAGAGCCCCAAGTGGAGATTTTTGTATCTATTATGATATGTCATTGACCCAGGGAAACAACTCAGCAGAATTTCCACAGATGGGTCCTCAAAACCTTGTTAGCTTAATAGTTAAAACTGTTCTAGCTAACCCATAGGAAAAAAAGCAACAACTGTATCCACAGGTTGTGGGGCTCAGGCAACTCAAGCCAGCAGAAGGCAACCTTTCCTCTCTGGGGTAAGAAGGTGGGGGAGAAAATGCTGTGATCCTGGAAGTCTCGTTTGCATTGTCAGGGGCTGGAAATAAAACCAGCTCCTCTCCTTAGCTGAAAGCCAATGAGGACCTTGCAATTGTTATTTCGAACAGGGTGAGATGAGCAGGAAAAGTTAAACTTCAAGGTATGGTTGTGCATATTATCTGACCCAAATGGTTTGCAAAACAGCCTCTATGATTGAGGAGAAATAATTGTGCTCTTTAACATCTCAATAGCAGAGTATATCGATCATGTGGAAAAAACCCTACTCTAACTGCTAATTGAAACAGCAGTTGATTAGCAGCGGTTGCAGCACACGCTGTCATGGCAGGGAAACTAGTTGTTAAGGAATCACTTGGAAAGGGCTGGTATCATTGAGGAGCTCATGGAAGAGCCATGCCCTGATGTCACCGCAGGAAATGAACTGATGAACTAAGACTAAAAGAGGAGGCAGGTGACCTCCAGCAGTGGTGGAAAGGCAGCAGCCTCTACCACGTGGCTTGCTTTCTTGTTCCCAGGCTTCGGTGTGCCGTCTCATGGGGCTACTTCAAAGAGCCTCCAGTAAATCTGAGGCTTCAAAAGACCACATGTGAGAATTTCATTTTAATGCATTGACACTAAGCCCAGGGTCACTGGTAATATCTTGAAGAAGTAACGAGTGATTGTGTAAATATGTGTCCCCCAGCCGTCTGCTTCTGTTAGACAGTGCTGGGTATTTTATCACAAATTAATCATGCATTCTGACAGTAGCTGGAGTGGCATTTTCTGCTAAACTTATCCCTTTAATTAAATGTAGATGCTCCATCTTCAGGCTGACAGTCTCAGGACACCTGTTTAATTTTTTAATTGGGGCCAATGGTTTGCCTGTTCATCGTGCTTTTCTTTTTTGCATCTCCTCATCTCCATATATGTTCGCAAAACATACCGAGCAGAGTTACAGATATTGAACAGGACAGGCTGGGCTGACAGCTAAGGTCACTTCAGCGAAGAACTGGAGCGCTTGTGTGCTTGAACTGAGAAGGCTGCTGTGTCTGTTAAATGCAGATTGACAGAAGTGTCCAAGGGACAACCTTTCTTTTCTATAGGAAGCATTTAATTACTGCTTTGCATTCAGTGGAAATGCTCACAAGTTTCTGCACTCAGATCTCCCTGAATCAAGATGTGTCTGATCACAATTTTCTTTCTCTTCCATCTAGCCTGCTTGAAATGTGTTTGAGAGAGATTTTTGTGGAGGATTTGGAGCATTAAAATGGCCCTTTTGATCCTCTTAGAATCCCAAAACAATGAGTGGGTGAGCTGTTCTTTTCTTTTGAGAATCTAGATGTATCTGCCCTTGCTGTGCATCATTTCAAAAGGCTAGTTTGGAAACACAGTCTTGGTTAGTGATTATGTTCTGAATTGAGTGTTTTATGCTTCATTCCTTCAAATGGAGGATTTGGCTTTTTCTTTTCTTTGGATTCATAGTGTTCTTCTGAAGTCAAGAAAGATTTTTGTTATTATTTTTAAGTAATATACTTTGCATTTCCAGCTAAGGATCTTTGGAGACCTCACAAATTGTAATTAAGCTATACATCACTCTAGGTCTGCTTTTTCTGCAGTGCTGCCTTGCTTGCCACATGAGAGGGCTGCTGGTAGCACCCCTTTGTGGAAGAGACTGAAGGGTCTTCATGGCCTTACAGCCTCTGAAGACACAGTTCTTAGTAAACATCTTTTCTGGGTGCTTCAGTTCAATAAGGAAGAAAACTGGAGCTCTTTCTGTTCTTTTTGCACCTGTTTCTACAGAGCAATTTGTGAGCTAACAGCTGTCAGGCAGCTTCTTCTGGAAATGAGGCCTGGAATAATATCCCACTTACTCAATTGATTCAGGTCAGTGTATAGCAGGGCTGTTAGTGTGGTTAATTCAGATCGCTGTACCTTGCACCCCCTTCACACAGCTGATGTCTTAGGCTGTGGTAGGAAATCCTCCCTGGAACAAAGTAACTTCACATTGCTGGTGTTTTGTATGGTGTAAGAGTAGTTCAGAATCCTTATGTATTATCTCATTTGTGGCAGCCTTCCAGCTGCAATCCCATGCTGTATTGCATCATATCTGGTTCACCTGTCCTTGTGTAAGGGTGCCCTGGATTGCCCCACAGGCACCTTGATGTGATGCCACTTTTCTGTCCTGATGCTGGCACTAAGATCAAGGTGTCTCTCCTCTTTAATTGTGATAAGTAGTCATTAACTGTAGGAATACTATGTATTTCATAGTCTTTTATGTAGACATCACTATCCTGTGAAGCACTTAATGTTTGACTTATCTGAACTGGACTCACTGGTACTGCAGGATTTCACCAAAGTCAAAAGTCTGGGCATGAAATTGCATACAAAATACATGTGCATTTTAGGCATATACAGCCTGTGCCCTAACTCAGGTTGGACAGATGGGAAATCTTGCAGTGACTGTCAGAGGACAGGAATGGGGAGGGCTGTTGAAGCACTGAGGGAGGGAATTCCAGGCACTTCATTAGATGGAATTTGGAAAGTAGGGAGGTAAGGAGCCCTTGGGTGTTTTTCTTAACTGTGGAAAAGATTATGCTTCTTTAATACAGAAAGTCTGACAGGAGGCACAGGGTCTCTCCTCCTCACAGTCTTTTGAGTGGCAACCTCAGGAGCAAAGGGTTGCTATTGGCAGAGTGGAATGGGGCCTGGACACATGGTCTTCCCAGCCGTGCTTGGGCTCTGCACGCTTCCTAGGGGAGCAGACTTTGTGTTCAATGCCCTACCATGTTCAAAAACTCATTTCTTTACAGCCAGCTTTTTTCTCTTTTGTTCTGCCATTGAAGATTGTTTTAAAACAGTCATGTATTTGAGGATATTTGGGCTTTTTCTGTTTTAAGGTCCTTCCTTGCAGAAAAACACTTGACAAGAGAGAGAGAAACTTGGCTTCTTTCACAGAAACACACATTAACAAATACCAGAGTGGGACACTAATCCTCTCTTTTGGTTCTGTGTTGTTTTTGTCGGTTGATTGGCTTTTTTTTCCCAATGTGCAGCACAGAGAGAACTTGGTGGTGCTAGAGAGGAGACAGAAAAGGCAACCAGTGCTTCCTACCTGACTGAGCAAGGCTGAGAGCACTGCACTGAGTGAGAGTACCTGGATCCAAAAAGTTAGGAACAAAAATGAAATCCTGAAGCTAAAATATAACCCAAGATTGACAAGTTGTGGTGAAATACAAACGTGACAAATGCTGATACTTGCTTAAAGCACTGATGACCTCATCCAGGTACTGTGCTGACTGTCAGATCTCTCACAAGTCTCCAAAGCAAAGAAAACTTGGATAGCTCTGACTTGCATGCTCCTTAGGTATGGTTGTCTGAGTATTGCTCGTGCACCTTTCTCTCCAGGGCTGGACTTTGTGTTGGTATAGACGCAACATAGCAATCAAAAGGATTCTTGCACTGGCTCTGGATCTTTCTACCTCGATTCAGACCACTGAACCAGTGCAGAGCACTGTAAGAACAATGTACGGAGCTGCTCCCAAGTCTGGTACTTGTGGCAGACTTTGATGTGGAAGTTCATACTAAAAACCTACTGTTTAAGAAATATTTTCTCTTTTACCCCTCTATTCTGGGATTTGCCCAGAAAGGGCCTAATGTCTGATAGCATGTGTGAACGAGTTGTTCACAGTCCAGTTCTTAATAGCCATCTGTATTTTTCTGTGTCAGACTGCAACCCAGCTCAGTTGGTCTGATTAGCACAGCCCTAGGGAGGCCCCTGGCTAAATATCACAGTGACAGTGAGTAAACTTTAGCCTCCAGCTCTGGGATGGGTCCATCACACCAAGAGGTGAAGGGATGCTTTTTTTAGCCACTGATGATGCTGTTTGGTCAGAGTCTCTCTTTCTTGTCCAAAATGTTTTGGGCCAGATTCTCATTCCCTTAACTCTGCCTTCATAGTTACTTAATGAGCCTGTAGCCATACTAGTGAAAATAATTAAAGAGTAAAGGGTTATTTGGTGTGAAGAAAGGTGGAAGAATTGGACCTTTGATTAAAGCACTAAAAATAGCAAAATAGAGTTTCGAAGAAGATGTAATTACTTCTTTTATCTGCCCAGCTCTTATCATTTGTGAAAGTTCCTGGGTGTTTCTTGGTATGTTTTCAGACCTGTGACTTGATTGCATATTGCAGAGTCTTTTATGCAGCTCCTGAACATTGCAGCAATCTCTGCTTAAACAAATGTAACAATGGCAGTCAGGTACCTACTGCATTTGCTATTTTTTATCCTGTCAACCCGTCCTTTCAAAAGACACAATTTGAAATCAGTTTCTTCCATATTTATTCTCCATCAGTGAACTCCCAGATCGGATTTACTCAGGTTTAAAGTCAAAACAAGGTTTCTGTACCTGCCAGCTCTGAATGCTCAGCCTGGCATCTCAAACTCAAGCTGTGTTCTTCCTGCCGTGCAAGTTACCGTGTCAGCAGTCACGGCTCTGGAACCAGCCCTTTGCTGGCAATTTTGCTGGAGATGCAGGAGGTGGAAAAAATTTTGCTTGCTGGTCTACGCAAATTTTGTTTTTATCAGAAAACTAAACATGCATTAAGCCAAACTTCTTTCTCCTTTGCAATGGGGTAACTGATGTTTTCAGAGCTGCTCCAACATTGCACAGGTGCTGCAGAGGGGAGAGCTGGACCACAGGCTTGGAACAGGCTTTGAAGGCAGCAATAGGTGGTACCACAGCATCTTTTAACTGATGTTACCCTTCTGCTTAAAAGCAAACAAAGAAATACCTCCTTCAGTTTATAGTCTTTACTGTTTCCTGATGCAGCCCATTAAAGAGACAAATGGGTTTACAGTAGCCCCCAGTCCTGTCCAGGGTGCTGCTGTTGTTACATAAATGACAGCTTGACAATTTCCCATGTGTTTTCTCAGCAAGGCTCTTCTTAATTGTTAGAAGGTTTTCTCTTCTTCCGTTAGTGTGATGTCATTATACTGCAGCTCATGCAATTTTACAGTAAATATTTCATGTTGTGAAGCAGAAGCAGTACTCTTTACTTGCTTGTCATGGTTCTGATTAGGAATCCCACTGATCCCTGTCCAGAAGAGCCCTTACCAAAACACAGCTAGGGAATTAATAAGTAAAAAGTGCATGAAAACTTTTTTTCAAAGTTAGGATAAGAAGCATTCCTACAGCTTTTTGGTCTTCTCTGCCTCTCAGCCCTCTTAACCTGAACAGAAAGACAAATTAATATTCTATTAAGAAAGAAAATTTTGCTTTCTTCTTACCGAGTTGGTTTTGACTTGAATACTCTGCTGTGTACATGGGAAGTTGTAAAGGAAATTGGGAGGAATAAACTGTGCTTTGAGTATTCAGGAATGTTCTGGGGTCTCTGTTCATTAGAGTTTTGTTTTGGTGTTTGTTTATTCCTCTCCAAACTTCAGTATTTTGGGTCTAGTTGGAAGACCTTTGGCAGAGGCAGAATGACAGTTAGAAAGTAAATTCTCTTTTTTGAAAATATAACAAAGTCCAAATGTCAGTGTAGTTTCTGTGTGTTCTAACAATTGGGCTAGTTGGGTAGTCTACTGTTTTTTTCCTAAGGTTAAGTTGAACTATGATTATTTATATCAAAGGGAAAATGTTCCCCCCAATTCTTCCTCTGGGGCAAGACTTGAAGTATGCAATCTCTGGGAGGACAGCTGCCAGTGCAAAGAACATGAGCAGAAATGTCTTCCCTTTAATGATCGTGTTTACTTGCCATTAATATTGTTGATTGGTTTCATGACAAAATATTGCAGTGCAAAGCAGAGAGCTGTCTTCTCTTACATCCTGGAGCTGCTTATCAGCTTTGACGTTACAAGGTACTTCATTGTACGTTTTCAGAGGATTGTGAAATTTTTTAAAGCAAATGGCAAAAGGTGGGTTTTTTTGTTTCTTCAAGTCTGTGCATGCCAAAGTCTTGACAAGGTGAAGCCCTGTGTAGTGTATTTGTTGGCATATTTCCTTGCCCTTCTGAAAGTCTGTTTTGATTTTGTGGGTTTTCTGCTTTGTACCTTCAAGCAACAATTCAACTTTAACAATGCATGTGAAAAAGAGTTACTTTTATGTGATGGCTGGCTCAGAAACAACTGTCTTCTGTGACTTACATCCCTACTTCCAGCTGCCAACTAAGACATGTAGTGCTTACTCCATTGGATAGTGGTTATACAAATTGTACTTGTGTGGGCAGCACCTGTCAAGTCCTCAACCTAAGTACTCAACTCAGTCCTTAAGATTTTGTTCCCATGATTTGTTTTTATTCCTCCCCTCTGCAGCGTGTCATCATAACTTCTGGAGCCACTGATTGCTATCAGCTAAACAAATCTGACAGAAAAATTGTAGTCTCGAAGATGAGTTTCTAAGATCTTTGTGGAAGATAGTTGATATGACTACTATGACAGTCTCCTCTGCCCATATTGAAAATGGCAGCATGGGTTTAGTTGTTCTTAGATGAGAGAAAACTTGTGTAGGAGTGCTCTTAGAAAGGCCTGGCTGCAGGTAGGATTTTGGATGAAGGCTATACCATCTTGATTGCCTGCTTTGGTCAGTGATAAGAAGAGTTTGGGAAGGATGCTTCATCCTATGCTTTCAGTGGCCCCTGTGTGAGTTTTGCCAATCACCCAGCACAGCACCAGGAACACAGCCACCAACATCAGGATACAGATGGAAATGTTATTATCTATTTCTACAGAGTGCAAAATTGATGCTGCATGTACAGAAACAGAAGAGACAAATCTGCTAACCATGGGCAATTGAAGTGCTGGGGCCTGGGCTGTGGGCCCCAAGTTGGAGTTGACCTATGGATGCGTCACAACCCAGCAACATGCTTTGTTGTCCAAGTGGTTCCCCAAGGCCCCAGAGGCAGAACCTGGCCCACCTCTGTAAGGCCCTGCCTTCCCCCAGGTGGTTGTGATTGGGGTGGTGGGTAAGGCTAGAGCTGTATCAACCAGGAACGAGATCAGTCTGAGAGGAAGCAGGAATAGAACCAGTTGAAGAGAAGAAACAGAAAAAAGAAGTAACAAGGAGTTGATCAGTTTGAAGAGAGTTCCTTTGGAAAAGAGTTCCTGTTAGGGCCAGTCAGAGGAGTCCCTGTTGGGGTCTGCTTGCTGAGCTCGCTCTCAGTGGTGTGTTCCCTGTTGTCTGTTTTGAGATGGAGAAGAGCAAATAGATGAATAATAACAGATGAAGTTATGCTGAGGGGATGTTGCTGAGTTTGGTGATGGCCTGAGGAAGAAGAGAGCTAGCAGCACAGCAATATAATGAAAGGGAAAACAAACCAAATCACAAACTCAATAATAGAAGGAAAAAGAAACCAGGCAGCAAATTCAACAACAAGTGGAGAAATTAACCACACCCTGAATACCACCAGAGCCATGCACAAACCACCCCGGCAAATGCCAGAGAGGTGCATTAGCAAAACATGGTAGATGCCAAAGAGATACATGATTAAACCATGGCAAATTCCAAAGGGGTAAATAATCAAATCCATTACCTTTGTCCTTTTTGGTGTTCCTGTCCAATCCGTTACCTTTGTCTTTTCTGGTGCTCATGTCCTGTCCCGCTGTTGCTGGGCAGTCCCAGTTGCAGTGAGCAGTCGGGGTCTTTCCAGTAACAGAGGAAAATCCTGCGTGGTGTCTCCACCCACAGGTTGGCTTCCGACTTCTCTGCAAGTGGGACCAGCTTTTATACTATGGAATAAACAACTCAGGTTGCATAGGAAACCTCAAAATAAGTTCAAAAGTGGGACATCTGCTATTTTTCCTCCTCCTTGGATTCCATCCAAGGTTGGCCAGACCTGGGAAAGAACAAGGAGGAGGTACCTTTATCTGTTCTGGGTTTAACTCGTCCTTTTATCAGGCTAGCTGTGTCTGTTCTCACAACTACTCAGCTAATTTCCCAGCAGAGAAAAATCCTCTGCTGGTTTCAGTTACACTGTCTGGTTGTGAGATTCATCAATAAGTCAACTTTAATTCAGGGCCTATTGCTCAGGCCCTAGCACTTCAGTGACCTGCAGGGTGCTGGGTCGAGAAGGGTGCATAATTTGCTCTCTGACGATGTAAGTTCAGCTACTGAGGTCTTCCCATGTTAGTGGTAGGTTCTCTCAGACCTTTAATGGGTCTTTACCTTCTCTCTTCAAATACCTCAGTCAAAGTTTCCTGTATGGAACTTGTTAGGAGCAGAAGACAAAGACTGACAGACTTAGAGGGCTGATTCAGCTACTAGTCCTAATTCAAGCCATACCAAGCATTTACATCTGCAGAATTGGGCTGGGAGCTGTGGGGTTGACAGACTCTAGTATGTGAGCTTCCCAGTCTCTAAAACTGTTGCCTATACCCTAGGAGAATGAGATTTGGAGCAAGGACTGAAGAGCCAAAGGAGCTGAGCAGTGCAGAGGAAAGGGCAAGGGGAGAGCAGAAGGCTTTCCCAAATCCCTGAAGTTTCTGTTCAGGGCTGGTTCTCAGCAGTTTGCCTCTCTTTCTCTTTACATTTAAATTTTAAACTATTGGGAAACATTGGTTAGGGAAATGGTGCTGTCTTGTCTTTGGAAATGTAATTGAACTTTTCTGTAATCCTCAGCTGTTATGTCTCAAGGATGATAACAGGAAATCTGGATGAAGCCGTAGTTTTATACCAGGGTGAGAAGTGTTTGTCATGTCTTCTCAACAAGTTTGGGAATTGCTGTCCTGCATCATTCCTCCTGATTACAAAAGCTATAACTGCCTTCCTCTCAAAATAAACCTTGTTCCCTTCTCCATGTCAACCTGATCTCAGTCCTCTGTGCTGAACTATACCCAGATCAGTATCCTTCAAAACCTTTGAGTTTTACAGGTACTAAAAAATCTGTAGCCTCTGCACTGTTTGGATATAATGAGATACCCCATGTGATGGCTCACCTGCTTGTGGCTGATATCATTGCCCAGATTTCCTTGCTATCTATCTTGACATATTCTCATACTTTATTGGATGCTCTGAGATTAAATTTGGTTTCACTTCATAAAGTGACTCTGAAACATGGACACAAACCAAAGCCCAAACAGATGCAGAGAGTTGATTGTACTATGTATATTTTTCATTTCTTTGAGTGGATGAATTTGTAGCTTTCCTAATGATGTTTGGCTGGTGTCTGAATGGGGCTGAGGTGGCAGACTGCCCACAGTGTTGTGACTGATCTAGGATGAGCTGGGAGCCTCCACATCCTGGAGGAGGGAAGAGGGATTTGGCAGGCACCATGTCCCACCTTCTAATGTCCTTGGCTTCAGGAATTCTCCATTTCTTTAACAGAGACGCTCAGTCAGGCCCAGCATGTCGTAAAACAAATCTGCTGCAGATGAAAATGGCATGCTTGTTTCTTAGCAGATCCCATTTAAATGGCAGCATGAGCCTAGATATCATCTGCTGTGTGCACTCTTTGTTCAGAGCTTGTACAGACGGGTGATTTGCATGGCCATCATTTCCAGAAGTGTTGTCTGCCTCAGACCAGATGTTCATCCTTCCTCCACTGAGACTCTGCTCTGCTCTTTCCTTCTTGTTCTTTACTTTTGAAACAAATCTCCTATAGACATTATCATCGAGATTGAAACTATGCAGTCTCACTTCAAGTGACACACATGCAGCTAATATCAGTGCAGTTAATTGTGCTGAACCTTCCCCACGACACTTGCTGCTGTTTTTGCCACCAGTCCCTCCCAACATCCTTTTTTCAGGTCTTAGCATACCTAGATGTAAGATTGAAGTAAGCCTCACCTTACCACAACCTACTGCCCCCCAATTAGAGGGGCATTTAATGAAGGCTCAATGTGAGGGCTGGTGTCGTGCTGAGTATATCCTTTCCCACTGCCAAATCAGTGTGGAGGCTGGCAAAGATCAGCTGCTGATTGACCAGAGGGGCTGCTTGCAGCAGCCATGGGAGTGGTGTTATGTGATCAAAACAGGACACTGGTATGACCACGTGGTTGTAGGTTTTGAAGACAAGATTAGGATAAGGTCTATTTTATATTGTGACATACAAAAAGATGTTCCTGCTTATATAATACCTTATATATATTTTTTTATTTTTTTTTGCTATGCTGGTATCATAATAGTATCTGCAGTTTGTTTCGTTGTTTGTGTTACTTTTCCCACATTTAATTCTGCCTCTGGAGTTCCTAACTCTTCTTGCAGGAAGTGAAACAAACAATCATCCACTGGGAAAAGACTCTGAGATCTTAAATTGCAAGAACAAGTACAATATGTTGCACAGTAAAAGGAAATTTTTTTTGTCCTTTCTTTTCCTCTCTCCTGCCTCCCCTCTATGGCCACTAAGTATTTCTATAATGTAATGATAATTTTTGTCAGAAATTTCTTTTGCAAATTTCCTTTCTCTGACTGAATAGGGCACGTAATCCCTGCAGTAGAATTACTTTAGTTGATGATGATATCTTTGATTTATTGTTCTTTAAACATTCCTTGGATACTGCTTTTGGATACTGCTTTTGAATATGATCCATTTTTACAGATAACAAGAACCCCATCCCTGGCTTTTGTGCCTCCCTTTCTGTAATATGAGTCAAATGATGCAACTAATTATAAGGAAATGAAACGTTGCCCAGTGTTTATTAGGCCCTGACAGGGTGGTCTGTGCCTCACGAAACAGGAAATCACGGTCTCTGCTTCAGTGCTCTCGTGAGCTGAGCAGGGCAGTGGATATTACATCCAAGCAAACAATGTCTGGAATGAATCAGACTACTAAAGCTTCGTCTTAAAATGGTATGCAGATTTTTGATACAATTTGTTGGTGAATTTGTTTGAAAGGTCTCACTGAAGCAGTGTCTTTGCAAAGATGTGAAGGGAAGAAGTGTTGTCAGGCACGTAAGAAATAGCAGACTTCTATGCATAGGTAGAAGGTGAGATTTTAACAAGGGTGAGCAAAAGACAAGCTTGTTGGGAGTCTTGAAGGGAGTAAAGGAGGAAGATAAGATGTTGGGAGATGAGTTGGGAGCAAGAAAAATGGATTTAGAGTGGCAGATGAAATTAAGCCAGTGGTGAGATTAAAAAATGGGATTACCACAGCCCAAGGCATGAAAAGAACAGAATGGCAGAGGAAGTGCATTGGGCATACAAAAAACAAGCAAGTGGCAGAAGGCAAGTGAGAGGTCCAAGACTGGACCATGGATGGACAGTAAATATGAATTAGGTTGGACCTAGATCTCTGAAAATAAAACTCAAGATTAGACTGAACAAATAAGTAAGCAAAAGCAGATGGCAGGGTGGTTTGAGTCTCTGAAGATAAACGGGAGAGTGCAGTGCTTAACAACTTCAGTATTCCCAAGAAAGCATTAACTAACTATCTTTCAGACTTTTTTCTTCCCCCCTCTTTGTTTTGGAGTGCAAAGCACTCCTGAGTTTACAGAGATGGACTTGGACCTGACCTGGGAGGGTGGAGCTGGACAGTTTAACATGCTGGGCAGAGTTTGCTCTTCCAGTGGTGCTAACAGCATGGGTTGGGTGTTGGAGTCCCCCTTAGCTCCCCTTTCCTCAGGTACCTGCCCTTACTCCTGTTTAATTTACTCAGGATTACAGGCAAATGGAGAGCCAGCGCAAAGACTGCAACCTGTTTTGCAGAAACTTGGATATAACTCCAGCATGGGGCTGGCAGCTGGAGCTGCACTTGACAGTGATGCCTGCTGAGATCATAGTTTCTTCTTTTCTATTTGTATTTTCTTAGAGGTTGATTTACATAATGTAATGCAGTAATGGGATGCTGACACGTGGCATGGTTGAGTTAAACTCTGGAATGGCTTATTTGCATTAATGCCAATCAGTTGGTGATGGCAACTGACTTTTTTATTTAAAAAAGGAATCTCTCAGGTCTCCTTGCTGCACCTGCCATCTAATCAGCAGGAGATGGGACATCAGATTCCATGTCTTGTCTTGTAGTGTCTCTGGATTAAGACTCAGAAATGATAATGCTTAGGAGAGGCAGACACTGCAACCCAGCTGGATAATTTCCCTGATCTGCTTGTTGATGTGTTGTTTTTTTAAACGGCTCAGTGTCAATGAAGTGAGCTTGTGCCAAATTCCTATTGAACTCACCATGCTACTTGCTTTCTAGCACAAATTTCCACCCACCATCCAATGCTTTGTGCCATGTATAATGAGGCCCTTTCCTAACATGTTGTTGCCCATAGTGTTCACACTTCCTCTTGCTGAGATGGTTTCATGTGTTTTCTGCACCTCACGAAGACAGTTCTGAAGTTCCCTTTCCTTTCTGTCCAGCCGATGGCCTGGTTCTACTAGCCCATCAAGAGAGAGTCTTTATGGGTTGTTGTATGTGTTGATAAGCACTGGGCCAACGATGATAAGCAGCATATTTAACTGTAGCTATGAAATTGGAAAGCTGTGCTGCCTGCCAAGCCTAGAAAGGCTTTTTTTCAAACAACTGGAGTGTAGTGCGTTAGTTTACACAGCTAAGAGTGCCAGGCGAACTATGAATTAATGTGTGAAAAGCCTTGGGAAAGTTCACAATCATGCACATTGTTATGAAGTCAATAACCAAATTATGTTAGGTCTATCTAGCTGAATACATTTTGTGCTCCTTTAATTCTTCTTTAAGCTTTGCTTCTCCCTCTCTAGCATTTTGTTTTTCTCTAGTCCCTCATTCCCCAGCTCTGTCACCACACCTCTGTATTTTTTTTGCACACTGTAAGCTAAATAATAGGGACAAGTTTTATAGCTGCTGAGATTAAATGAGGCCTTCTGGAGTATTTCAAGAGGGACCAGGCCCCTTGAGCAGACTGGAAAGGGCCCAGGCTTGTATATGGGCAGCAGGCTCTGTGAGTTGGTGAGACCGCTCCTGCTGCAAGGGGTAAGCAATCCCTCAACATATCAGCTGCCTGAAAATGGTTATAAAGCCATCCACCACAGACTAGGGAAAGGTTACAAACATATGGAATCATTCACTTGGCTATCTTTGAGCTAGAAAAGAAAATAAAGCTGTGTAGTTTACCCAAAATATGTGTAGGATACGGTGTCATTCGTTTGGAGGCTTGTATTAGAGTCTGGTGCTAAGGAATGATTTGTGTGCTAGGGGCCTTCTCAGTATGGGCAGAAGGCACTCCCAGATGAAGCTCCAGCTAGTTACTGCTCAAGGTCACCTCAAGGTGACTGTCATGTGGTAATTCTGCTGCTTGGAATATTTTGGTTTTTTGCTCTGCACAGGAGGGATAGCAAAAAAGAAAGAGAAGATGCAGAAGGTAATTATGGGAGAACAGTCATATTTTGAAATCATTTGCTAGCCAAGCACTCTCTTGAGTCCTGATTGCCTCAGGCTGAGATTCTCAATGGTAAATCTGCTGGGCTTTCTTCCCTAAAATGTTGGCCTGTAGCAGTCCAGGTCTCTGAAGATGGCACTCCTTCCTCTTCATTTGAATTGCCAAGATTCAAGATCATGGGTGACAGCTTTTTCTTTCTCATGAGCAGAACCATGAGTTCATGGTGGCATAACATGTTGCCCTGGTTCACTGAATGGAACAGAACCAAATGCTGCTTGATGTCAGTGTTTGAGCTGCCTTTCTAGACAGTCTGACTCAAGGAGCTGTTTCTCAGGTCCCTGCCTGTGCTTCCTGCCTGTTTTGGTTCCTGTAATGGCTTTCAGGTGTGGGCACTGTCTCAGCTCACTGGACTTACTGTTTCATTAGAAGATGAGCATATTGCTTTCATGTTGGTTTTTTTTGGTTTTTTTAATTATTGTTATAGGAAGGGACAATACTTGACCTTTCAGACAACCTAAATTACAGCAGTGACCATTATCCTGATTATCTTTTCCTAGGTACATTTGTAAGATGCTCTTGAATTGAGGGACAGAATTGCTGTTAGTGCAGATGTGTGTTCACTAAGATGTAAAAAAGAGACTAGATTTTTAAGCTTGTGCTTTTTTTTATGGTAAGTGTGTCAGACTTGATGAAGTGCTGGGGCCTGGGCTGTGGGCCCCGAGTAGGAGTTGACCTATGGATGAGTCACAACCCAGCAACATGCTTTGTGCCCCGAGTGGTTTCAGGCCCCAGAGATAGAACCTGGCCCACCTGTGTGAGGACCCAATTACTCCCAGGTGATTGTTGTTGGGGTGGTGGGCGAGGTTAGAGATATATTAACCAGGAACTGAATCAGTTTGAGAAGAAGCAAGAGAAGAGAAGAGAAGTGAAGCAACAAGGAGCTGATCAGTTTGAAAAGAGTTCCTGCAGAAGAGAGTTTCTGTTGGGACCAGTTGGAGGAGCCTTTTTTTGGGGGCAGCTTGCTGAGCTCTCTCTCAGTGGTATGTTCTCCCTTGACTGATTTGAGATGGAGAAGAACAGACGAAAAATGAAGGTATGCTGAGGGGATGTTGCTGAGTTTGGTGTTGGCCTGAGGAAGAAGAGAGCTAGCAGCACACTTGATACCCTTCCATGAGGGTTTGCCTTCTGCCATGGGTGGCAGTGCTCTTTATACATAGTCCTTGGCATTTAGTTGATGATGGGTTCTGATGGACACCTGACAGTTCTGTATCAGAGTTGGCACATCTCAGGCAGATGAAACATCCTTTGAGAAGCTCACATGGAGGGGTAGAGAAGAAAGTGGGACAGCAGACATCAAGAAGTGCTTATTTGATCCTGACTTTTCTTACAGGATTGGGATGGAGGAGGCAACTGATCCAAGCAGTCCCTTCCAGTCCTTGAACAGTGCTTGCTAATTTGAAATTGCTTTTTACAATTGCCACTCTAAAATGGATATTTGCATAAACGGGCATGAGCTGGACCAAAAAAAGTCATGAAGAAAGCTGGAATGTATTGGAAGCTGCTTATAGTAGCGTTATCTGCAAACAAAACAAGATGTGCAGTACAAAACCTATTAACTCGATTTGCTGTATTTATGCTTTGTGTATCCAAGAACAGCATGTTGCTATGGGCCATATTGTAATCCAAATTGCCTTGTAGGGACTCAGAGGTTTAAACCATTCCAGAAGTTTCACAGCAGTTTCTTCCCTCCAGAGGCCACCTGGCAGCACTGCAGATTTCCACATGTGATTTTCATCTAAGGTCTTCCCTTGCTATATATAAATCATAGTAGCAAAATTATGTAAGGATGCTAGTAACTTTGAAAAGAGCCCTTTGAGGCTGGGATGTAAACAGACCCTTCCTGATGGAATTTCATTTATGTCTCATTGGGGCTAAATTCTTCTCTTGGATTCACTATGCAGTTCTTAACTAAATGGTTTAAAACCATTTTTGGGATGCTATATAAATGGTCTTTCATATCTGAGCTACACTGGGTCAGTTCTGCCTGAAAGTCTGATGCTGTATTTCAGGTATTACAGAGAAAGTACCTATTGATATTCTGTCTGTGATGGTGGCACGAGTGTCTGACAAGTCTTTATGTGGTTACTCTGAGGAGGGGGAAATGGTGGCTTGCCTGGCTAAAGATGTAGAATGGGAAACTTCCTTTATAACAGGACTTACCTCATCTTGTATATATCCAACATTAACAGGCACTAACATTTTAGCTAAAAATTAGGAAATTACAAAGGTGCTACCTATGCAGCACTTTCTCAGGGCTGCCAGAATCCTTCCTTTAAAAACAACAAAAAAATCCCCCGTGTTCACTGGTGAAAGAGGCTAAGCATGGCTCTTCTGCCTTGTGAGAAGATCCAGCTTGAAGTAGGGTGATCCAGGTTCCTTTTCCTGTCTTTGCACAGGAGAAGGGTGTAAAGTAACAATATGCCAGCCCCTGGCAGAGAAGAATCCACCTTAGCTGGAGCAGGCAAAGCTTGGGACCTGCTGCTCTCTGCAGGGAGTCCTGAGGTGCTGCTGTCTGCTCCTTGCACACTGATTCACCTCCTTGGTGAGTGTCAGTGCCCAGCCAGGAGCTGGGATTTCCCTCTGGAGGGGTTAGGGAATAACAGTCAGCAGTATCAGCACTGGGGATCCCTTTGAATCAGAGGGCTCTCAAGTTTAGGTACTTACAGATTAAAATGGGAGCCTGTGAAGAATGTGGGAGTAGAAGCTGTATCCTCTAAGGGGATTCCAATGCCATCATAAAATGCAATGTTAATTAGCAGATTATAACCATTGAAGTCCATAGGAGACTTTTGCCTTTGTAAAGCTTTGACTTTCTTTTTCTTTTCTTTTGTCCCTGACACCTGCAGTAAATGAAAGTCAGTTGTGGTAAAATGTCTTCTGCTACTCAGTGCAGTAAAACATGGGGAGTGTGTTACCCTGAGGGCAAAGTGGAAGAGGAGGAACCCAGGTGCTAAGACTGCCAGTGTAAAGATCCTGCCACCACTGAAGACATTCAGGAGCTGGAGGATATCAGAGTTCCTCAGTGGATGTTAATTCTACAGTCACCCTCTAGACATTCAGACAAGTCATACCTGGTTTCCCTACGGTGTACCATCTGCCACGTGTGGTGGCAGGCAGGAAATAAGCAGATGGAAGCAGGTATCTATTATATCTGGGCAAAACATGTCACAGGAGAAGCTTTTCCAGTGCTAGGAGAAAGGTAATGATTAAGGTATCCAGCAGTGAGGTGGTGGGCACACTTGCTTTTCAGGATTAGGTGCATACACAATTAGTCATGAGATAAATCATCAAAGGACTGTTATTTTATTAGCATTGGCTCAGATGTTGTTGACCTGGGACATTCAGTAGAATTTGGTATAACTGCAGAGTTTTTGGCCCAGACATTGTAATTCATTGCATAGGGCTCTGGAGAAATCTTTCAATAAGCAGCTATTCCTACTACCCGACAACTAAGACTGGTTGTTAATCAAAGGTTTTATATTTTTATTTATTTTCTTTAAGTACTAGAATTAGTTTTATTTGTGTTGCCTGATAACCAGTGATGGGTAGAAGTGATTAATTTACTCTGATCTAAGTGGGCTTTAAAAAGTGTACAAGAATGCAGCAGGTGGATGATGTAGTGCTGTTACATCTTTCCTTTAATGTAGGAAAGTGGAATGTAATTGCATTGAGTAGTGGTTTTGAAATATCAGATGTCCATTAATGCATAATTAACAAATCAATGATGTGTTGCCAAACATGTGGTGACCTCCTTTTCTCCACCAAACTTCTAGACACTGTTACTTATTGCATTAGCTTCCTGGAAAACGTGCACTGGTGGCAGTATCCAAGGCAGTGTGTGCTCATAAGGCTTGTCTGGCTTAAGCCTATCTATGTGAAATACTGGAAGTCCTGGAAGTGGACTGAAGGTCTTTGTAATGCTGAACACGTTGTCCTTAATTTTTTGCTGTTGCCCTGCATACATCTGGGCCCAGCAAGTCTGGGCTACCTTAGAACACAGAGTATGACAAAAACAATAAGAAGGGAAATTCTGAGCATTCATAGACAGAAGAGAGTAAAATTCTTGTGACATTTATTCCAATGAGATATAAGCATGTGAGGCCAGAATCTGGCACACAGTCCTTTTACATGCTTTTCTGCAGTACATACATAGTATATGGTTGTCTGAAGGAATAGTTAGTTATAGATTTACCTTGATCTTTTATTCAGATAAGCTGATGGAACACAGGTTATTCACCAAAGTAAGTCTCTTGCAATAAGTTTGAAGCCAAATGTGGACATTTTAATTGGAAATGGTTGCTGATTAGAAAGGAATGCTCTTTTGTTCATTTCTGACATAGCATATTGTGTTAGGTTAAGTTCCTTTTGGCTCATATTAATGAGATGACTGCACTGATGATTAAAAAATAATAATTAAAAGATTGCTCTCTTTAGCTACAAAATCTCTATCTGTTTGGACAGCAAGTGTTGTTTAGGGTGAGCAATTGCACATTCCATCAGAACCAATTTTGGCATTTGATTATGGCCTGACAAATAGCTTTGTGCACGTTGCAATATTATTCCAAGAATGACGCTGGCTTTTGAAGTGCATCATGTTAAATGGAAGATTCAGTGCACAGTGGGCAGAGTAAAATCTTTTTTAAAAATTTCCTTATAATTTAGAAGCTACAATTTAGAAACTTGCCTGTTTTTTAGGATAGGTGAATTTCTGAATGCAAAAATTTTTTATTGTCACAAACTAAGCTGGGATTATATTTACCTGTAATTGTCTGGCCTATGTGTTTGCTGCTGAGTTTTCTTTGTCACTTTCAAGTGTTCTGCTTATAACATCTCCCTTTGTTTTGATCACCAATTCTCATTGTCATGTCTTCTTCCATGCTAGCTTTCACTTACATCTGCCTCCATCTCTTGAAAGATTAAGTAATCTTTTCCTGTTCTTTTTGGATATAGTTAGTTTCCTCTGTGAAAAATGATACTTGTCTCCTAATAAAGATGAGTTGTGTTATGTACTGCTCTGGACAGTCTTGTGGTGTTACCTTTAAAATTTGTATTTGCTAGTGCTGTTTTAAGGCTTACAGCTAGACAAGGTATATCTCTTCATTCGTCTCAGTCCGAAAGGCCCTGCTTTGTCGAGTGCTACACAGGCTGCTGCTCATGTTAAATATATATTGAACTAAATTCTTCAGTTGCATAACTCTGCACACAAGATATACTTACATTTGCTTGGAGCATGTTTTTATTTCTTTTATCTTATCAAACTTCTTTAAGTCAAATTGTAGAGTGATTCAGAATTTTTCAGAATTTGCTGAAGGAAGCCAGGCTTGTAGCCAATTTCACCACCTCTGAAACTTACTGTCTTTATGCTGAGCACAATCTAATCACAGATAAATCAAATAGAAAACTTTCCCATTATTCTTCTCCACTAGAGATTTGAGAGGAGAAAAAGATTATCAAAATATTAAAAGTTATATAAAAAAAAAGGTGCACCTTTTCCTGTGGATGAACACAGAGGTGCTTGCAAGGGTAAATAGGAATTAAAAGTTATATTTTCTTTGCAATGACAAAAAATGTTTGTTAAACATAGGAGGGGGAGGAGACCTTCTTGCGCTTTAAGACAATTTTGCTAGAATCCAGTGTCCTGGAGAATTTGTTCGGGAAAATTGTTTATGTGGAGAAATGGCTGCTCTAAAATTGTCAAGGTTAGTGTGACCTGTTGAGACTTGCACATGGATGTGCAAGTCCTGCAGCTTAGCTCTGCCTTAGGAATAGATGTACCATGCACAATTGCCATGAGATGCTGGAGAAGAGAACATGTGCTTGGTACCAGCTCACCTGGATTTCCACCTGCCACATATACTATTGAGGCAGTTTGCAAACAAGACAATACTGTCCTCATAACACAGAGTCTTTTATATGGGCTAGTAGCTGCTGCTCTGTTCTGGAAAATGGATGTGCTGATATTCTGCTCACCAGGTACAGCTGTTAAATAGGGTCCTACCAAACAAGATCACTGAATCCTGTGTACTCAGCTATGTAAATGGTGGTAGTCTCCAAATGACACGATGTGTGTTGAAAACAAGAGGAAGACTGCAATGATAACTTTCTGCAGTGTGAGATCTTTCTTTCTGAGCTTGATCACTTGATTTGGGACTTAAAATTGTGTGAAAATGGGACACCTGGACCTAACTAAATACAGCTTTGAAGTTAGTCCTTCTGGAGTAGTGGGTTGGGCTAGAGACAGACAGAAGTCTTTTGCTATCTGAATTTTTCTATGGTTCCTCTACCAGTTCCAGCAGAGGACTTCAGATTTCCTTCAAGAAGGTTAGCCTGAGTGATTTCTGTTCTGTTGTGAAGAAATAAGTTTGCTGTGAGATTGGATTTACATATATTCTGCTTTTGTTTTAATATTTGAGGTGGTGGAAGAGGTAGATGGAATGAGAATGTCAGGAACTGATGAATTTAAAGAAAGCTAAAAGAACAATCATTAAAACTAGGCAGAAAGTGGTGTCACCATTTGACAATTTAAGAGCTTAGAAATCTTTCCCGTTTTGAGCTGGATAAAACCGAAATGACAAGTGATCAGCGTTTTCTTCTGGGTTGAGCTAGGAGAGGGAGGGTTTTCCTTATCCTTGTTTGAGAACAAGTCAATTAAAGCATGCTTTTTAACCTTATCTCCCCCCTTCCCCATTTTAACTGTAAACCATTCAAAAATACGAGGTCATCTAGAAAATGCAGATATAAGTATGAGTAGTTAGGAAACTTGGGAAAACTGCCTTAACATTGAAATTCAAATTGTGTTAAAATTAATCCTTTCTAGCAAAACACTCATTTGAATTAATTGGTGCGTTATTTGATTTTATTTTCCCACATAATACCATTTATTTCAAGCTTCCTATTTGTTTAAAAGCCTTCTCTGTGATCAATGGCTGGGAGTAAGCAGTTCCATAAGTAAGCAGGTTTTTTTCTGAGGTGAAATATGTGTAGAAAGTGTAGTAAAGAAAATCAAGGAATCATACCTTTACCTGCTCTTTAAAAGACTATTTTTAATCTTGACATGCTAAATAACCGTTTAAATCATCTACAAGAAGAAATATATCAATACCATGATCTTATATTAAAAAAAACCCAGTAGATGTGACTGGCAGAGTATGTGTATTTATAGTTTCTCTATTGCTGCTGTAATCTACATTCATTTCTGTGTGACTCCACAGAGTTGTACAAGCAAGACTGCATCTCTTAAAAGCATTTGAATGATTACATGTTCATGTCAGTGTGTGTAGTGATGCAAAGGAAAATTCTTTTCCTTTTCTCCACTATTATACACTGTAAATAAATATTATTAAACATTATCACCTACTTGTGTGATCTACATCATGCATATTAATTCTGCAGAAAATCTCTGATCTTTTATGGCCTTGGATGAACCGTCTTTTTTTTATTATTATTATTTATTTTTCCTAGCTGCCTTTTTGGAAATGGAAAATGCACTTTAAGTTTTCTGTAGCAAAAGATGCTGTCAAGCATTGTAAGCAGTTCAATTAGAATGTGCTTAATTTAAAAGGTTGCTTAAATGAGACTTAACAGTAGGAAAAATTGGTGCTAACTCTGCTTTTTAGAAGTGGTGCACCTGGGTTCTGATACTTTATGCTCATGTGAAGAGGACAGGACTGGGTCTTGGAGCACTCATTCAGCTGTCGGAAAGTGATTAAGTGGCACTAGAATAGGTTCTGCAATATGTGGAAAAGTCTGATCTCTGGCTTCTTAAACTAGAAACTGCAAAGTAATAATGAAGAAAATAAATACATGGAATGTAGTTAATATTTTGGTTTTGCACTTTTCCCACTCTTTTTATTTTAGACTGAAAACAAACTGTGTCTTTAGTAAACTGGAATGATCAGCTACCTAGAGATATTCCCATTAAAGGTTTCTACTGCAATATCTTTTTAGAAACTCTTTTTTAGTTTTCCTTAGAATGAAAATGTGCTGACAGACAGGGAGGGAAAAAAATCCATTCCCCACTATATTTTCCCAGAGGATTATTTTTATTACTGATGTACATGAAATACACTAGGATGCAGGAGCTAGATCAGGCATTAATACAACCCTTCAATGTTAACATTTCAGCCCTAAGATTAATCTAAATCTACCCAGGCATCTAAAAGCAAATGAGAGGAAGTAGGAAATGAAGGCAGGAAAAAAAAAAAGGGGGAAGAGAAGATCTATCTTGGGAGCATGATTTATATCTTTTTCTGGGATTATACTGTGATCTGTGAGCACTGCAATACAGACTCTGGATGCTGTAGAAATACAAAATATTACTTCAAGTGCCAAAAAAGCTTCTTCTGCCAGCAGAGTGAGGTTCATGTTCCACTGAAGAGTGCCAGTGACCTGTTTGCTCTTTGTCTGCTTTTCCATTGTCATTTTTATTGGGGCAGGAAGCTTTGGGGAACTCTTGTAGAAGTCCTTGTGTCCTTGGTGACAAGGCTGCCTAAATGGGGAAGGGTGAGATGTCAAGGTCACTAAAACTTCTCTGCTAGCCTCATTAATTGACAGAGCCCGTATATTTAATTCTCTCATCTTTCCTCTTCTGCTTCAACCCCATGCCTTTGAAAACACCTGGAAAAATAATTTTCTGAGGTTTTCGTGTTTTAAAGGGCTATTATAGCCTGGGGACTGAACTCTGAGGCAGACTCCTGCTGTTCTGAGCTCTCTTTCCCTTGCTCACGCTGGTGTGTTGAGGTGGCAGGGAACACCACCACTGCCTTTTCCCACACAGATGTGCAGTGCTCTAGTACAACAGAGTCCCACCCACACTGGGGGCCTCCAGACAAATTAGTAAAGAATAAAGATGATTGTTACTTTTTTTTTGAACAGTCACAGATGATCTAATAAACTCCTACCATGCTTAAAAATTAATAAATAATCTAATTTTAAAGGCAAAATTATCCACACAATACCTGCCCTGATTTTTATTTTTTTTTTCTCTTAAGTAGCACATCTCTGTGCTGACGCTTGACTGCAGTGACTCATCATCCGAGGCTAAATCAGCCATGGAATGTAATGCAGCATGACTGATTTAGCCAGCTCTGATGCAGCATGATTAGAGTAACTTGGACCAGGAAATTTCAGCTCCTTCCCCCTCCTCTCCAAGGCTAAGAACAAAGGGGAAGTTAAACATCTTTCCAGCAGTTAAGTATTTTGCTTAGGGGAGAAGCTGTTTGTTTGTTTTCTGGCAGCTAAGAAGCTTGTGTTTAAGAAATAAGCATTAAGATCTTGAACCAGAACTATTGAGGGATCTGTAGGCAGAGCTTGCTAAAAACATCTGAGTAGAACAAGACTTTAGTGCCTTTATCCCCTCAGACATTTACCCAAATGTGCAGTGGGGATTTCTGAGGACAACTCCTTAAAATATTATTTTGTGCTGTATCATATACATGGCGTATACACATGCTCTGTATGCTCACACATACATAACAGTCGAAAAAACCCTATACATTGTATATGTGGCATTTTGAGAAGAATCAGAGGAGGATTAGGTTCAGAGGCAAAGGGTGAGTGGAGGTCTCCTGTCTATATTTGGGTGTTCTCATTTATAGCAAAACCAAATGGGTGCAATTATTACTGAATATATTTTGCAAAGTAGCAATGTACCCAAATAGTCCTCTTCGAGGTCAGAGAATATAATTGGGTTGTTAATGAAACAAACAACTTCATTTTAAAGCAGATCCTATAACAGAAGAGCAGAAAGTAGAGAAGTATGAAGAAGGAGCTTTTCTAAATATTTGTGTTTGGCTGAAGCATGTCAGAGCTGTGAGTGGGTTTTGCTGTTCTTTCCAAATTCAGATATTAAGGTAGCGATGAGGAACTCTGCTTACACAGTCCTTTCTTCCTTGAATATGGTCCCTCGCTTCTTTTCTTTCTGCATATCATTGATTTAGGAGTCCTACAGCACAGAATTTCTTCTTTTCTTTTTTGTGCAGGTACTTTTCAATCAGTTTGAAGTGCTGGCTTCTGCGTGTGTGTATATACATAAATACATATTCTTTTCCTTGTAAGACAAGAGATGCACTGAAGAAAATGGGTTTGACTTGACAATTGCCTTAAATCCTACATGGGTTCAGCTTCTGAGGCCAGAAAAATCAATCATCAACCCTTAGTCCAATAGAACATCCTGAGAGACCACATCTGATTTTAAGTTTTCTAGTATTTCCACGAGTTTTTATTTGAAACAAGATATTTCGGCCTCAGAATTCAACAAATAAGCTCCTCCGCCTTCAAGTGAAAAAGACAATTTCATTCTAATGCACACAGGTATTTTTTCCACCCGTTGCTGCTCTGTGAAGGGTAAATGAGAGTCAGCAGCTGTTTCTGCACAAGAAGTGCTTGCTCAAACCCCTCTCTTGTGCTCTTTCCCATGTATTGGTTTTGAAATACTTATTGATTGCACTTTTTATCAAGGTTGGTTTCATAATGCCATCTGAAGATTTTTAGATATCAGGATAATGATTATGATCTACAAATGGCTATGCAGCTTGAAGAATGTCAATGCTAAGCATAACCAGCAGCTGAACTGGATCTTACTAGATATGACTGTCAGCTCACACAGCTGGGTTCAGAGTCTTCTGTGGGGGTCAAAATTTAGTTATTTTTCTGGTAATTTTGTATAAGACCCATGATGGTAGTTCTTTAAAGGACCTAGAGAATAATCCCTGTCATGAATTCAGATTTTTTTTTTTCTCTCTTCGATAATCAAAGGAGTAGGAGTAAGTGGAAAGCAGAATTGAGTACCGAATGGTGAGGAGCACAGGCATATTATCCATTCACTTGGAGTCAGTCTTTCTGTCATGCTTACTGACTACACACCACAGAAATCTATATTGAATCTGAAAGAAATACCTGAAACTGGCTCTTTGTGCTGAAGGGTAAGGTCCAATAACTTTGTTTAATAGTAAATGTATGAACTTAAAGCAAAAACATAGGATGGCATAACCAGTGCATTAACAGAGGGCAGGAAGGGTGAGGAATTGGTGCGTGGGTTGGGCTCCTGGTCACAAGAGAGGTTTTTATGTTGGATGCAGAATGAGAAAAATGTTAGGTATAGCAGGACTGATGCTCAGCAACTGCATAATGCAGAAACGAAAGACTTCAGCAATTTGCTTTTTCAACAAAGCAGTATTCAAAAAAGGTGCGCTGTTTTTTGTCATTCATCTAATATTTTGTATGTTTTCTTGAACTTGTATTTCTGTGCATACTTAAAATATTACTTTCCTGTACAGCTTCTTTCAAGTCTAGTTTATCTCAGATTTTAATGTGGTTTACTCCTGTTTAGTTTTGAAGTTTAAACAGCACTCGATAAAGACAATTGAATAGTTTAATAACCTTCTACAAAAATACTAAATATTTTCATGTTTGTGTAGGGTTTAATACTTGCCAGGTACTTTCCAAACAGTTTATGACAAGAAACTAACTATTGAGCATAGATTTAAGAAATGGTTACTGTGTACAAGTTAAATGATAGATCTGCACTTTTTTTTAGCTTTTTTCTCGTTAGTGATGCAGGATTTCATAGACTGCAGTACACAAACACTGAGTTTATGTTTCCATTACTGTCCTTTCACTATCTAAAAGTTAATAGTGAGTGGTGTTCTTCAGTGGAAATCCTGTTATTTATGCTTGTTCCCAGGGGCCTGGGGTTAGATCTGGGTTTTAACTCTATTGGGAGGTTATAGATGATCTGTTGTTGTCTTCAGGAACCAATTTAAGCCCTAAATTCTTTTCAGGCCCACTCTCTCGAGCCTCCTCCAACATAATGTCTTTCCAGCCTGAGGCCATCTTCCTGCCCACTGCTGCTCCTGTAGGATGTATGAATTTTATTTTGAAGCCCACGATGATTTTCTTTAATAATTGTGCCAAGGTGGTTACAACACTATTTTAAGTGAGGGGTGTGACGTGCTTGCACAGCATTGCGTAGAATAGTGTAGGCAACAAATGTCCTCAGGAGATCACCTACCCTGCTCCCCAGCCAAGGCTGGGTTCAGTTACCAGCTCTATGGCTCATGAACTCTGTGTCCTTGGATAAGCTGTTGAACATTCTGTGTCCTCCTGTGAGTATGAGAATGCTTATCTCACAGGTGGGGATTAATCAGTGTTTGAAAAGTAATTTGAGATCCTTGATGAAAGCCACTGTGTAAGAAGAAAATACGTGACTGCACAGGAGCATCTCAGAGATTATGATCACCACCATTTCCTTTCCTGAGCTTAAGGGGAAGTGGTGAGAGAGTTTGTAAAGGAGAGGGAAAACATGCATTTCTGTATGGTATTTATTTATAACACAAAGCACCAGCTATCCCTAAAACCTGTGTGTATTTATCTTGCATGTGAGGTTATGTGGTTTCAGTTATCTTTGCAAGAAAATGACTATTCTTGCTCCTGAGACCTATTTAAGCGATTATGACCTAAGTTAGTTCACAACAACCATCCTTTACCGTGCTTAATCAATAAACCCTGAAAGCAAACTAATCTTCATTTACTTTGAGAGGCAACTGTAGGAAAACAAGAATTGTCAGATAAAGCTGGGGATCAGCATTCCTACCTTAAGGCCAAGGGTCAGATATTAGTACACTGAGATTGTAAATATGGTTTGGTCTAACAGATCCTAAAATAAGGATGGTATATAGTGGAAAATTGTGCCTCCAGGGGACAACACTTTAATGCATGCAATAACTGATAAGATAAGCTTCTTTATTACCAAAAGAATGAATTTAAAAACCATATATAATTTGTCTTCATGCTTAGGGGAGAGAGAGAGGACTATTAGGTGGAGATAAGTGGATCACTGGAATATTGTATTAATATTGTGCTGTTTCCTGAGGATATTAGGTACATTAACAGAGGGATGGGAGGCAGGGTACCCCAGGTAAAACACAAATCAGATGAATGTTTAGCATGGTTTGTTTCCTACTATGTAAAGTTTTCTTCATACAAACTTGATTCTCAGCGTGGAGTTAGTAGCAATTAAATGTGGAAGGGGGAGTGGAGGCTACAGACAATACTATATCATGGATTACTACCCTGCGTTATGTAAATCAGTAAAACTCTGTAGATGCCTTCCCAGCATCACTTCAGAATCTGTCTCAGCTTTAGAAATGCAGTCTTTTGAAGTATACACATCATCTCCACATGAACAAACAGGCATGGCAGGTGAAAGGATCTACCTTTGAAAAATAAACTTTGTACGTGTTCACAATAAACAGAGGGTTAATACTAGTGACAGTATTTTATGTGGTAAGCAGTCTTCATCCTACTGTGTTTGACTTTTCCTTAATTTCATCATTTTTCACANTCTTTGTCCAATTTAAATATTTCACCTTATCAATTTCCTTTGCTGTACCAACTTTCTGTTATTTCCTCTTCTCATCCTAGTGCTGTGTATAACTGATAATTGATGATAAGCATTACAGAGGAGATTATGATAACACTGGTTTTCANAAATTGTGAAGCAATTGAATGAGGAAAGGATATTGTAACTGGATTTGTTATTATGTATCTGGCCTCTAGTATAATAGTTTCCTGTAAGATATCAGCAAAAGCCTATTAGCAGTTTCTTCCCTGTTCTTATTATTTTTGTTTCTAAAAGAATGAAAGTGATGGTGGATATGCATTACCTTTAGTGTTAGCAGAGAGAGGATACTGGTCATTTGACTAGACAGCAGGTGGATGCTGGAATGAAGATTTTCTATGTATGTTTCTAAGAGTAGTATCAGAATTTTCCTGCTGTACTCAGTGTGTTTGTGTATGTTGATGCAAATGCCAAAACTTTGAATTATTGTACTTGAATGTAATAATTTCTTGGCAATCTCAATGGCAAAGCCTTCTGGTTTTCTCTGAAACAGCTGTATATGGTCTTGCATTGTACATATTACTTTTGAAAATTGAGAATAGCCANCCATCAATTTTCCCATCCTGAAACTTTTCTTTTTCAGAGGGGTTGGAGGTAGATGATTTTCGAGGTCCCTTTCAACCCTAGCTATTCTATGATTCTATGTACAGTAACTTACCACTATACCCTCTTTATCTTCTTGATCCTTACTTTTGTCTCTGCTCTGCTGTGAACATGTTGTTCTAACAGCAGACTAGATGAAGTTGGTGT
>VYZX01028829.1:0-85018 GCA_013401335.1 Brachypteracias leptosomus | reverse complement strand
TCCCATGGACTTGTGCACTTTCAGGTTCAGCAGATGGTCACAAACCTGATCTTCACTTACAATGGGCAGTTCTTCCTGCCAGCCCCTGCCATTATCTTCCGTGACTCCGGGAGTGTGGCTGGAGCCCTTGCCAGTGAAGACTGAAGTAAAAAAGTCATTGAGAACCTCAGCCTTCTCCATATCACTTGTCACTATCTTTCCCATTGCCTTTCTGAGGGGGCCCACACCTTCCCTAGTCTTCTTTTTACCATTAATATACCTGTAGAAATTTTTGCTATTCCCCTTGATCTCCTGGCTAGATCTAATTCTAACTGAGCTTTAGCTTTTCTAACCAGGTCTCTTGCTACTCGGGCAGCTTCCTTATATGCCCCCCATTCCAGCTGTCCTTTCTTCCACTCCTCATAAAGTTTCTTTTTGTGTGACAGTGTGTCCAGAAGCTCTTTGCTCATCCAGGCAGGTCTCTGAGCACTCTTTCCTGCCTTCCTCTTTGTTGGTATACTTTGCTCCTGGACAGAGAAGGTGATCCTTGAAAACTGACCAGCTGTCCTGGGCCCCCTTTCCCTCTAGGGCTTTGTCCCACGGCACTTTGGCCAGCAGGTCCCTGAAGTGGTCAAAGTCTGCATGCCTAAAGTCCAGGGTCATAAGCTTAGAATACATCCTCCTAGTTGCCCCGAGGATCTTGAATTCTAGTGCTTCGTGGTCACTGCAGCCAAGGTTATTTCTGAGCCTCACGTTGGTCACCATACACTTACACAACACCTATAGGCACCATTAGCATCTTCTCTAACCTGAAATGAAGGTTATTTAGTTAACCAGTAAATGGTTATATAGTTAACTAATACAGTCTTCACCTGTATTATTGTTTGTATTTTTCCATATGTAATGGAAATAACACGTATTTCCTTTCCTATTTCAGAAATTTTCTGCAGTTTATAAGTATGGTTTACCAGAGTGTCATCCTCCAGTTTCTTCACTGTAAGTTTATTAATTTTTTAAAAATCCTTAAAATTTAAGCTTCATACACTAAAGTGCTCAAAAGTTTGTAAATTCTTCCACAATTTCAGCATTTTTGAACAATGTTAGAGTTACATAATATAAGCTGGTTGATAAGAGATATAATTTGAATTCTTGTAAATTTACTTTGAATTCTTCTAAGATATATAATATAACCAAAGCTGTATGTAAAAATAAAACTAGGCAAAGATCATCTGCTAAAAAAGAAAAAGAAAGCAAAAAAAAGCCCTCTGCTGGCAACAATACAGAAAACAGAGTTTTTGGATGATGGTATTCACCCTGGCTTTAATGTTCTCATGGCTGAGTTGATGAGAAAAGCCACAATAGGAAAAAAAAGAGGGGATGGGGAAAGTGGTGACAAAAAACCCCAGATGTTGCATAAACATGACTTACCTCAGGTTCAGAGTTTAAATATTTATCTTTCCAATAATCCCCAAGCAAAGTTCATTTAACCACTCCAGTTCCATGTAATTTATTTGTGGAATATGCATCAGACTAAATCTAATTTTGCTCTGCTTACTTTGGAGAAAGGAAATTAAAAGTGAAATAATGAAAGTGGCCTTTTATCCATTTTTTTTTTCTTTCCCAGAAACCAGCCAGAAGAGTCCTAAATCAATAAACAAGCAGAAGATGTACTTTCTCTGGTCTGTTTGGTTTTCAGAAAACACCATCTCATGATAATGCCAGGGCTCAGCCATGCAGCAGCTCTTCATCACCAGGAGAGGTAGCCCAGCATATTCCTCTTTTCATTAAGAAAAGCAGAAACATGCTTCAACAGCTGTTTTTCTCAACAAACACCAAGAGCAATGTGAAGACGTTGAGCCAAATTTTCCACTGCCTTGTACCTTGACAGAAAAAAAGGTGCACAATTCTATCTGTATGGAAGAACATTTCATACCCCCTTTAAACAAGGGACAGACCAAAAGAGAATGCTTCATATTATATTTTTAGAAACAAGGGCATTGAAGAAATTGAAAGGCTCAAGTGGATAAAAAGAGTAGAGCTTTAAATTGATTAGTGTGCCACGTAACTGAAAAGAGGCAAATGCACCTTAATTGTGATTTCTTTATTCAAAACAGAGGGTTAAATTGGCATATAAACTAAAGAAGTGCAATATAGATCAGTCCCATGGAAGTGCTTGGCCGCCTCAAATCCCACTGAAATGAAAGGGAGCTGATGGAAAACCAGGTGTTCTGAGCACCCCTTGTACCTGGTGCCTTCAACTCTGTTAACACCACCTCATGAGACTGGATCTTAAAGACCAAATTCTCTTAGTTCTCACTGAAATCAGTACAAGTTTTGGCATGTTCTTCGCATATAAAGTGACTCTATTTAGTAATTCTGAACCAGGAAATCAATCTAAAATACCTTTGTCATCACAATTATTTTTCAATTTAAAAAAAAAAAGTTATCTAAACAACACAGAAGTGATCTGATGGTAGGAAAATCTTCTATTTTCAATATCTGCACAGCATGAAAACTGAAATTGTCATTAACTAGAAAAATATTAAGTATAATGGCAGCAAATCAAAAAGAGTAGTTCCCACAGATCTGTAGTAGAAATTCTGGAGAAAACAAAACCTTTGCAGAGACAAGTCATATTTTGATTTTGGCATGTCAATGTTTCATTCCTATCCTTCTATGAACTGTTTAGCAAACTGTTGCCTCTAAAATCAAGTCACATTTTGCCACCTTATAAAAAAATTACCCAAATGGCTGTGACTATAAACTCTCTGCATTTTTTTTTTATTGTAGTATTTAGGAAGTGACAGCTACAAATACTCTCCCTTTTGAAGCAGGCAGTAGTACATATGGAGGTGCTAGAATTTAAAATCCATGAAAGTTCATCTGCTTTGTGAAATACTATTCTAATTTTTAATTTTCTACATGATTGTACAGTTTTCGTACAGGATTGTTACTGTGACTACATCAGGTAAACTGAAAGCAGTTTTTAGGAAAAATAAATGCAATGCCAAATGGGAACTAGGGAGAACAGAACTCTAGCAAAGCTTCAAAAATTCAACAGAAAACTATTACTGTGGAGAATTCTGCTTGCTATCACTCTACATGAAAATTCATTTGCCAATATGGAGAGAGAGTAAGATCAAAATACGTAAAACGTTATTATCTGTAGACTGAGAGCTGGAAGGGACAGCAAAGTGTCTGTTACTGTAGTGGGTCTGTCTGAGTTGATTTTCCCCATACAGCCCTCATGCTGCAGTACTGGGAGCCAGAGAGTGTTGATAACACCCCCGTGCTATGACTGGCAGGGCTCACACAGCACCAAAGGTACGGGGGGGGCAAGATCTGGGAGGGGATACAACCCAGACAGCCGACCTGAGCTGACCAATAGGATATTTCATACCATATGACGTCAGCTCAACTATAAAGGGAGGAGGCAGAAGGAGGACGGGGGGGGAATTCATCAGGAAGACGCTTGTCCTCCGAGCAACCGCTACACATTCTGGAGCCCTGCTTCCCAGGACAGGCCTGACACCACCTGCGGATGGGAAGTAGAGAGTAACAGCTCTGTTTGCTTTTGCTTTGCATGCGCAGCCTTGCTTTCTTTGCTGTTTATTAAAACTGCTTTTTATCATAACCCACGGGTTTTTCTTTTCCATCTTATTCTCTCTCCATTTGCCTTGCTGACAGAGGCTGGGGGGAGGGAGTGATAGAGGGACTAGGGGTGGGCACCTGGCACCCAGCCAAGGTAAACCCATCACAGTTACATACTCCATTATAATTAAAGAGGCTTTGAACAAGCTCTATGGACAATCCCTGTGCAACATGGCTTAGTGCTCCTTGACATAACTCCAAGTATCGAATTCAAGCCTGCCAGAGAAATATTCCTGATCAGTACCCAGAAATCTATAAATGGAATGCACAGTGCTGTCTCTTATGAGAAATGAAATAGAGAGGGGAGACAGCAGTGTGAGGAGATAACATACCAGTGCTGTGGGTGGATTATCCTACAGACCTGTGATGCTTCAAAAGGGTGAGAGGAAAGAGCAGGTAACAGTGAGGAAGGGCAGGAAAGGAGCACGAACAGAGGTGATCTGGCAGCACTGCCTCTCTCCACATCAGCTCAAAAGGGTGATGCACCTTAATCATCAGCTTTCACTGCAGTAATTCCCAGCGAAGAGATGAGAATATCATACAGTCACTATTTCGCTCCATGGGACTCTGTCTGTATGGCATCCAACAGAGGGACACCTAGTGTTTTTAATAAGGGTGTCCTGAGGCTTGTAGAAGAGAAGGAAACAACAATGACCAGAATGCTGATGAAAAATGCTAATGCTTCATAGTAAAAATTAACAAGGACCATGACAACCCACAACACAAAAAGCCCCTCCAGAATTAGAAGTCGTGTACAAAATTAGAATTCCCATTGAGAAGGGATAAAGCTGATCATAAATTTGACTGTAGCGAGGTTTCCTGTCCTCTTTCAATATCAACAAATATACGGATTATCCCCAATCCTCTTTATTTTCTTGCACTTACTAGAAAAGAGAACTTAGTTGTTCAACACTAGACTTACTCAGCTAGTCAGAAATGAGAAAGTGCCAAGTATTTTTTCTGCTGTGTCAATAATGAATTGAAGGAATAGGTGACTACCCAATGATAAATGAACTTCTCTGTTTCTTATCAGCAAGTGATAGCTGTATCAGCATAATCAGGGAGTGGGCACTATTTCATCCGTCACCAGTGTTAAGACATAATTTGCCATGATATCATGGCTGACTTATTGAACTAAAGGAAAATCGACATCATAACAGTGTAGTGAAAGAAGCCCTGTACTTTTAGTCCATTTATATAAGCAGTTAAAAGACTGCTTCTTTTGTTTGGCCTGCTTATATTTGTAAAACATTGTCTATAATTTCTCTACTACTATTAGAGATGCAAAATTATTTTGCTTAAAATAGGAATATTTCTATGTCTTTTGCAAAAAATCTTTGTCTTTTATAAGGCCTTTGTATTTTGTAAGATCTAACTGCAATACAGAATAGGTGCTGAGCTTAGGGTTTCTTTTAAAATCCCTAAAAGTAATTTTCCTAATGCAATGAAAAATACTAACAATCCACAATATCTAAAAGGACAACCCAGTTTCAAGCTGAGATGTAATGCTTGCTGATACTGTTCAGTGGTAACAAGTACTCAAACGCTGTACTGATATCAGCAGAAACTACAGATAGGATTTGTCTCCTGTGATAAACAGACTAAAAATGCATTTTCTTGCATTTGTGAGAGCATGTTCCTGAGTATAGCAATTTCCAGACTTATTAAAATTCCTTACAAATGCTATGATGTAAACATGTCTTTGCCTAAACTCTGGCAGCAATTTAACAAAACTTACTGTCTCAAAATGAAGACTTATCAGAAAATAGGAGGTTTACGGTGGTTTCAAAAATTGTTGGCCTCTTACATTTTAATGATAAGATTGTATCAATGTTGTCATGAAGACATGAGACACCTACCAAAAACCTGCTCATTAGTTAGACTTGTGTGGGAGGCCAGTTTCAAGAGCTGTCTTTGAACAAGTGAGTCCACATCCCCAAGGACTGACTGGTGCACATCTGCCTTTCCTGCTGCTGTTGTGACCACGCACGGGTTAAGAAACCTAGCCGTAAGTGTCACTAAAATCCACATTACTGCTGAAAGGTCTTGTTGCACCCAGCATGCTCCAAGCCTCTCCTTTCCAATGCTGACAGAATCAGCATTGAGACTTATGGGGAACATATTTATTGAGATCCTCTGCTTTGGCCATGTTATTCTCCAAGTGTAAGCATACTTTAGATACTCCACCTATGTATACGTGTCTTTGAAAGGCTCTTCAGAAGCCAATTGGATTGTTTCATGGGTAGCTGCAGGCAATACTATGTAAGATCATAATTAAAATGTGTTTCTATGGCATTTTTATAAATGGCATGAGATTCAGTTTTAGCATTTTTCTGTTTCTATGCATTCAGTTGAATATATTCAGTTCTCAACTCTGTCTACAAGATAGTAATGAATTAACTTGTCACAAATTATTCTCAAATTTTGTTATGAACATAATGCTTTTAGTTTAATTGTACAATTAATTTGATTGTCCTAGATATAAAAGTCTTTAGGACATGTAGAACATAGTAGTTTTATGTGCTATTCTGGACAATCTTAGGCAAAAAGTGCTGCAGTTACCCATTGAACAGGTAGACCTTCATGCTCAATGTTAAAGAAGACACTTTGCCCAGCATATTTCTTTCTTATTTGACTTTTGCTGAAACACTAATCAAATTGGTCTATTTATCTCATCTGTACCAGCAGCCATATGATGCCATCTAGAAACCAATCAATGGCTCTCAGTTAATTCCTTCATCACTTTCCAGTCCTACTGCCCTAAGTGAGACTTGAAAATCAATAGTCCCAGAACTACTGACCACAGAGGCCAGTAAAATACCTGCTCTGTTTTCTTTTTGGTTGGTTGGTTTTTGGTTTTGTCTTTTTTTGGTTGTTGTTGGTTTTGGGTTGGTTGGTTTGTTTTCAGTCTTCTTGTAGCTTGAACTTCCTGTGAAAGGTTTCAGCCTCACATCTCCTTTATCTTTTCACTCGCATGAAAAGCTTCCTGAAAGAAGTAAGCTTCCTCCAGGTAAGAACAGAGATGTTAATAGGCCTAAATTATTTTCAGGTGCTAGTCCTGGACTTGGATCCAACCTTATGTTTTGAAACCATAATATTAAACTGGAAAAATAAAAATTGAAGTATGGCCTCTTGAACTAAATCGGACATAGTGTATAGCATTCCTGGCTCAGTTTTAAAGTGGATCTAAAAATGAGACTCAATTCTAATAATTCTGAGTATTTGTGTTTGTTGGGGTTTTTTTTAACAAATGGAGTGTGTCTCTAGGGAGGATGGGAAGAAATAAAAAGAATCAGAACACAAATAATTGTAAAACTTACCTCTTACTGTTCAAATATAAAATAAATCTGCTGCTGTGAAACATGTACACATCTATATAAAGATAATAGGATCCTTTGTGTACATCTACATCTCAGCCTCAAGAAAATAAGTTTTCATGAGTCTGGATTGAAATAGTTCAAACTATGTTAATGAATTTTCAATTCCTATGCTGGATTTGTGAAGTGACAAAATATGCAATCCTTTAAGTGGTCCTGTCCTGCATGTCAATCTATAGATGTATTTTATCACTCTCTAATTAAACCTTATGTTGCTCTCTCATGAAACAACTTCTTTCTAAAAAGGAAGTGTATATATGTTACACACAGCCAGACTGCTACAGCAACAAGTGATCTGAAGTTGAAAAAGTTTTCCAAACTCTTGTATTTATGTCTGTGCTCCACATATAACATGGGCCAGAAAATACAGATACAGCTCTGTGTTGATTAGGACTTGCATTAATAAGAAATGCAGAGAAAGAGCTGTGCCTCCAACATACACTAGTGGTATATTTTTCCTTATTATTTTACATGAAATCTGTGATAAGCTAATAAAAAATGCTTTTTATTGCAGCTTTGATTTTTAATTCCTTATTCCTTTTAACTACCAATTGTTCAAGGCTCACAAACAGAGCATTGAAACACTTCCTTTTCATGAATGAAGTTCTGTCCAGCCTGCAAACAGGGACATCATTTCAAGAAAATGCAGAGAAGTGCAGGGGAAGATGAGGGACTGCAAATGAAAACAGAGCTTGATAAAGGACAGCTTTGTTTACCAACCAAAATAGAGAAGGTAGCAGGACTAGGTTTTAAACGCAAACTAGAAGAAAATGGACTAGAAAAAGAGAAAAATCTTTCTTCTGCTAAAGATCATAAAGTCAGATTCAGATACTTGCAAAAGATGCTTTTCTGTAAAGGCTTTTTGTTTATTAATAGTTCTACTGACTCAGAGCAGCAGCTCAGCAATGCTTGCTAAGGTAACCTCTCTTCTGGTACAATAACTTTCACCAATGATGTGCTTTTTCCTTAAGGAAGGCGGAGTTAGGAGCTAGTGTCAGGGCCATAAATAAGAGGGCCCTATCTCAGGGAAATTAGAAGTCAGTTAACACAAGCATATGCTTGGAGCAAGCATTAGAGGGCTTTCCTAACCCACTCCAGGCTGCTGAAACCAAACTGCATGCAGAAGAAGCCAGCCAGCTCTGAGGAAGTTCAGCTATAAAACCGACAGCAAGGAAGCCTTTTTTTTCCCCCCTCTTGGCTGCCCGATCCGCAGCAGCATGAACCCCGTTGTGAGTAGGCGGTGGGTGCTGCTGCTGCTGCTGCTGCTGGATCCCCGAGGCCGGGAGCTGGCGGAGGGGTGCAGCTGTGCCCCTGCACACCCCCAGCACCTCATCTGCGACGCTGCTGTAGGTGAGTCCCAACAGCCCCGCGTTCGTGTGCTCCAAGGAGTCCCAATGGAGCTGCTCCACGGGTTTGCTTTGTACAGCTGGAGAGGAATGTGCATGACCAGGTGGCTTAGGCTCTCCACAGATTCTAAAATGCCTGCAGAAATCCCTTTCAGAGAGAGGGCTGTGGAAAAAATAAATGGTAGTAGCTGTTCGGCTTTTTCTGCCTTTCCAGAATATTTTGTGGTTACAAATAGTTGAAATGCTGTATGATTTAGTGGCTTTTAAAAATTTATTTATTTTAAATAGGAACAGCTTCTATATTACGTCCTAACTTAGAGTAGGCAGAATACCTGAACTTTCAAATGACTGCTGTCAACAGTATCCGTAACAGAATATTCTATCAAAATACTGCTACTGCGTGTAAACTACGCATATATATATTTTTTGTAGCACTTTGGGGAAAAAAAAAAAGGAAAACAACACCCCCACCCCAAATAAAAGTCCCCAGTGATAACATGTTGAAACACTTGATCTTTGTTCTACCAGACTAAAATTCATTTAATTGATTGTTGGGTTTTTTCGTCATTTTCAAAAGATACTTCAGCAGAAAACCAACTGCCCTTTATTTTCTGCAGAAAACCTGGCTACAGCAGCTCTGCATAAATATAACTTTCCAGTCTTTAGGACAATAGTGTTTCATGATATTCAGTCAGCACTGTGGTTGTCAAACAACTTATAGAAAGTAACTAAAGATCTCAAAATTAGACTGCATGGTGATAAGAAAATGTGACATTTTGCAGTCTTTTGATTTCATTAGCTCAAGCTAAGGCTAGTTATATTCCCTCTAGTGTGAACAGTAAATGTAGAACATGAGTTTCCAAAGTGTCACGAAATTAGCATCTCTATGGGGCAGGCAATACCTTCTGCATACTGATTAATTGCTTTTATACCCTGACAGAAAATCTTTGTAGCCATGACAAACTCTAAGCTCTGTTTGTGGCCATCAGTTAAATTGGTCTTTAATCTGCCCATGTTAAGCCATCTTTTTATAAAGTTATCTACACCAGGCAGTACAAACTTGGAGGTGGTTAAGGTGGGAAGGAAAATAGAAGTTGTGCTACCAGGAGCTTAACTATCTACATATACATTTAACTGCATGAGTCTTCTGCTTTCCTACGCATAAGAAAGTGATAATTCTTCAACAGACTTAATGTAGATATTTTCCTAAATAAACTATTTCACAATATAGAGGAAATTCAATATACTTATTATTACTAGTCAAAAATACTCTTCTATTATTCGAAATACTCTTTCTTAGGTAATCCGTTCTTGTGATATATATAAAGATTTATTCCATACTTAGATATACTTTATAAATGGTAGCTATATGCTACTTTTTCTTTAGATTTAAAGACTGAGGATTGTAAAATAAAATAACCTTATATCTGAACTTGAAGGTCTCACTTCTATAAATATTCCTATTTAAATAAACTGTACCTTTTGGCTAAAGAATGTTTATATCTGTCTTGGTTCTCTTTGTGTAATATTTATCATTTTAAAATGGCATTTCTATATTATAAAATGACAGAAATATAGATATTCCTTTCTGTATGCATATTTTCATATATGCACTTGCACATATGTCCACATAAAACCTGCTCTAAGCATTTATGGATAAATTATTTTATTTGCTTTGGTCACAGTATCTTGCATAAGCAGAGCAAAACGACTTTAAAGGAGCTGGAGAACACCAGTGGAGTTTTCTGCCCTGTGTAAGAGAGAACTCCACTAACCAGTTTGGCAAAGACAGATCCTCCATTTCTGATGCCAAAGGTCTTTGGTTTCTCACCCATGTCCAGGCGAGTAGGCTGTGGGCTGGGGTACCCTGGGAAGGGGCAGCATGATTGGAGCCCTGGACACGGCACCATCCTCTGGGACAAGAGTTGTGCCTTCACATTTTAAGCAAGAGAGGTTTGAAGCCACACTTGTGTCTTCAGAGTCACCTGATTCTTAGGAGGGATTGTGAACCCCAGGCCATGCATCCCATGCAGCAGCATACCTCAAACTTCTCCTGTTAATATCAACATATGTAAAGATTTATACATATTTTTTAATATTTAAAAAGATTAAATTGAAGATCTGTAGCCCAATTTCAACATTTACATACTTTCAAAACACTGATAAAGGGAGAGCTCTTCAGCTACCAAAATCTATGGGAGTTGAATGCTAATCCAGCTATTTGCTGAAACTGTTCCATTTTGTTCAGTTATTTTTAAGTTCATCCATCTCTGCACCCACGAACACATTCAAATATTTCCTTGCAGAATAAAACCCTAGCACATCTTTTTTTTTTTTTTAAAAAAAAGACATGCTATGCCTCTAAATTCTACAGTTGACTAAAACTGAGACAGTCTCGGTCTTGCTTGTAGAGCTACCAACCACTATATGTACTCCAGTCACTGGATTATTTCTCAGTTTCACTATATATCTGTAACATTTTTAATTTCCCTTAGCATCACTTGTAATTTGGGTGGAGTGAAAATGGAGGTAGAGGGGGTTGAAGCAACAGATATTACTTGAGCCACTTAGTGAAGCCAAGATCCCTCCCCCCCAAAAAACCTCCAAAAACCAACAAGCAGAGAAATTAATTAAGTCTGGGACAAGCTCTTTTCACTTTTACTTTTGTTCACATGACTAGTTCTGTGACACTTTATCTTTTACTGTAAGGAGGCTTTTGTGGCTTTACTCTCTAGATACCCACAGCTTCCACACAACCTGAGTAACTTGGTAGAAATAATGGGCTTTCTGGTAGACCTTGAGTATAAGGAGGGAGCTTCTGGTCCTGTGAGGTGCTGGCTAAAAGCAAAAGGAGGAAGGAGTGAAGAGCCCTGCAGGTGTTACATGATTGTACACTGCACGAAGAACAGTAATAATGGGCAGTAAATCATGAGTGCCATGCCAGCCCTGCCTAACCTTGGACTTGGTAGTTAATCTTCCCATGTAGCCATAAGAAGGTGTGATTTTGTGCAAATCTGAGTAGTTTTCATGAACCTCTCAGTAGTTTTAAATTTCACTTCAAAGAGAGGTAAATCTTTATTTACCAGACTCTTCTCTCCAGAGTCTCCTTCTCTGAAGAAATTCAAAACCTGCCTGGACACAATCCTGGACGTGCTGCTTTGGGTGAACCTGCTTTAGCAGGGGAGTGGGATGAGATGATCTCCAGAGGTCCTTTCCTATCCCCACCATTAAGTCATTCATTTGTAGGAAGTGCCTAGCGTCATGAAGATACACACCTTTGATAATAGAGGGGAGATACATTCCTCTTGTGTTATTCTAACTGGTGCTGAACGCCGTCAAACCCCAATGAACACCTATACTTCTCAAGAGGACTTCCACTAGAACTGGAGATGGGAGGTCTTCTAAATAGTCATTCCATGCACTGCACTGCTAATTACCAGTGCTGATCCCACAGTCCCGGAAGAATCCAGGAAGCTTTCTCCTTACAGAAATGGCATGTGATGAGGATGTGTTGTTTAATGTTTCAAACTCAGTAGCAAGGCACCATAGTTTCAAAGTGATACAAGAAAATTCCTCTGAATGTTTTTGGGAGAAAACAATGGATACAATTGAGTTTATCACATAGTGTCAAGATAACAGATTTCCCTTTAGACACAGACATCAGTCTTCCTGGATTCAATTCTAAACCAATATTCACATCAAATCAGACAATCTGTAGATAGAAACAGTAGCTCCCCCTCTACTTTGCTGTCATGAGACCCCACCTGCAGTGTTGTGTCCAGCTCTGGAGCCGCCAACACAAGAAGGACATGGACCTGTTGGAGCTGGTGCAGAGAAGGTCCATGAAGATGATACAAGAGCTATAACCCCTCTGCTGAGAGGACAGGTTGAGAGAGTTGGGGTTGTTCAGCCTGAAGAAGAGAAGGCACCAGGGAGACCTCAGTGCCGCCTTCCAGTATCTGAAGGGAACCTACAAGAAAGCTGGGGAGGGATTTTTTACAAGGGCTTGTAGTGATAGGATGAGGGGGAATGGGTTCAAACTGGAAGAGGGGAGATTTAGATTACATGTAAGGAAGAAGTACTTCACTCTGAGGGTGATGAGACACTGGCACAGGTTGCCCAGGGAAGCTGTGGATGCTCCGTTACTGGATGCGTTCAAGATCAGGCTGGATGGAGCTTGGAGCAACCTGGTCTAGTGGAAGGGGTCCCTGCCCATGGCAGGGCAGTTGGCACTAGATGATCTTTAAGGTCCCCTCCAACACAAACCATTCTGTGATTCAAGAGTCAGTATTTTTATGGAATGCTGTTGAAACCCTCATAGAAGACCAAGGCCTGTTGTATCCCTATCTTTAACGGTCTTTTGTTACAGAGTATGGTTATTATGTTTGTGTGAATGCTGTACTCCCAAACACATTAAGATTAATTACATAGCTGCTTGATTTTGTGTCAGAACCCCCACTGAAGGTGCTCACCAACTGAAACATGCAGGTAATCAGTATCTGCAGAATCATACTCCTCACAACAAGTAGACTCTGTGAGATTAAGAATATGGTGGGTATGTATAATGTAATATAGTAAGAATATATGAAGTCTACTTTGACTGTTCACCTTTTCTCCCCTAACTTGGAAGACGCACTGTCTACCTTTCTAATACATTTCCCAGTGCTGATTTTTCCCATCAGGCAAAGTTACTTCCCACTCTAACAACGTCCAAATTAATCCATTCCAGTACAAAACTAGATATTATATTGCAGAGAGGCAAAATCATGGGACACTGAGCCATGAAAGTTTTAATTTGAAATTCAATAATAAAGAAATAGCATACTGTAATTTTATCCCAGGGGAGCTGACTTTGAAAACTTAATTCTCATGCTTTTAAAGAAAATCTTTACTGTTATTTCTAAATGTGATTAAAATTTAATATATTGTCTGGCACATCTTTACAATGCCTGATCGCTGTGATCTTATGAGATTTTAACAGGCTGAAAATGCTGCCAAGCTCCAGCTGTAAAGCTTCCATCATATTTCAAAATGTGCCAGCCTTCTCCAAAGCTATAGAACTATTCTCTGAAGCTATATTATATATTTATTTGTACTCAAGATCTGCTAGTCATTTGTACCTAACCTTAAACACATCCAGTGATGGAGCATCCACATCTTCTGTGGGCAACCTGTCCCACTGTCTCCTCACCCTCAGAGTGAAGAAGCCTTTGTTTAAGGAATTGGGCAAGACGGGCTGCTTGTAGAAGGCTGTTGGCAGACCCTGGCAGGATCCTGGGTCACAGGCCATACTTTCAGACACCTCATTGACAGACAACTTACATCTTGGAGTTGCCTACAGTCTTTCAGACTTCTCCCTAGCAGGGAAATATTATAGGGCTTGCATACGATTGCCTTTTATATTACTGTCCTGTCAAATGGAGTCAGAACTCACTACTTCACAGCAACATCCTTCTCTAGAGTGGAAATCAGTGACAACAATGCACAGGTATATTTCTAGAGTAGCTTGGCACTGACTGGAAAGGATTATGAAGCTATCATGTCCCACACAGACACGAAAGCTGAGCTTCTGTTCCAAGAACTGTGAATTTGATTATAGAATTAATGTACTGGACTTCTGCTAGTCTAGTTCTCTCACAACAGGTAAAGCACAGCACCTGATAATGTTTCTTGCAAGGACTATTATTAAGTTGAGAGCCTGTATTAATGCCATTGCAAGAGCATGCTGCCAGAACAGTAGTTGCAGAATCTTAATTATATTAACCAATAAATCACCTTAAAACCAGCTAGAAATTATACTAATCTCAAAAGCAATGTTATTCCTGTTCGGCAGGTTTAACACAGAGGTGCTGAAAATGAGGCAATTCTCTTAGAATCATGTCCTCAGCAAGTGGCTGAGAAAAGCTGAACTCCAGCCCTGTGCTCAGTAGAGGCCCACAAGTGTTCAGAAAACAACGTTGGCATGTAGGGGTCATTAACAGTCATGCCCTTCCCTATGCCCACTTTTTGTTATATGACTAATAATAGGTTCATTAACAAAAATTACTGAGAAATGGAGATTTTTACCCTTAACCCACATTTCAACAGACTCATAAATGATACAGACACCCAAAAAATGCCTTTCCTTTATTCTGGCTGTACAATGTCCTACTGGAGCCAATTATACAAAAGGGGCTAGGTTTCTGTACTTTTGCAGGTACAAAATAAATACACGGTAATTGTTCTTACCTGTCTCTTATGCATATTTTTATACATATTAATAGTATATTCAAATAAATTTTAAAAACCTTAGACAACATGAATCGTAAGAAGTTATTTAAAGTAGCTACTGATGCTCTTAGAGTAAAGCTCTTAACAAAGAAAAAACTATCTGCAAACCTGCAAAGGTCCATCACTGGTACAAATGCCCACCTATTACAGCTAAGTTATAATTGCCTTACATAGACATTTCTGGGCATCATAGCCTGAAACTCTAAATGCTTCCGAAGATACAAGAAAAGGCTGCCCTGACTGCAGAGATGCTGTGCTGTTAATTACTGCTCACAACACCACGTGTTAGTACCTGTCTTTGAATGGTCAAGAAAGCACCTCAATATTCACGTTGAATGAATTGTTGGAGTGCTGCTCTGGTAAGAGTAGTTTGAGTCCTTCCAGTTGCAGCTAACATTTAACAAAATGTTGGTTCAACAGCTTCCTAGGATAGTGGCTGAATTTCCTGTTTGGGGGTAGGAAGTATTACCTGAATAAGATACACAAATAAACCTACATCTACTTGAGGCTTTAAGATAGAAGCAAACATTTTGAGAACTTCAAAATTCCATGTCTACCTAGGTACCTAACTTACTTTTCAGTTCTGCATTCAAGACCTGAATTGTTTTGCCAATATAACGTGACTAAGAAATCATTTGCAATCTTCTGTAAATTACTGTTCTTCAGAACCCTGACATTTAAGCATGAAAATGAGGCTCAGTCTGGAAAAATGCAATCACTCCCCTTTCTTTTGCTTGTTGAACTTTTTCATGGCAGTGTTCCCAACAGCTTAAAAGTTGCAGCTGTAAAATGAGATGGCATTATGAAACTGAACAACAGGAGAGAATTTTAAGGAGCCAAATCCACTAAGCACAACACTCTTGTCAACTAGGATGTAGCTGACAACTGTAAAATAATTTAACTTTAGTGAAAAAAAAAAAAAGAGCTGAGTATTGTGCAGTAAAATGAAATCGCAGAAAAATTATGCTAGTTGTCTGATTTAGAGGTAACTCAGTGACACTGACTCATCGCTGAGTATGTTATAAATGTGGGACAGGAAAACTCAGGAAGCATGCTACTTTTACTTAAGAGCATGCATTATAGTGCTAAGAAACTAAACCCCATGATTTCAAAACCAACATTCTACACACACTGTGAGGAAAACAAGATTCAAGCTTTGAAATAAAAAATTGAACAATATAAAACACAGAATATGAAAGACTGCCAAACTCTTAATCCTATTAATGTACCAACTTTAATCCCTCACTTTCTCATTAAAAAGTATCCCAGTAACACGGGGTTTCTTCCGCAGGGAGGAAGGGGCATGCAGCTATGAATGGAAATCTACAATAACATGATGTATGTTGTTCTACAGACCGTAGAGTATAAAGAGTGTTATTCTTCAGTTGAAATTAGGCAGATGCTGATTACTAGTCAAATGATGTGGTATTTGAGGCTTGTGAAGCAGAGAGAAATATTTCTGGTAACATGAGCAGCAGCTGTAAAAACACTGCAGAAAAATAAAACTGACCTTGAACAACATTCAGAAATCATGCTAGTTTTTAGGTAATGTTTAAGTTAAAAGAATACCACACATCTCGTAAAAATATGCTCACCTCTTCTATTTCAAAGTTTCTAAATGCTAGGTTTAAAAACCTCACTCATAAATTGAAAGTATTCTTCTAATTAAAAAAAATAAAATAAAATCACGTAATCTTCTGGTTTGACAAGGAAGTCAAATCCCATCAACTCTTGCTTCAACACAAGGAATTTTTGCATCCTGAGCCAAAAACATGCAGAGATTCACAAAATCCTGACCTACCTGAGAGTCCTAATGAGCTTAAATATAGGCCGCCTACATTCTGAAAGGCTCAAATGGAAATGCATTTTGGATGTAGAGCAGCACAGTTTTGTGTTCATGAAACAGAAAAAAGTAACCAAATTCTGTAATGCATTTACATTGATAAATAATACAGTAAAAATCAATATCCATATAAAATGGTGACAAAATAATCCTTGATATTAGCTTTATTGACTTTAGAAGTATTCATGGGTTTTTCAAGACAGTTTTTGGAATGCAGTAATTTTTTTCTGAATAAAAATGTCATGAATAACAATGAATGATGAAATACCCTGATTTACTATCTAGAAAAGAAAGGCTTTTCACTGCTGTGCACAGTGGCTATATTAATTGGGTAGAATGATCCACACTGACTAACATACTAAACCTTTTCAAACATATTTGTGATCTTTCCCTTCAACATCCAATATCTATCTCCTTCTTTTTCTCCTTGTTTTCTATTTTGCATTGCGGGTTAGCTGAATTTAGGTCCAGCCTAATGCTTACTTTAAATTAATCTTCCCCTTCAAAAATTTCTGTGGAGTTCTTTCAGCCCAAGAGACAAAACTTTACTATAAGGATTTGATTTTTCACTACAGATATGATTATTATCTCAACACACATATCTTCTCATGTAACTGGAAGCACCACCAAGACTAGGCAATACTCTTCCATACATTGCTTTCAATAGAATAAAGGAAAAAAGCCTGTTATATTTAGTTATGTTCTGCAACAAGCTCTGTGGTTACAGATCCAAAACATTTGTGTCCAAATACTCAAGTTCCACTATTTTTCTTTCTTGTTATTTCAGAAACTGTGGTTCAGTTAATTACTGTGCTGCAGATTTAGTTATTTTACAGATGGCTATAAGCATTTACTGATGGAATATCAGAAAACTAAAATGTAAAGCAGGAAAAAGTAAATTGCCTTTACATCATAGAACCATTTCGCTTGGAAGAGACATTGAGTGCAACTGTTAACCCAGTACTACCAGGTCACCACTAAACCATGTCTCTCAAAACCACATCTAAATGGCTTTTAAATGCCTCCAGGTATGAGGACTCCACCCCTGCCCTGGACAGCCTGGGCCAGAGCTTGGCAACCCTTTCGAGGAAGAAATTCTTCCTAATATCCAACTTAAACCTCCCCTGGTGCAACCTAAGGCCGTCTCCCATCACTTGTTACTTTGGAGAAGAGACTGACCCTCACCTTGCTACAATGCCCTAACTAGCATAAACATCTTCTGAACTAAAGATTCCTTGACCTTGGGTATAGGAGTTGTGAAGGAAAAGTGAATATGAGCAATATAGACTTACAGGTGAGAAATCCATCCTGCAAACATAGAGGAAAAGATATTTTCAGATTCACTCAGCACTGGGCCAGCTTTGCTGCTGCTGTATTCTGTTTTTATCTAGAACTGGACTGTACAACAGCTTCAAGCATCTAAGCTGGGTTACTGTTTGGACGTGAAACTACTGTTTGCTGTTACGTCCTGTTGAAAGATAAATTGATAGATGAGCTGTTTGCTAAACACATTTGCTCTTTTTCAGCTGTTTAAAGAACATTCAAAAGCATCTTGCTTGGTTCTTGAAAGAGAAAAGAAAGTAAAAGGGTTTAATGTTAGGTTTGCACTCCCAAAAGAATAAGGATGATCTAGCATCTCAGCAGATACCTTGAAGTAATCATCTATCTCTCTATTGAAGTCTGAAACAATTAAAAGTTTGCATAATAATTCAAAAATCAACACTGTGAAAGAATGGTTACAGCCTCCTTTATGTTGGATGCATCAAAAGCAAAAGCTGTGTGGAACGTGTGCACTGTATGGCAGTGACAACATCAGACAACACAAAGATTTGCCAGATTTGCTCTCTAAAGCAGTTTATTATTATATCTACCTGAACACCAAACTGGTATTATCCTCTAGAATTTGGCAGCACTCCTATGGGGCCACAAAGATGATCGGAGGGCTGGAACACCTCTCTTACAAGGACAGGCTGAAATAGATGGGGTTGTTCAGCCTGGAGAAGAGAAGGCTCTGGAGTGACAGACTTTTTAGCAGGGCCTGTTGCAACAGGACAAGGGGTGATGGTTTTAAACTAAAAGAGGGGAGCTTTTGACAACAGAGAAGGAAGACATTGTTGATGCTGAGGGTGGTGAGACACTGGACACTGGCCCAGGTTGCCCAGAGAGGTGGTCAATGCCCCATCCCTGGAAACATTCCAGGTGAGGCTGGCCGGGCTCTGAGCAACTTGCACTGGTAGCAATGTCCCTGCTCAATCAAAATAGAAGAACAGAATGAAACAGACTTTTTTTTTCATTTAAAGGAAGAAACCTAAACCACATGAATGCCAAATTTTTCTTTAAAGAAGTTAAAAATCAGTACAGTAAAGAACAGAAGATGAAGCCCTTTCGGTGGTAACAACCAGATTCTGTAAGATCACAAATAAATTTGAGTCAATTTGCAAAAGTGCAAGTTGCCTATGAGTTTAATGCAGGCTACTTATTGCAGAGAAAAATGGAGAAAATTATAAATGGGAAGAGGATAAAAAATAATGGCATTTTTATTATAATCAGAAAATCCTTCAGCATGAACACAGAAATCAGAATATCTGTTGTTAAAAGAGACTTGCTTCATGGTACTGGCACTCGACAGTATTACTCATTACTTTGTTTCATTAAAACATGACAGCCACAATCCCTGCTTCAAGTGACATATGTAACACACGCAAAGATTTCCACAGCTACTTATCACATCAACAGATACATGTATTCTCTTACTAAGTGAACAGTATGTGAATACTGCCTATATACAGTACAGACACATCTACTGCATCTCACACCTCTTTTTCTCAGAGATTTCAAATACCTGAGACAGCATCACTGATAATTCTGTTGTAAACTTAACATATGCAAATCACATACTGAAATGCAAATCTAAGAAAATAAAAATCTTCATTCTCCGAAAAATTATTTCCAAGTATCTAAAATATTTTGCTTTAAAATTTACCAGAGTATTAGTAAAGCTACACATTAGGTATTTGATCATTTAAAAACATTATTTTCATGCCAAGCAATTAATAACTTTTGCCCTCCTTTGGATGAATCGCCTTCTTTTAGCAGCATTAACTATATCTGTGAGTTTAAACCAAAGTTGTGATGCCCCTTTTATATTGCTAATGCTTCTTACTTCCTTTCATACATATTTTGAGAAATTACAATCTTTTCCATACACAGATACATGAATATTTAAGCAGGTTAATTTGCTTTCTTCATCGGTGAAACTCAAAGCTTTACAATAACCCAACGTGGCAAGTAAGTCTATTTTATAACTGAACAATTTAGCATATTTAGTTAAAAATATGGCAGAGCTGCATTGGGAAAGTGGTTAATGCTGCACAGATGGGACAGTTGCTCTGAAGCATGGAGTAAGATTTTACAACCTCTTGTATACTTTAGAGATTTTGTGAGCAATACAAACCTATGGCCAATGTACACTATTTTATTTAGAATTTTATCCAAGCTAGCTATTCTCTCTTTTCTATCCTGTGCAGTATCGCTTTAAAGTGGGTTCATCAATTTCTGTCTGTTGTGACAAATTCAGCGCAGATTCCTCTTCTTTTTTGAGGTTAAGATTATATTCCTTGCCTACTGACTCTTTTCCCTCTCTGCAAGAAAATTTAAGTGTATTAAATGTCTAGTTTCCAATCTAAAGAAATTTTTTTTGGTCATATCTCTTTACTCATGGAACAAGTACTCAAAACTGTGTCCTTGGCTTCCTCTGGGCACTCTGACAGCATTATTTGCCAGTATTCTTCTTTATAAGACCAAGAGTTTGTAAGATCAGACCATAATATACTGAGTATAGTATATATGGCATCTAAACACAAAGAAGGTAAACGAGATAGTGTGTCTATATCCCATCTTCAGACTTTATCTTGGACTCACAGCATTATTTTACCATAACTTGTGTTTAGGTGCATATGGTAGATTCTGCTCACAAACTTTTAGTTAGCTTGCTTTCTGGTTGTTCACATTTAAATTCTTGGCCAGTTACAGATCGATGCCTGACCTGAAATTGAAGTAAATATGACCTGAAATTGTGCCAGACTACTCCTAACATTGAAATTCCACCTGGAGCAGCTCTATAGTTAGGAGAAGGAATTAATTACAGTCCCTTCTGTGATTTCAAGCTTCCTCTCTAGTCTCATACTGAATCTGCTGAATTAACTCACCTCCAAAACTGAAGATGGGCACTCCTGGAAGCCTCATTACCAGATTTGCCCCTGTTCTTCTCTTACAGAATACAAAATATGTTAGCACTTGTACACTACAAGAAGGGGGTGGCCCTGGATTGTGCTGATCACTAATAGAGAAAGAGTGACAGGATGTTAATAAAACCCTTTCTTAATCCTGTAGGTAAAGCTCTGAAGGTAATCACCTATTTTTTGGTTGCAACTATTTGTTAACAGACAACTCTTGGCTGAGTTTGTTCTGGCTGGACTGTAATTCGTAGCTCTACCAACACTGTTCCACAGTCTCTAGTTATTTAAAAGTAGTTTACCTCAATACTCAAAAGAAAGTAATCAGTATTATGTTACTGACCAGCTAATGGATCAATTCTGAAAGTTTCCCGTATGCTACCACAAAATAAATTCAGGCATATAAAATTAAGAAAGCCTTTTATAGTTAATTTAAATGAGGAGTCTGTGCTCTTAAAAACAGACAGGTATGTCTTTATGAGATGATGTAAAGTAGTATTAGCAGGGGTAAGAATTACCACCAGGTAAAATGAGGATTTACTGTGAATTTCTATTTTGATACATCCAACTAACTAAGAAGATCATCTCCATTTCATAATGTGGGTTACAAAAACAGCATGAATACAAAAGAGTATAAATACAGATTTATGATGTTTCACCCACTATTCAGAATAAGAACATAGATTTCAGAATGCAGGGAAAAGTTTACACCTGGAAGTAATACAAGCTTATCACCACAGGAACAGAAGAAGCCATTTCACACAGCAAGCCTGTATTGCCTGCAAAGCCCAGCTTCATTTCAGTTGTGTCCTGGTTTGCTATGCAATTATTTTAGCTTGTTGGACCTAGAAATTTGACCTTTACAGCTTCAAACAACTGATCTGGACTCTATTCTCCTGAATGTTACTTTGATAAATACATTCAGTGATTGTACAGATCCGACACACCACTATCCAATGATATTTGCAGTAGCCTAAGATCAGAACAGAGCTGCTGAAGTGTAAGAACAGAGGCAACTGAATAAGAATTACTGCAATTTCTGTAGTAGTGGTATTTACTTCCTTTGCATATATAAAACAGTGTTTGATCTCACAAAAGTGTTTGCAATGAGGGAAAATCCAGAAAAGCAAACCTGTTTCATTCATCTCTTTTGAAAAAAGATGTCTATAGACAGGCTTTTGAGAAAAAAACCCCAAACACTCCTCTCCACCAAAAATCAACAAGACTTTTAGACAATAATTTTTTTTTTAATTGAAATATCAAGTTTTGAATAAACTCAGGGTCTCTGGTTGGGTCTCCTGCAGCTGTTACTGCAGCTTTATTTCATATTGCATACTTTGACTGATATGTAATTTCAGAAAAACTCTTGTTTTCAATTTTTGCACACTTGGATACTTTCTTCTATCTGTTCCCATAAATATTCAGGCTGCCGTCTTCAACCCATCCACCTAACAATGTGCTTTTATTTAGATACGCCTCCTTGTGACACTTATTCCTTGTCCATACAACAGCAATAGCATCTGGCAACAGCTTGACTGAAGTGTCAGACATTAAAGAGACAAGTAGAAATCAATGCTCAAAAATCACCCCTCATATTTTAGGTAAATAAATGAAAGGGCTAAACTGAGGCAGTAAAATATAAGAGAAAAAAAGCCGCATGAGTAACTTACATCTTTCTTTTCCTGTCAACACAGTTTTTGACATCTTATTTGATGATTTTTGTAGAAAAGTTGATTCTGGTTATAAACTTGTGTGATATGAAATAAACTTTCCTGATTTCTTGACAGAAGGACTGCTTAAAAGTGATGACAATTAAATTTCTATTCATATAGCTATGCTGTAGCCTGTAAACTTAGTCTGAAGTGAACTGGAGGCTACAATTGAAACACAGATTCTTCCTCAAGATGCCTGTTTGAAGGGTGTTGCTACTCCTAGTTCTGATCTCAAATTTGAAAATGGATCTAATTATCTGGACATGTCAGGAGTCATTGCTCTTATTTTCTTAATGATAGGCCACCTCAAGCAGCAAGAACATTCATCAGAAAGGATGGAGAAGAAATCAGAGACTTTCATTTGCAGTTTAGGGGGCTGCCTATTTTGGGGGCAGTATCAAGGATAGAGGTGCTATATCTAAAATTTGCAAGTGGCCTTAGAGGTGTATAAAAGGAAGGAAATCCCAGAGCAACCCAGGAGTACAAATGGCTGGCACAGTTCCAGTACTATGGCTTCCTCTGCATGCAGAGCCACACTTCTCTGTTCGTGCACCTCTGAATCTATTGCAAGACCAAGGGATAGAATCTAGCCCTTATTTTTACAAAAAGCAGCTAAGGCATCCCAGTGTAGACAACCTTGCCCTACCATTCCTTAACCTACCTATTGCTGGAGGACTGGAGGTCATTAATGATGGAGTTTTGCTTTAAGTTGCAACTCCCTAACCAAAAACATATTCCTCTACAAATGGTAGGTATTACATACTGACACAATGAAAACTTCAGTGCAGCTCATATTTCAAATTGGATGCATCCGTCGTGCTAATAATCTATAAGTCTCTTTTAATTCTAGAAGACAGTGAAATATTTTCCTCTGATAGAAATTATGCCTCAGAAATAAAAATACTGAACTAAACCCAACTCAAGTAAAACAGTTTAATAGTCATTTGTATTTCTGATAGTACTGTGATCTTAACACACTTGATAACTTTGTTCAGGATATAGCTTGAATGCTTTTAGAGTCCAAATAGAGAACAAAAGAGATTTTCAAAGCTCCAAGTGTCTGCCTCCCTACCTGTCCATCTTTAAAGACGTATATTCTTCTTAGCAATGATTTTCATTTTTACTTACATTTTATTTATTTATGGTTTATATATTTAAAATAACAATGCACATAGGCAATTATGATTTTTTGTTCTTATGTCCATTTATATTTAACAGATACTACAGAAAAAAAGATCTCATTTATTCATCAGCTTTTGTCTTCTCCCTTAACCTCCTATTTCTTGGATAATAAAGTGAATCTGGAGAGTAAACTCCAGTTTGTTTTGCTTTTTGAAGTAAAGTTGCCTGTCTTCAAACAATAGCACTGTGACCCTTAATTTAAGGAAAAAGGCTAAATAGCATAATCTTAAAACTTGTAAAAGTGCAATAATATATAAAATAATATCATAAAAGTCATTAGGACAGGAGGTGACGATACAGTTTACTTACAGGTAAATAATTAGTGTAGCTGATTTCAGAGATCACACAGGTTTGTAAAAGACGCAGCTAATGCCTAACTTCCTACCTTTATTGTATATAGACACTTTTGTGTTGTATAAAATCCAATACTTTTCTCCTCACTGTATAAACACAAAAATAACTGCTGTTGTATTGAGTTCTGTCATTTACCTGGTTCAAAATTACCATAAGGGCTTGTAGCAATAGAATGAGGGGCAATGGGTTCAAACTGGAAGAGAAGAGATTTAGATTACATGTAAGGAAGAAGTACTTCACTGTGAGGGTGGTGAGACACTGGCACAGGTTGCCTAGGGAAGCTGTGGATGCTCCATCACTGGCTGTGTTCAAGACCAGGTTGGATGGGGCTTGAAGCAACCTGGTCTAGTGGTAGGTGTCTCTGCCCACGGCAGGGGGGTTGGAACTGGATGATCTTTAAGGTCCCTTCCAACCCAAACCATTCTGTGATTCTAGGATTTGTTGATGTAGGAATGGTTGGGAGATTATTATTATTAGTGAGGAAATAAAAAATATTCTTAACACATTTCTAGTAATGAATGTCCAATAGCTAAGCTGATTTATAAACAGAACGTTGTCCTCCTATAACTTCAACATGATCTGACACCAGTGACCAAAGCAGGAGTTGCTCAGAGAGGTGCAACTTGACACTATGGACTGAACTTCATCATGGGAGCCAGTAACTGTCAGTACGATTCTGTTGCACAGCTCTGCCTGACCCCTGCATGGCTTTGGTCACATCAGCTTCCTCTCAGCTCAGTTACCTGAGACATCCCTTCAGCTACAAAGTGGGGCTAAAAGCATAAATTTTATAAAAGTACCATGAGTTACAAAATACGAGTTCTTCAGAAATGCTACATCCTACTACTTGGATTGGCTCCTTAAAAATCTGTTCTCTCTTTTGAAATCCAAGAGAGGTCAGAACTGCTTAGTCTCTTGGTGTGCTGCAATGAAAAGAGTGTAACCTCCTTTAAGGGGGTGAATAGGAACAATTGGCTTCACTATTAACAGCATATCTGACTGTTATTGTATCTGTGACATTTTTGTTTGCAAATTTCTCTTGATGGCCGCAAGGGTCGGATATTACAGAGATGTCATATTGAAATGAAATGCTTGGCTCTGTGGGCATCTTACTACAGTGCAGTGACCCAGGAACAGCAGTATCAGAGTGAATGTCTCTTGAAATGCAGTATTTATTTTTAATGCAGAAAGAATTTAAGGCAGGCTGAATTACTGGCATTAGAATATGAAGCTATGCATATGTATCTCATATATGCAAATTCCTCATAAGTAACCAATCTCTGTCTGACAGATAATCTGGCATTATTACATTAGAAAACCAGAGGCTCTTCTCAGTCAAGCAGAGGAGAAGCCATGCCAGCCATGGTGTACTTGAAACCAGTTCTTGAAAAGAAGTGCAGACTAGGAGGAATCCCGAGCTCTACCTACCCTCTGAACCACGAGTGAGGAGAGGGAGATGGCCCTGCCCAGGAATTCCAAATCAGGCAATGCTTGTGCTTAAAAATGGAAGCAACCACATGAATAAGAGGTTTTAGGAGACAGCTAGACAACACTGATTGAAAAAAAATATTAAAACACAGAAAAAAAAGAAAAACAAGAAGGATTAAAAAGCCCCAAAAGATCTGTGTGTATTTGAATCTGGTCTCAGGAGAACAGAAAAGTAAAATCCAAATAACTAAAAATGTAGATGTCCTACAACAATAAAAATTCCTTGTTGTTAAAAAAAAAAATAAATCACAATTTGATCTTCTTTTGCCATCTGGAAGCTTTGTCTTAAATAAACAAATGAATGAAACACACAGAACACAAAAATAGTTTTAACTTTCTTCTACATACCCAGAAAAGGATCTCTTAATGACAAATCCCTAGATGTTATCCTTTCATCCTTGCATAACTCCATGGAGACCCTCTGAGCTATCACTGATCATCTGTAATGCTCTTCTGAGATGCTAACATGCAGAATTTAATAAAAAGATGAAAATGAGTAATGTTTAAACATTAAACACAAGGGGAAAAGCAGTTTTAATTATCCTATAAATGTTTGCATTGAGTAGGCAGGCAAAGATTTCCTGCAAATAAATCATGTTATATTAAGAAAATAATGGAGCTAGCTCCTAACTGGTATCTCACCTCTTACCTTCTATAGTGAACAAACACTTTAATGAGAGAACCTTTTTTTTGGAAGTAATGATGCAAAGGAAAGCAATGCAAAACAAAACAACGTGATTCTACTTTGACCTTTCCTTTGTATGTGTAGCACATACAATCCACAACACTTTTTATCTGGAACTAGATCAAAGTCCTTATGAAGTACTGTTAATTTGTGGGAACATAACACATCTGCAGAAGATTAAAGAGATGCTGCCACTTACCATTGAAAATGAGAAATTGGCTCTACATACTTTAAAGAACTCTTTCCTTCCAATCCACCCCATGAATCTAAAATGCTCCTTTAAAAGAGTTTAAATGGCCTGGGAGGAGGGAGCATTGGGCCAAAAGATAGAGGACTCGAGCTTTGAAGCTGTAGGCATCTGCATAATGGTGATTATTTTACCTAGTTCACACTGCTAATAAGTGAGGAAATGAGAATTGCCCATTATTAGACTGGACTGATCTCTATTTGACTGTAAGGAAAATCAGTCTTCCTTCTCTTTAGATACGATGTTTAGAGGTCAATCTAGCAATGAAATGGTTTTCGGGAAAAAGCATTATTTTGATGCCAAAAGATTTTCCTCTGAGTCAGCTTGGTATTTTTTCTAAATGAAAGGGAAGTATGAGGATCTCACTGTAAAAGGAGTCAAACCCTGGAACAGGGGCTGAGGGAGGCTGCAGAATCTCTATCCTTGGAAATACTCAAAGCTCAGCTGGACAGAGCCTTGAGTATCCTGATTCATATTGAGCAAGAGGGTGGACTAGACCTCCAGAGGCTCCTTTTAACCCAACTTATTCTGTGAAATATCATGTCTGTTTCATACTAATTTTGATAGAATGGTTCATCATGAAAAATAAAAACAAAATTAAAACAAAGGTGTCTGAGAATTACCCTCATACTGAAGAATATTTTCAGGTTTCTATCACATCTGCAGATGCAGATGTCCTTGCACAGATCCATCTCTGCCCATGTGAGACTGGATTTACAGTTGAAGTGGGATTCGACTGTTGATTGCTCCATCCTTTGCCAGTATCTCTCCATGCAGATACAGATTGTTTGTTCTAACAAGTACATCTGCAGAGGAGCTGTGATAGCAGCCATGCAACACCAAGTAGAAACAGGACTCTCAATACTTCTTGGGGACAGATGTTCCCAGAGGAATTTTGGCCAAATACCATATTCTTAGAATCCTGTTATTCTCTGTGCCTAATAGCCCTGGTGTATTTTGAACAGCGCCTACAAGACAGACGCTTACAAACAAATAGATAGGAAAATAAACCATTTCTTCTTTCATAAAATCTCATACTTTCCTTGTCTAAAGAATAGGAAATAAACAGTGTCAAAAGAGAGAGTAACTAATTTATACAGATTAACACAACTAACAACATATTAAGAAAAATCTATAGTCTCAGAAAAGTGAATGATAGACTATTCTCTTCTTCTGATTTCAGGCATAAAATTGATGCTTTCATCTTGTCTGGCATAGTCTTTCAGAGTGTTAACTTCAAGTCTATTTAATTGAGCAACAATTCTGTCATCAAACTTTGCTCTCTGATTATAATGACAGATGTTTGATAAAATTTTGGGGGATTCAAGTCTTTCAGATTTTGATGGATGGTTTTTGTCAAAACTGAGCATTAATTTAATTCAGATTTCCAGATTTGTGGAAATTTAGATTTATATCATAGACAGCCCACTTATTTTTATTTCCAGAAGTTAACTCAATCTAGAGTCATAGTAGCAGGTCTTAAAATCTTCTTCTAGTTCAAGTGTAAAAACAATGCTAAAAATCTATCAACAAAATTCCTGCTATTTCTTGTAAAATTAGGCACATGCTTATTTGCATTTCAATCTTTTTTCTCTATTACAGTGATTCGAGCCAAAATAATCAGCGAAAAGGTGGTTCCTGCCAGTGACGATCCTCTTGATACCCACAAAATGATCCGGTATGAAATCAAACAAATAAAGGTACATAGAATCACTATTTTAAACTTCAATGCTGATACCGATTGACTACAATGTAGCCCTAAATGCTTTATGCTGGAAAAGGCTCCAGCTGCCTCCACTTTTAAACCTGGGTGAACCAAACAGAGTAAATCAGAGTAGGGATTTAAAAAAAAGGAGGAAGAAAAGAAAAAAAAAAAGGGGGAGGAAGAAAAATGGAGAGGAGAGGAGAGGGTATTTTGTTGTATTATTTCTATTATTACATTTACCAGGAACATTTCAGTAGGTCACTATGAACTGCTACAAAATTTCAAAAAAAAAAAAAAAAAAAATTCAGTCCTTCCTATTGTATCAGTAGATGACCTCACAGGAGTTTTACTAAGAAAAATCTATGGTAAATAACAATATCTCAAAATATTCCCAAGGATGGCTGCCACACATGACTTCTGTTAAGGTTTTATAGCAATTTCAACACATCAATTCTTTTTACCTTGCTAAAGCAAACCCCCAAAGTCTTCACCATCTGCCACTTTCTGCCTCCTTAAACTATTAAGGGTATTTTGAAATGTTTCTTCAGAGAAATAAGTATATAAATACCAAGGCAATTCTCTTTCCTCCCATTAACACTTTTATATTCTGTTGCTACGCTGTAACACTTCAGTAACTTTATAGAGATGCAAATCATCTTATACTGCAGCCCAAAAAGGAAGAATGAGAAGTCTAGTCTGTGTTATTATTTTCAGTCTATAACCCCATTCTTCAGTAACAGCACACTGAAATCTCTGAAATATATTCGTATGTTGGAGCAGCTTTGGAGTTCCTCCCAAATTTTCTTAAGTGGAGGCCTATTCGAAACTCAGGTATCAGTCAGAGATCTTTGTTTAACTCCACTAAACTTCAGAAGGCAAGTCAGCTAGGACTGGACAAAATAGAGAGCTGGACCCAACGATCTTAAAGGTCTTTTCCAACCTAAACAATTCTATGATTCTATAAGAGCTTGGACTAAAGACAAATGAGTTGTAAAAGCCCCACTCTTCAAATTCTCACTTCTGGCCAGCAGAGGGTTAAGAGGAGGCAGGAGCTAAGGCTTCCACCCCAGCACCCAGCGGGCTGCTTAGCATCTCTTAACAAACCCAATAGAAGGATTTTTGTTTGAAATCTCCACAACACCAAATGGGTAAGTAAAGAGGAGCTTCTGTAAACTGCAAATCTTTTGTGGGATGGCTAGTAAAGCCAGTGTGGCACTGAAACATAGTCATAACGGCAAACAGCTTATCAGAGATCTTAACTGAGACTCATGGACCAGTGATCTCATTTGTGTATTTGTTTCCTGAATAACTGAGGACTTCATTTGACCAGAGCAATAACTTGATAACACTGTCTTACCTTCTCCCTCAGGTGATAACATGTCAATTGGCAGAATATTCTCTTTTCACTATTATAGTCTTTCTTTTCTTGAGTGCTTACAGACTGATTTCTCATGTTGTAGGTTTAATGACCTGCAGTTATGATGAACTGAGCAGTCCTTTCAATGTCAGACAGCACTGCTCATGTGTTCTGCATAATCTGGTGCAAAAACATTTACAGGATTGTGGGATATACTAGGAATTTGCTTCACAAAACACAGAGAGTGAGAATAGACTCACTAATCATCTCTGTTAAACCATAAGATCTGTCTAGCTAAAACTACCTGCTCAGGATCAGTTTTGGTGAATACTTTCTATGGCACACACATATGCGCGCTTCCCTCAGCAATTTGTCTCCCCCCTTGGAAAAGAAAAACACAAAACCCACAGAGGTTATATTTCACTGCAACAGTAAATTCAGCAAAATGCTGTGGTTTCACTTTTATATTACTCTGTGTATAGCTGTTTTATGCTACTGCTGTTACAAAAGCTCTATTTCTGTTATTTTGAATCCAGTGCTTTAGGCTTAGCATTCAAAAAGTGGTACTTTTGGACAGAAATATTACATAAGATTTTGTTATTAATTTTCAGAAATGAAGATAATAACAATAATGAGGTTTATTCATCTTACACATATGAGTTGAAGTGTTAAGACGACATATATTTTTTCATTTACTGTTATTTTTTTAATTGCAATATCTATGACATTATACTAAAGAGAAAAGTTATTTATATGCAATGGAATATTTATCCTGATAATATTATTGTTATTGACTTTGCACTTACTGTGAGGGGCCAGCCAAATATTAAAACAGGGCCATTAGCTTTTGTGACACTTTGTCCTATATTATCAGGGTAGTGAAGCAATAGCTGTGTACTATTAGTTATATATCTCAGAAGGACAAGGACAGTGGCAATACAGACTTCAGTATCAGGCTCACATCTCTCTATTCTCCCATTCCTCACCCTATTTTCCTACCTCAACAAAGTTCCACCAGAACCTCAGATGTAAATGGCCCACAACACAATGCAGAACTGAATCAACCTTATTCCTTTACAGAGAAAGTATCCATGCTGTTATGTGATGAGAAAATATGATTAAGAGGATCAAATACAATTTACTGAGTTAAACAGAAGATTATAATCTTAAGACATGCTTTAACAAATAGATAAGTTACAACCTGAGACAGGCCAGACTGTCATTTAAAAATAAACAAACAAACAAAAAACAAGCAAGCAACCAAAAACCTCAATGAAATATTTTCTAGAGCTCCATTATAACTTACAATTGATATTTATCTTTTTTTTTTTTTTTGATAGCTAAATCAATTTGTGTTGTCTGCATCATGCCTCTTAAGTTAATTTAGATCAAGTGATATTAAAAGAAAAGCTGTACCCCACTATACATTGTAGCCCAACCAAAGGTTTTTGAATATGGAGAGAACTTATCAGAGGATGCTTGGGTAGCTCACATAGTTACTACCTACTAGACACCTGTGTCTACCACCTATACCCTGAACAAGGCAGGCTTCAGTGTAGCAGAAGTAGGGGATTCAGGTTTCAAAGATGGCAGGAATCCAAGGGCTCTTTGGAGGAGTGAGAAAGGCTCAGGGCTCCTGCTGAGGTGCTGGGTTACCATCAGGCAGATTCTACCAGCACATGGGCAGCCGGCTCCTGCCTCCTCATTTGGCCACCCTTCTGAGAACTTTATATGGGGCTGACATATCCAATTACCTTTAGCTAATAAAATTAGATGCATTTTCATCATCATTCTATATGTTTTCTTCTATTTCCACTGCTGCTTTGTACAGGATACCTGTTCTTGTTTCGTTTTCATTTGGTTTGGTGTGTTTGGTTTTTTCTACTAAGTATTTCAAACTTGCATCTAATATTTTTGGATCAGAATCCCAATGACAACAATTTGGCTTTCTGAATTCCAGAAACAAGACTTCAGAAAAACCAACATATGACAGAGTACTTTCTAGTGCCCTGTACTATTAAAGTCTCCTGAGAGAACTTGAGTAACACAAACACATTTTCCAGTGACTTCAGCTGCAACTGGGAGAGTCTACCCTCGGGAGCTGTGAGCCTTGCGATTGTCCACAGCTGTCTACACACAGCATGATGTAATTGAACAGGGCCCCCGAAGTGCTGGGGTTTCAGTTATGTTGTATTCTTGATGACAGGCATTCTGAGGTTGATTAGCATCTTATGGTTCCTTCTCCCATTTGGACACAACTACATTTGTTTTGATCTTTTAACTGCTTATTTAAGAATTATTTTCATAGTTGGAAAAGCCAGTTAAGGAGCAGCTGAGTTGAGCACTGCACAGGCTTTGATCCTGGACCTATCCATTTTGGTGCTGCAGGCTGTAAATTCTAAGAGCTGGATCCCATTTGCCAACAGTTATTTGAGAAGGTCACACTGGGCAAAATTCTGGATGTGGAAAACCAGCTTGCTATAATGACCAAATATAAGAACACTCTGTTTCTTAGCATGTTTCATGTCTTCGAAGACACATACAATTACACTGCTCAAGATAAAATTTCCCATATTAATATATCAAGAAATTTTTGCATCTTACAATGCTGTAGCACCTTGTTTGAGATGAACACTGTCTCTGCATTGCTCCTTAAATGAAGATGCCAGTAGAATATAAATTGAAGGCAAAGTTTTAAAGATCCATTAAAAGTAGTGAAAAAGCACATCATAATTATAAAAAATAAAGACATAATTTCCTTCTAAAACTAATGGATACATTTCATTTAGTGTAGAGAAGGGGTCTAACTGTGGATATTTTCTCAGACTTCAGAGTCTTTTTAAAGAGATACACCATATATTTCTTTCAGCTGTTGTTTGCAACTGTTTTTTTCATATTTGTTTTCCACTACTGACTTTCCATTTCTGCTAATTTTCAGATGTTTAAAGGATTTGAAAAGCTCAAGGATGTCCAGTATGTCTATACCCCTTTTGATTCATCACTCTGTGGAGTGAAACTAGAAGCTAACAACAAAAAGCAGTACCTTTTGACAGGTAAAATGTAACAAAACTAACATATCTATAAAAGCAGAAGTAATTGCTTAGATTGACTTTGTGAAAATATGCCAGCCCTTGTTAAAAAATATATTTATGTACTGAATAATACAAACAGAATGAAATGTACAAGTTGTTTAAAGCCGTAATTGTAGATCTTACATGTTTTCCACCCTTCATCCAACAGTCTTAAGGGAAGTTAAGGTCAGTAACTATAGAATTAATAAATAGGAAGCATGCCATTATTATTTGTTTAAAACCAACAGTACTGATTCTCCCAAGAATGCGAACATGCTTAATGAGACAACACAGCCGTACATGTTTGCAGATTTGGGGTTCCAAGTAATTACAGATTTTTCTAGAGAGCCCTGAAATCTTGCTTAACATACCACTGTATTTGCATCCATCCCTTGCTAGCAGATTATCAGCATCTTCTGAAAAATATCCTTCTTAAGTCTTTTACATTTATTCAGCATGCAGTCAGGAGAATAGTTCTCTCCATTATAATTACATTCATAGAAAAAAGAGTGGAATATGACTGATTTAGCACAATCAGTTAAAAATTTCAGGTGTTCTTGCAATTTATTTCAGTATTTAGTAAACAGTTTGATTTGCTTGCCTTATTTTTCTTATTTTCCATGCTGTAGGCCAAATTTTAAGTGATGGCAAAGTCCTCATTCATTTATGTAACTACATTGAACCGTGGGATGATTTATCCTTGTCTCAAAAGAAGAGTCTTAATCAGAGATATCAAATGGGCTGTGGCTGCAAAGTAAGTATAGAAGGAAACACTGCCTAACAGTGGAACTCACCTTACAAGCACTAGCAGTTTTCACTGGTGGGAGCTGTTCTCTTATATACCATATATTTTATATTATTTGAGAATAAATACATTTGAAAGAAATCTGCAATATACTGAATTAAAGTACTATTTCACATTTAGATTACTACCTGCTACATGGTGCCCTGTTCAATCACTGCACCAAACGAGTGCCTCTGGACAGACTGGCTGATAGAAAGAAAGCTCTATGGGCACCAGGCCAAGCACTACGCCTGTATCAAGAGAAGTGATGGCACTTGCAACTGGTACCGAGGTGGTCCTCCCCCAGAGAAAGAGTTTATTGATATCAGCGAACCTTAAAATGATCACTTCCTAAAAAGCCTTGAAGTCTCATTCCATTCAACGCTGCATGCTCACAGCTTTGAACTGCCATCATCTAATGTATTTGTTGCTTAGAAACAAAAACAAATTGTCCTGTACAACTAAAGTATGAGTCTGTGGAATTGGCACTCACACAAGAGGAGGAACAAATCTCCTGGAGGTAGCTACTTTGTAAAGTTATGCCTTGTACAGAGAGGCTCGAGCTGAGAATGCTCCTCTGTGTCCTCTCGGGCATAACAAGTTCCCCTTTTACCAATATGAATGTATAAGAACAAAAGAATTGCCAGAATTTTGTCCCCTGTTTCCGCTAACCTCCAGAGTAAGAGAGCCCCATGTTTTATTCTAAATCTTTCTGATGAACTCCAGAATGTTTTATAGAACTATTTTTTTTCTGTATGGAAGTCTTCTGACACAAAAGAACTGTTGTACAGTGTATATGTAAAGTATTATAACAATGGCTATAAAAAAAAGACTCAAAAATCCCTGTATTTCCTTATCTGTTGAAACAAGTTGAACACTTCTGTGATTAAAACAATCTGTGCTCCCTATTTTGTATATTACTTACGTCATAGCTTTCTTTAGCTGCAGTGTCGTAACTTTCATTGATAACTAATTTAAACAACAGCCTTGATAATCAAAATCCTCTTACCCAATTCACTATTCCTATGGACCAGCTACACTCTGTTGAAAGAAAAGCCAGATGTTCTAATGCTTCAGCATTTTACGGAACCAACACAAAACAACAAAGGCTAAAACTGCTTATATTTACAGAAACCATGTCTATCATCACAGTAGCTGTAGTACTTGATAACATCTCTCTAAATATGTGACTAGATCACTGTATTTAAGCACTGTTAAAAGCCTTGGCTTGAGAAAGTAATGTAAAAATATATGCAATAGATACCTAATAACTTACACTGAAGGTGATTTCTAAAAAGCTCTCAAATATTTGACCATATTTAATAGTTTAAATTTTCATTAATGAATACTCATTGTACTCTGTTATAAAGAATTTGGTTACTCATGAACTTATACTCAAGAAGTGTTACAATGTATTTTGTTTTTTAGTATTTAGTGTCTTTTGTGAATTGGTTACTGTAGTTAGTAACCAATCTCACACATGTTTAAGTTTACAAGAGTAATTCAAATCACAGTGGTAAAACATAAGAAGTTAATTCAGTAAATGCCAAAGTTTAGAGACAGTTGTCCAACTGCCTGTGTGCTAGAAATTCACAACCTGGTTTAGTGGGAGGTGTCCCTGCCCATGGCAGAGGTGTTGGAACTAGATGATCTTTAAGGTTGCTTCCAACCCAAACCATTCTATGATACGAAGGATACAAATCTGTAATAGCTCCCGCTTCTGGTGCATTTTATTATCTCCAATTTTCTGTACTGGGTTCCTTTTACTTCATTCCAATTTTACTCTCATGCAGTCCCCATAGGAGAATTTAGAACAATAGGCAGAGATTTAGCCAGCTCTGTTCTCATTTGGCTAGATCAGGTCTATTTAAAGGTTTAACACAAACACTTTGCTCACTCCTGCTAACCATAGCGTGACATTTCCAGGCTGTGGGCTCATCAGGAGTCAGAGCTCTTATTGTCTATTGGTTTAAGGGCCCAGTGTTCCAAATAGTTTTTTTATGCCGTTTGCTACAGAGTCCTTATAAAATCATTGGGACTTAAACTTGCAAAGCAGATATGCACATTTTGAAATGTATAGGCATCTCTTATTTCCATTTGATTCCATGAAGTAGTATTTTGGACACAAAATTCAGCATGTCCCATGTATCTTGTCACATTCTAAGACATGCTGTATCAGATACATAATGTATTCTTGCAAAAAAAGCCCTGTATAAATGATTTTTGTGACTTGTTTCTAATGTTTCTTTTTGACAATTGCATGAATCCATATTTAAAGGATAGGTTTGGAAATGCTCTTTTGAAAATAAATATTCTTATTTACTTTTTTTTGTGGCTAAACTTGTACAATTCCAGTGAAGTGCAAATGACGCAAGGCCAACAGGAAGGCATGCCATTATTCCTTGGAGATACATGTCCCTTAATATTCCATGTTTCACTTCTTATTTACTGTAAATCAATTTTGCTGTTTTAATTTACGATCCTAAATTAAAACACCATATATTTGTGTTGCCAAATGTAAAGCCTAGCTCGTTTTCTTCTTCCTAAAGACAAAGAAAAAAATAACTAACACCAATTTGGACCACAGCCTTATTATGGCTACTTACATAAACAAAATAGAAAGACTACATTTCTTCCAAAAAGGAGTTGATATTGCAGAGACAATATTGACAGTGCTATTTACTGTCAGTGCTGTGCATTTATATTCTAATTTATAGAAGTACTTAAGAAACAGGCCTTATTTCCTCATGTCAAACCAAAACAAGCCCTAGACAAGCCTCCAAGAGCTTAATAACCATACAAAGTCTGAATCAAGCACATGGCTAATTAATATTCACTGCATGTACAGAGCAGCATTTGTTTCCAAATCCATTTTGATGTAATGGTGTCTTTTGAATAGCAAACTCTGCAGTAAACAGATATTTCCTGTGTTTTAACTTGTTTCTATTTCAGTTTAATAGTAATAAGACCTTAAACTCAACTAACCCAACTCAGTGCCTTCTTTATGTAGCTTGTAAAAACAAAGGTGGTCTTTGATATTTATGAACAAACTGTAATATGAGTTGTATGACATAATTACGTTTCTAAAACTTTTTATATCTGACCTGCCATAAAATACCCCATATGACGTGTTTTAATATTAATGGCCACTTTGATTTCTATCTGAGCATAAATCTGGCCAAACCTCCCACAATGGATGGTACAAAGATATTTTATTCCTCACATGAATAAATATGGCAAGAAAAGCTTTACAAAAAAACCCTCTCAGAATGAGTTTTTATTTTCCCTGAGATTCAGCCCTGTAAAGATTATGAAAAGGATTAACTACAATGCAGCATTATGAATATGCTATTTTCCTATCAAGGTTTTTAATATAGCGGCATTGATATATTATCAACAGCGTATTATTTTTACAATATTTTATTTTTACTTCTTGAAACTGTGTATGTGTTATATGAAAGGTTATAGCAGGAATATAGTCTGGTAAATATTTGATTTTAATTTGAAAATGACTCACATGGCCTATCATAAGAGTAGAGAAAAAAACAGAGAAGGGAGACTGTACAGGTTAATGATGGAAAAAACACCACTTTGAATATTGCTGGCTTTTCTCAGTGTTCCAGTTAAGTTTTCATTAGATTGTCCAACAACTATGTTGAAAAAGCCAGCTTTTTTTGTCATGACAGAGGACATGAGAGGTGTGAATGTAGTGAAACAAAGGGAACTAATTACTGAAGGAAAGGCTGTAGATATGACTCAACTAGTAATGAGTTCAAAAAGCTTTTAGTATAGTTTTAATACCTGAGATGAATGTTTCTGTTTCAGAAAGTGTTTCATTAAAGCAGCTCCATTTTTACACAAAAGAATGTCATCTTTGTTTATTTACGTTCTATTGCTGTCTAAAGACTCAGTACAAATGACTGACATGGTATGAAAGAAGCAAAAGAACAACCCAAAGCATTACTGTGCATCAGGCATGCTCAGCTCAAAACTTAATTCACAGAGATTTGGAATTTTCCCCTGCTGCCCCCTCTACCCCAACGCATTTGCACTGAAAGGAAGAGAGAGAGCTCTAGGTTATGATTTGGAGAGTAAGAAGGGAAGGAGCCAACAAAAGAGGAACTACAAACAATTATTTTAAACTGTAAATACCAAATTCTGTAAAAGTAAATGCAAATGAGGCCAGCTATTAATAAACAGTGTTCAAAACCCAACAAAATATCAATAGCATGATACAATTTCAATTCATCACCTAGAAGACCCAGATATCCAGATCTTCTTACAGCCTATTCTGGAAATGTGAATAAAGTATTATCTATACCATGTTGCCTGATTGTTTCTTAAGCCACAAAGTTCCAAATAATTTCTTCAGAAGGAAAAAAGAAACAAATTAGCTTCATTACAACCACTTACTAGAGCACTTCTAAACCACATATGGCAATGCAATAGTGAAACGTATTCATTTTCTCTAGACTAACATTCATTATGCAGAAATATGCAAAAAATTACTCAGCTGTGGAGAACATTAACATTCAAAAGTTCTAACAAAAGACAAAAAACTTATGAGTTCAGATATTAACAAGCAACGTAGAGGAGCGAAGTGGGGAAAAAACCCACTCAAGTATTTGTTATACTCTTAATCAAAGTATGTCTCGTAAGCAGGCATAATACAAACAAGAAAATGTGGGTAGTACTGAACTTGAACTTGATCAGTTACACCAGACAGCAGTTTGCAGTTGAACTCACAGACCTTCTACAGGGTCATACTACATAAAAATTAAAAGCTAACATATTAATTGTTGTCCCAGAATTATATGATATTTTCCTTGTTTCTGTGAACTGCAGTTCAGCAATGCATTAAAAGGTCTTTACCAATAAAATCATAGAATCAGAGAGTATCTCGAGTTGGGAGGGATCCATAGAGACCATCGAGTCCAACTCTCTGGTCCTCACAGGACTACCTAAAAATAAGCCATATGACTAAGAGCATTGTCCAGATGCTCCTTGAACTCTGACAGGCTCAGTGCTTTGACTAATTCCCTGGGGAACCTGAATAATAGCTGATAAAATAATGAAGAAAGAACAATATATTGTGTGCAGAAAGTTGTAAGCCAGCTTGAATCTTGGACCTTCTCAGGAAAATAGAGAAATATAAAACTAATTATCATTTAAAAAAGCATGTTGCAAAATATGAGATGTGGTTCTGTCTCCACCTAAGGTTTAAAACACTTCCTTTGCATTTAAAAAAAACCCCAACAACTAATTAATTTTTTAAAGTTGTATATTTTCCTGGCAGATCCATCAACAATAATCCCTTCCATTTTGAAAAGATGTGACTGTCTGGGACAATATTTAGATTTGTTGCTCCAGATTAGTAACATTCTCCTTGGGTTCTACGAAACTTCTGTATAGCATATTTGCTAAACGTATAACTGTGGTGAAAGCTCTCTTCAGAAGCGTCATGTGTGACAAGAGAAGCAGAAACATCCTCCTCAAGAGGACCTTACATAAGCAGCTAACTAAACATATTTATCATGACTTTGCAATGGTACTTGAATCACAGCTGTGTGACACGTGCTGAATGGATTGTATTCTAAAAATAACTGATGCTGCTCTGCTAGTCTATGCAATCAGCAGATAGCCTTCCTTCAGTTTCTCTCAGGGCTGGAAGAAGTATTTCCTCTAGAAAAATATACTTCGGAAAGAATTTCTGTTTAAAAACCATAAGAAAAGTAAGAAAAAATGTCTGCAGCGTAAGGCAGGTCATGAGTAAAGGTCATAAGTGTTATTTTTATTAATCATGCATGTCTGTAAAGGACAGGGAATCAACATCAGCTCAGGTGCCTACAGGAAAGCTGGGGAGGAACTTTGACAAGGGGCTGTAGTGATAGGACAAGGGGTAATGGGTTCAAACTGGAAGAGGATAGATTTAGATTAGAAATTAGTTCTTTGCTATGAGACGCTGGAACAGGTTGCCCCAAGAAGCTGTGAAGGTTCCGTCACTTGATGTGTTCAAGGCCAGGTTGGACGGGGATTTGAGCAACCTGGTCTAGTGGGAAATGTCCCTGCCCATGGCAGGGGGGTTGGAACTAGATGATATTTAAGGTCTCCTCCAACCCAAACCATTCTATGATTCTATGACTCTAGTTACATGAAGAACACAAGACATAGCCAGCCTGATTTTATATGAGTTTGAAGTTCTACACTGACATGCACAAAGCCTTGGGCATCATCTCCAAAGATAATAAACACTTGGAACATATCATAAAGGACAAGGTTGAAAACAAACCATAAAAGTAACTTTTGCACTTTAATAGTTGTTCAGTGTCCTTACAAGCATTTAATCTCTTCCAGGTCTGAAGTTGGTTAACTGAAAAATGACTACATTCACATCTGAAAGTCCTCCAGTTAACCAGCACAATCCTTTCAAGCAGTCACCCAGTCTCATCCCTCTGAAAGCTCCCAAAATGGCTTTTAAAATGGATTGTAAATGGGGAAAATGAATCGTGTGTTTACAGTTCCTGTTTTACAGAGGCAGTAAGCAAATGTAGTATTGGGATTTGCACATACCATTTCCTTGTGATTTGGATAGAAGGTCTGCTCAATTAAAGGGAACTTCTCTGGACCCAAAGTTTTGTAGACAGACACCAGCTGAGCAAACTGTAAAATAAAGCAAAAAAATACAAAAAAAGCTTAGGAGAGAAACCACATTCTACCAAATGATCTCATACTGTTATTTTGCCTTGTCTTCTGTGTTTCATAAACCCAGCAAATACACATACACATTATACATATTGTCTCTCCTTCTCTTTCATGCCCACCTTTTTAATCCATCCAAACTATGACTTCACATACAGAGCAACAAAGAACTAAAAGTTAAGCACATGTACAAAAAATGAAATACATTGGAGTACTGGTTTTCCGATACCTCAGAGACTATGTATTTTAAGTTGATTTTGTGATAATAAAATCATTATAATTTTGCATTTTCTACCTGCAGTCTACCTTTAATGTAAAGATCAGACAATTTTCATGTTAATTTAGCCTCTGGTACCTCCCTGACATTGAAAAGCAATTTTTTGCAAAACCACCAAGCAGAGAAAAGCAATAACTATGTAATGAGGCAAAGAATAAACAAGACAATTTTAATTTCCTAGGCTCTAGCCATGTACCATAGCCACATGGAGGCAGTGGAAGAATAGCCAAGCAACAAAGACATTGATAAAGAGCTACATGTTATTGCCATTTCTATTAATGTTTTCTTTCTGGTCCCATTCTCTGACATATTCAGTCCACCTATACACTAGACTGTGGTAACACAGAAAGCAAAGCAACATTTAAACACAAAAAGACAAAGAATCCTTTAATAAGGAATGTATTTTGGGGCTGTTCTTTCTCTTTAGTGTACAGATCAACTCTCCCATTGTAACAGTTCAAAAACTAAATCACTCTTGAAATCACAGCTTAGTAAGGGAGGTTTCTAGGGAGCAGGATGACTTTGGCAGTCACTATTGTTTCAAGACTCCAAAGCTCTGGCTCGTACATGCCTGTGATGTGTTTAATTGTCATTATGCCAACATGAGACATAAACAACTTAGCACAACAGTTTGAATAGCAGGATTTGCTGGTTACAAATAGGGAAAAAAGTAAAGAACAATAGAACTCTGTCCATAATGCAGTTTGATCAAATACCTACTCTCTTAATGCAATTTAGGGTGCTGGGGTAGTAAAAACTGTTTAAAGAGCGGGGGAAAAAAATGATGACAGCTTTGCATCACATTTCCAGCTGGCATGGAGAATTAGTTAAATTTAGTGGTGTTTACTTAGGTTTGCGTAAAACAGATATCTAATTTTTTAAGTCCAGTGGAAAATACCTTAATGATGAGTAGTTTTCACCAAAAATTTAATTCTAGTTGGATAGTATACTGTATAAAATAGGCCTCAAGGAAAGGAAATATTATACAGCTACCAAAATAAGGTGGTTTGCGAATAGGATTCCTGACAACTTACTATTTATTTTTGTTCTTATCCAAGATCCAAATTCAAAATTTGACCAGTAAATACTGCTGATTAACTACATGATTTTTGCCAAACAATTGTTATGTTAAAAGAAACCCATTTTTCTATCTTTAAGCAAAACCCTTTAAAAAAAATCATGTGATTGTATTTTCTGTGACCCATTCCTTATTTTCATTTCCATATTCACTGAAAGGAAACAAAAAACAGTGAGAAACTGGTAGTATTTATAGGGCTTGCGGCATTCACTCAAGGTAAGAAGGCTGTAATTCAGATTAATACTATTAAAGGTTTGTTTACTTAAAATAAAACAGTATCACCCACAGATAATAAGACATCTAGCACTTTAAAGTAGCCTCTAACCTAGCAATTAAGCTATGAAATAGCATGTAGGAACAGTAGGTTTAAATTTCCTGAGCAGAGGAGAGAAATAACTCTGATTTCGCACAGAATGATTTATCCTTTGTCCCTACTGGGATGCTGCTTCACCCCGTGCCTACAATTACAGGAATCTCTTGTCAAACTTTTCTCCCCCCAAAAAAGCAATCTGATAAATTCAACCCAAAATCACACAACATTTTGGCATTCTAACTGTACATCCTTAAACTACCAGAAACATTTCTTATTTTTCCTGATTCCTATAATTTATGAAAAAGGATTTCATTTCTGTTTTAATGATCTTCTATTAATTTTTAAGTGTGATCTGGACCATACCTTTTTATATTTTCCTTTTGAGCAGCTGAACCAAACAAGCACCAGTTACACAGACTGAAACAAAAGACCCTTTCTGAAAATCCTGTTGTATCTGGCCCATTTGGAAGCTATACAGAGCTTACAAATAGGCTGAATATAGAACAGGATGTTGCCTGCTTTTCTACTCAATCCAAGTCTGCTGGAGACTACAGTGACAAGTTGGATTTGACATTTTTCAGACTTTATTAAAAAAAAATAAATTTTTAAATATCATAATAAAATTTTGCCTTGATTTGAGTTTTGAAAAGGTTTTGTTTTACTGGGCTAGCTAATATGACCTTAAATTACATCTTTAAATCACAGTAAAGTTACTCAAATTCTTCCCAGGCAAAGAGCGTCATCTTTTTAGATTATAAACCACTGAATTATTATCTAACCCATTTCCAATACCGAATGTTTTCAGATATGGCATGTTCATGAAACAGAGGATAAAGGTTGAATCATAGAATCATTTAGGTTGGAAAAGACCTTTAAGATCATCCAGTTCAACCATAATCTTAAAGGTCTTTTCCATCCTAAATGATTCATGATTCTATGCATTGAGTCACTCTATATTTAAGTAAAGTGTTTTATGCGGTTGCCAAAAACCCTGGGAGATTTTAACAATCTCCTAGTGCTTAGTTTTTCAGCAGGAGTCTTTTCAACATCTTAACAAAAAACATGAAGTTCTTTTAGCTCTTATTTTCACTAGTTGAATTTACTTCTCATATTCAAATTTTGCATCTTATTTTCAGCTTGAAGAGAGAGATTCTTAGGTACGTATATTTATGGTTTTCAGACAATAGTGGAATTTTGCAACATCCTTTGTAATGTCAGCTCTCCTCTTTTCTACCAGGGATTAAATACTTTCACATCTAGGCCTATAGATTGCTCCTCCATAAAAGAACAGGAAAGTGCCAGCTGCACTTTTTCTCCTCTCCAACAAAGTATGACAGAGATAAGAAGAAATACTTAGTCAGAAAAGACACTTACTCCCTTTGATTTCATATAAAAGTTTTATGGGGTTTCATTAAACTAAGAATGGAACGGAACACTGTAAATTTGGCTGCATAGACTGTACTGTAATCAAAAAAATTACTTTGCCAACTTCATAAAGATTTGAATAATGACTTTGCTTATCACTTCAGATGAGCTAAAAATGTGCTTAATTACATGCATGTCTTCCCTGAAATGCTCCTATTTTTTCCGGAACAAACTGCACAAATGTTTTCCTCAAAGATAATTTGATATGATATTTAAAATTAATTACTCCAGATGGTGCTTTTTGCTACCTTTAATTCCAGCAAGCTTCTAATCGTTCTTGGCAGCCTGAAGGATATATATCATTGCCCATTCCAGCAGGGAATTTCTTGGTATGTTGAATAAGATTTTCATGCAATGAACTACTTCACATTTGCCTATAGACTTGTTCCCTATTAAGGAAGTACCACTGAGCAGTGTATTATAAAACATCTTCTGTCAGAGATTTTCCTTTATTGAGAGTGTTCATTACTTGTTCTCTTCATGAGTTAAGGCCTGCTTCTACTAACAGTGGAAGAACTCCAACCAGCCATCTAATGTTTCATGGTAGCAACTAAAATGATCACAAATCTCTCTGGATAGGCTGTTTCACCAAACCAGATGAGTTGGCATTCTTTAGGACTAAACAGGAAAACTTGGATGGGTAAGCACTTTTTGAATCCCTCTGTCATTAAAAAATGGCACTTTTAGCCAAGATTAAGCTTATCTTTGACTGCTGTAAGGTGTGGGCCTATCTACAGAATGAAGAAATGTACCACAATACCAGTTTACTTCTGGATTTCCATGTATGAATTTGCCTTTTACCAAACATATTAAATGCGTATCAGTGGTGGTGACAGATGAAATTATCACAGTAAAATATCTAAGTTTCTAATACGATCTCAACATTCAGATTGCAGCCAGGCTTTCTTTGAACATGTATTACTTAAGAGCAGATGATGTAAAACAGTTTAAAGATCAAGTTGCTATTCTAATCAAATGTTTAAACAGAGTGAAACTTTCATCCTATTGTCTACTTAAATCATTCCTTTGTAAGACTAAGAACAGCTTTCCATGGAAGTGCTGCAAAGGTTCCTAGTATTTCTCTGCGAACTGCACACTAGAACATAGTGTATATATATCTATATTTATATCATTACATGTGAGTGCGGATGCAGGCCTTAGCAATCGTATTTTCCCTTTCAATATATGAAGAAAAGCTCCCTTTTCCCTACAATGACCTGCAGAGGTCTCTTGGAGGATCTGTAGGTTGTGAAGCTGAGAGAGGACCTGGTTTACATTACAAGCTTGTTTATGTTACATTTCTATTACAGGAAACTAATAAAGATGACAACACGTTGACCTTTTTATCCCCTTCAGATGGCACAGTAAAAAACTGTCCTGAAGTTTAGACTGAAATGTCCATTTTTAGGCTGAGGTTCAGAAATCATGGAATCAGTTTGGAAAAAAACTTTAAGATCATCTAGTCCACCCATAACCCTACTCTACCGAGTCCACTGCTAAACCACGTCCCTCAGCACAACATATACATGACTTTTAAACACAACCAGGGATGGTGATTCAACGACTTCCCTGGGCAGCTTTTTTCAATTCTTGAAAACCATTTCAGTGAAAAAAAATATCCTGTGGCTGGTCATTCCAGAAAAGCATGGTTGCCTTCTAAAACTAAGAGATGTTCAAAAGCACAAAGTATCATTCACATAAATGTATCAGGGGGCCTTGGTGGCCAACAGCTTAAGAGACACCATCGTAGACCCTTCAGAGGGAGAAGAAATGGAGCATTTGTGTGGAAGGGGCTGGGAAGGTTTTCATACATATACTTTGTGGGAGTCAATTTACTTTAACCAAGATTTTTCACTATGCCTGTATTTTAAACACAGTTTCTGTCTTTTCCTTTGTGGGTTTTTTAAAAAAAACACCCAAAACTAGAAGATGATCGCAGTCAGAGACTTAAAAACATTTCACCTTGGCTTGCAAAGTTGGGTATCAAGGCATCTGGCAATGAGAAACATCCTGGCTAACGAAAAAGACGGTGACAAAATGTGTAAACAGTGAGGAAACTGAGATTTAAGGAAGACTTGCAGATTAAAATGAAGGAAAAGTAGCCTATGAGAATAAAAAGTAGAACAGAGCGAGACGTGTTTGTTATAAAAGAATTAGTGAAAATTAGTACCGTGAGGCCTGGATCAAGAAGCCCTCTGGAACTTCTTATTTCAGGAAGAAAAAACTAGAGGGCGAAAAAAGGAGTTTATTGAACTGAGTCATTCAAATAAAAGCTATGAGGACTCTTCTTGGGTGCCCTTGGCAGCAGCAAGAATACGCAGTTTATTCCACTGTTATGGGAACATCAAGTTCCGTATTCTGTATAAGGAAACATTTGTGCACCTGTTTATTCTAATGGACTTGGGCATGTGCTTTCAGCACTCCTCCAAAGGGTTTGGGGCTCACTACAATAAAAAGAGAAGTTACTGTTTTGTGGGTGGTTTTTTTAGAGATAATAAGATCCTGAGATATGCTAGTTAGAATAGTAAATTTTTATTAAAATACTGAATTCAATAAAACTTCACAAGAGAGGAAGAAATCTATCTTTTAATGCAAACTGGGTTTTTGCAGGTAAGGCTCTCCCATATTCATTGTTAAGGAGTCTTGTAGTTAATGATGAGCAGGTGTTCAGATGTATCTGTATGAATTTATCTTCAGGAAAACAAGCATTTATGTACTTAACCATTGAAGTAAGAAGTAAACTCCATTTCAAAGCTAAACATGGTTAAAGTATGTTTTCTCCTCTTTCTCTTAAATTGTACATAGATGCATTCATGTGAATCTACAACTTTGTTCACAGAAAAACTCCATCAAACTTGGCTTCTTAGGACTCTTCTGGCCTGAGGTCCTTCCCTCATTTCAGCAAGAGAATGAAACTTCGAAAACATTTTCTCAGATGATCTACTGGTGAAGCTCAATGGTAGAATACCATTCCCCAGCCAGAGACCAGCCAACGCATTCTCTTTTAAGCTCAGCACAGAAAGTCAGAGGACTCCTCTGAAGTGCCCAGCATCCAAACAGTGCAATAATCTATAGCATTTTAAACCGAACCATAAACTAAAGAAGATACTTCACAGAACAGGTGTGTTAGCTACTACACCTCATAAAAGAAACAAGGACAAGTGCACTTTGCATCCATTTCAATGTGAACTGGAGCTAAGAGTAGAAGCTAAACATAAAGGAATCAGATGGCAACAGCAGCACTGGTTGAATTTTGGAAGATAATGTGGGAGAACACCACTGTTGTAGAGGGAGAGAGGGGACAGGAAGGAGTGGGGAATGCAATGGGGGAGCCAGCGCGATGGGAGGGATTTTCCTGGCTGGATAACAAATCCCTTTTCCAGGAAGGAGAGTCTAGCCCTCCAGTTCTCATCACTGAGTCACCATGTCCTATATAAAAGAAACAGATATAATCTGCTCTATATAATGCTCCATACAGTGATGGAGCATCCAGGGAAGTTGTGGATGCTCCATCACTGGATGCGTTCAAGACCAGGTTGGATGGAGCTTTGAGTAACCTCGTCTAATGGGAGGTGTCCCTGCCCATAGCAGGGGCGTTGGAACTAGATGATATTTAATGTCCCTTCCAACTCAAACCATTCTAGGATTCTATGAATCCCTACCTAGATTTTGGCTAGAAAAAAATTATCATCTTCTAAGATACTTTAATGAGGACTAGAACACACAGGTTTCCTTTATAATTAAATATTAAGGTTGCAGAGAAAATAAAACTTTAATTTTCACAATGTGGCCTTCAATTGTGGATATTTGGCTTAAGCAAGCACAAAAGAGGAGTTCTGAATTTCAATACTGTAGCAGGAACAGCAGATAACACAAAAGATATGAACCACAGCTTCACAGTACTGGTTTTCAGACTAATCTTACAGTCTTTCTTTAAATACAGTTTCTTTCAGTAGAAGCTAAGAAATAAAGGTTAAAAGTCTGTTTCAATTTTTTGCCACTAGAAATGTTAGCGCAAGGGAAGTCTGTAACGGATGTCAAGAGCTCCCACTGCTCCTCTTTAGTGCAGACAAGAATGGGGCAAAGTGACCTATCACAAAATTCAAGAGTGTGGTAAGAAAACCTCAGTCTACTTTTGCATTAAATTGGCCTCATGGCAGCAAATATTGGTCAAAGCAAAATATATATAAATACATATATAAAGTACTTCATAGTTCAGGTAAAGATTGATGAATAGAGAGCTGTAAGAATTACTTGCTGCATGAAACTGAACGCCAATCATCACCGCACTGAAGGATATTCATTATTGAAGGCTGTGGTGGTTTAAACCCTGCGGGGACCGGGCACCACGTGGCCGCTGCCCCCCCACTCCCCGGACGGGAACAAGAGAGGTAGAAAAATACAAACCCTGCGGGTTGAGATAAGGAGAATTTAATACAGCGATGCAAAAGCAACAGTCACAACAACAGTAACAGCAACAGGGACAACAATGTACAAAACAAGAGGTATAAAGGTACAGACCGCGTGGATACAGCTACAGACACAGAGCGAGGCAACCCGGGTGAGATAAAGCCGGAACTGCTCTGCCCGCGCCTTGAGTACCGGACATGATGTCAGCATGGTATCGAATAGCAACTCCTGGTGAAAATTAACCCAATCCTGGCCCAACCAGGACAAAGGGTCTCTGTTTTTTTCAAGGAATTTCAAGTGAGCTTACATATTTTAGGGAAGCAAACTCATTAAGCAAGACTGTAATATTCCCCTTCTGTTTCAAGAACAGAAAAAAGAGCTCTATAGAGAGGTGCAAAGAGGAAAACAAACTGTTAGGTTTAATGTATTTTGATTTCTTTGTATTAAATGAATAACTATGAGCTTTGTGCCAATTTAATGTTCAAATTTGCAAGAAAGTTGTCTTTTGACCAAAAAGCTTAAAATGTTTTCACCCTCCTTCTGACACAGTTCTGTGAATTTACTTTCAGCTCTCACACTACAAATCCATCAACATGTTCTGCTTTAACTCAGGCTGAGCAGGGGCCAAAATCTTCATTGGCCGACAGAGAATTAAACTATGGGCTTTTATACTTAAAGTTCTGCTCAAATCAGTGATGGAAGAACAGCACATGTGGACAGTTTGTTCTCTGGCTGCCCTGTAGAGACACAGACCTCTGCCTTCACTATGTCTGTACATCCAACATCCTTCATATGAATAATCAACACAAAACTGGTTTTAAAAAGACCTCTACCATTCATGTAAATATATGCAAATAGGCAAATTGAATTTGTTACAGAGATTATCACACATCATCACACAAAGCTCTTCAAACTTTACCACCCATGTGATTGTGCATCCAGTGCCTATAAAGCAATTCTACACTGCTTGACAAAGAGATGGACAGCACCTGGCTCCTGATCCTGACACGAAATGAAGGAACTGCTCTTGCTACAGTAGCTTCCTAAAGTGTACAGGTAGCTCTGGGGCCCTCAACCTATGAAGGGCATGGACCTGTTGGAGTGAGTTGAGAAGACGCCACAAAGATGATCCAAGGGCTGGAACCCCTCTGCTGTGAGGACAGGCTGAGAGAGTTGGGGTTGTTCAGCCTGAAGAAGAGAAGGTGCTGGGAAGACCCAATTGCAGCCTTCCAGTATCTGAAGGGGGCCTACAAGAAAGCTGAGGAGAGACTTTTTACAAGGACATGTACCGATAGGACAAGAGGTAATGGCTTTAAACTGGAAGAGGGTAGATTTAGATTAGAAATTAGGAAGCAGCTCTTCACTATGAGGGTGGTGAGACACTGGCACAGGCTTCCCAGGGAGGTTGTAGATGCCCCAACACTGGATGAGTTCAAGTTCAGGTTGGATGGGGCTTGGAGCAACCTGGTCTATGGGAGGTGTCCCTGCCCATGACAGGGAGGTTGGAACTAGATGATTTTGAAGGTTGCTTCTAAGCCAAACCATTCTAGGATTCTATGAAAAGGCCACTAAACAATCTCTTTGGGTGGGCTTTGGTGGCCCAGTGTCCCCATCTTTGTCAAGTAGATAAGTTAGTAGATTGGTCTTGCCAGAATGCTTGAAGCAACACAAAAGGTCAGCACTGGAGCCAGGTTTCATCTAATGAAATACATAAAATTATAGCCACTGACTAAAACACAGTTTATAATTTATAATGTTAATAGACATTAAATTTGAACATCCCTAAATGTTACCCCTGTCTGAGTTGAAACCAGATCACAGGTATGCATCCTTTAGCCTTGGACCTCCAACAAGATACCCTCTGGCATACAGAGAAGTGCAAAACCCAGCCAAATTCTAGTTCATTGTCCAGAATTCTTGTATAAATCTTATTTTTGCTAATGAGCACAGAATTTTCTTACAGTGCAACGAGTATTTGGTGAGAAATCTATAACTTTTTTCTAAACCAGACATGGAATAGCATTGAAAGGTCTCAGATTTACAGTAAATGGGTTTTCAAAAGACTTTTCTTCTTGCATACATTCAATTTGTTATTAATTCTCCAGAAGATACTTTGACAAAATATTGAAACTCCTCTGTGTGGCTGTGGCTGCCTATTAGCATAGCTTCATTTATTTGTATCAACGGGAAGCTGGAAGGAACAGAGATAATTTCTTTTATACATTCCTCCTGGAGAGTGCCTAAAAGTCCCCTGCCAGTGCCCCAATCTGTTGTTCAAGATTATTGAAGTATAGGTTGAAGGGGGGAAAGCACAAAAGTGAAACTTCTAACAGCAACACATGAAGGAGGAGAAAACAAAGTGGGTGAGAGTACTGTAATGCCATCAGAGAGCAACAAAAGGCAGCAAAAACAGACCTTCCAGAGAAAGGAAAGTGAGAATAGAAAAATGATGGGTTCAGCAAAAGTAGAAAGATTAAGACAGATAAGTAGAAAATCATCTTCAAAATGCAAAGCAAAATACAACATGTGAAGGCATAGAATTATGTAAGTTTGGCAAAAGGAGCAAATGAGGAAAATGTCAACTTGCAAACAAGTATTTGGCTGTTTGCTCACAAACTGTAGGAAAACAAAACATGCAAGAACTGTGAGACTTAGAATACTACCAAGTCTGACAAAAGGAAAAGCCACAACCAGCCCTCTCTCTGAATGATTGCAGATGAGCAAGGAAATAAATTTTGGCATAACAAAGTGTTTTGTGGCACTTCTCTCACTTTTAAAACCCTTAATAACCATAAATTCCTACCACGAAGCAGACAAATTCCCAGGGATCTTCTGAAGAGGTTTCAGTACAAGATAGGTTCACATCTGGAGCTCTGTGTAAAAAATGCCAGGGCCTTTCAGCTGTCTTTAAGATAACACAGATATCCCTGTCTTCTGGGTCTTCACTCCACTCTGACAGCTTTTGACCAGAAAACAGTTTGTGGTTTTTCCCTGTTTCCTACACTACTGAATCAATGCAGCCATTTGTCACTATTGCGAACGGAGGTAACTTCACCTGAGGCCAAGCCCACTCAGCATGCATCCATGCAGTGACAGATGTCTCTTCACAAGCACTTAAACTATGCAGTAGCTCGACACGCTACAGTGGACTTTCTACATCTCCTCTGTGATCACACCAAGGCAGCGTTTCAAGCTAAATACAGCCTCTTCCATCAGTGTGGCAACAGCTAATGAAGGTCCCAGTGCTCACAAATGCTTTTTGTAGGCCCATTATTATGTTGCAGGTTGTGCCACCTCCTTCACCAGAGTAAATGTGTACTTAATGTATCAGCAGATCCTTGAAGCCTTCTATATGAACCACTGTTACGCAGCCTCCCAAGGCATACTAACAGTAGAACAGACTTGCAGCCAGTTACAGATGCAGCTAGTTTATCTCTGCAGTAAAGGAACCAGAACTGCTATCATGGAATTGGGCTGATCTTATGGCAATTTTCTTCCTCTTCAGTCATATACCCTTGGGTCTATATAACTGCAGCATTTTGTAATCTCTGAAGTGTTGAAATGCTTATCGCTATCTGAACTGAGCAGTAGCAATCCAGACACTATAATGCATGTAATTAGGACGTCACATTGCAGGTTTAACTGAAATAAAGTGTTCTATCTATAGCAGCCACGGACATTGAACCTTGCAATCCTTGGCAAGTAAGTCAGAGTCTCCGATTAACTCCACCTCGCTGCATAATTTCACTCATTAGCAATCTGCTACACACAGAATGAAGTGAACGAAGAGCTAATAACTGTGGTATTCCCAGATTGCACCTCTATTGCCAGTATTTGCAACTAAAGCAAAAATCAAGAGCAGGGTTCAATTGATGCAAACACTTCAGCAGGCAAATTTCACAGAAATCCTATGAGGAAGTATGCAGAATAGAAGGAATTTTTTTAAAAAAATTCAACCCAATACACTGGAAAATAATGGGTTTTTTTTAAAACAATATTATTTCCCCAGTCTGAATCATTTGGTAGAGCAGGGTTATGGTTGGACTAGATGATCTTAAAGGTCTTTTCCAACCTAACCGATTCTATGGTAAGCATGATGTTTTACTTGTTACTGCAAGCACTGTCATTATCACATTTTCCAGTTACTTCCAGTTCCTGCAATTATTTACTTCACTTACCTACATAGAACCCTAGAATCATTTAGGTTGAAAGAGACCTTTAAGATTATCCAGTCCAACCATTAACCCAGCACTGCCAACCCCACCACTAAACCATGTCCTTCAGCACCACATCTGCACAGCTTTTAAGCCCCTCCAGGGAGATTACATACAATCACATAAGCCTCCATTAAGGAATGTCTTGCTTATTTCTTGAATGGCATTTTCTAAAGGAAAACAGATAATAAAATACCCAGCTTGTTACTTTAAATAATATCAAATCATAGCTCCGGGTAATTAATTGTGCTCTTCTTTTTCTTTTTACTATTATAAAACTTTCATAAATGCTTGACAACAGGCTCTGCACACCATTAGACATGAATAAAATTATAAGATGGATCACAAATCCAACAAGGAAAATATACATTTTTGCCTTGCCTTAACTTGATATGACTGTACATAAAACTGGGGGAAATTTTTTTCTCATCTGAATAGGACAAATCATGCACAAGACTATTACTTTGGAGCATGACAAATTTCAATATTTCCTTTGCCATGGTTGCTAGCATCCTAACTTTTCAAAGGGTTATATGGTGCTTTGAACTTTTGACATGTATTTGAAGGAATTATTTATGTCCTGACACCAGAAAACACAAGCTTTGCTTTTTTTCAGATGTGTTTTTAGTATGCTCCCAGCAATCTTCCCAGCACACCCCTGTCTTTCAATAATATACCTCAGATCAAATACAAATTTGCTGAGAGTCTGTTGGCAAAGGCAGAGAAACCCATGTGTGTTGCAAATACTGTACAAAGACAGTTCTGCTGAAAAATTAATGCTTATCAGTATCTACAGGGTGGGGGTCAAGAGGATGGGACCAGACTCTTTTCAGTGGTGCCCAGTGACAGGACAAGGGGCAACAGGCACAAACTGGAACCCAGGAGGTTCTATCTGAACATCAGGAAAAAATTCTTCCCTGTGAGAGTGCCAGAGCCTGGACCAGCCTGCTCAGAGAGGTTGTGAAGTCTCCTTCTCTGGAGAGATTCCAAACCCGCCTGGACATGATCCTGCTCCGAGTGACCCTGCTTTAGTAGATCTTCAGAGGTTCCTTCCAACCCCCATCATTCTGTGATTCTGTGAGCTATAGAAGAAAATTAAATGTGAAAGAAGCTATTTTGAAGTATGTGAACTGTCTGATGCTAAAATTTCTCTAGAATAGATATTTCTAAGAGGAAGTATCTAAAAGATGTGAAAAGGACTCTTGCTGAGGCTGTGCAGAATTTGAGTATTTCAAAGAAAACATATTTTGGCTGTCAGATGTAGAAATGGTAAGGTAGAAAATATCAAAGGAAAAAATATCATTCTTCTCTACATCCAAATAAATTAGGATCAGTTGAAAAATATTTTCATTTCATTCAAATTTAGGCTGAAGCAAACTACAGACATTTCATCCAAAATGAGAATGTTTGCAAAAACCAAAGATACAGATACAGCAATTCAGACTCATTTCATCATGAACTGTTATGTCACAACTTTTAAAAGCTCTATCATAATTCAAGACTATTTTCAAATTATTATAACTCTAAATTCAAATAAGACCTTATAAGCATAATACTTTATTATTTGCTTATTAGGTGTATTGTAGAGAACAAAAAAAAGACATGGAATATGACTTAATTCTTTTACACACGTAACTTTATATTTGTTTTTGCTAGATCTTCCAGTTATTATAGTGAATATTCCCACAACTTCCAGTTACTCCCAGTTATCATTAAAAGAGTGAAAAATCATCACAGAAATTTTATGTTCAACAAGACTAGTTGTAAGAAAGAGAAATCTTCATCAGTTTTGTGGAGGAACAGCCATAACTCTAATGCCACCAGAAGAATGTTACAAGGAGGAATTACTCATGTACTTTTTATTGCATTGTTATAGTGTATAAATGCTACTGTTACTGCTTCACCACACAGCTTTATTGCACACGATGAATCAAAGCATTAAGAAATGCCACACAGCATAGAAAATGTGATGCATTAAAATAATGGATTCAGCAATGTACAATATGCATTCTGAGAAGTTATAAATGCTCTATCAATTATTCCCCACTGTAGCTTGCTACAACATCAAAGTGTAATAAAATTAGCTGCAAGAGGTATATGTTAAAATATGCTGCCAATTTTTTGGAGGCATTTTCATAGTAAGTGTGAAGAAATAAACATCTTCAAAACAATAAAAAGCATTACAGTAGAACTTTCCTTAGGTGTGAAAAATACTGACAACTGTTCTTTTCTTACCCAGACATCAGAGGAAAACTTTATGAAGCTTTAGCTATTTATTACAAGTGGTATTTGTCAAAGTTTCATTAGCTCTCAGGACAACTGAATGTATCTATCATAGGAACAGTGGCCTGCACCATTGATAATTGTCTTTTACAGCACCACATTTTATCTTGTGGCTGCTAATGTTTAGTTCTTTATGAATCAAAAAGGTCACCAAATTCTACCTTTATTACATCAAAGCAGGTAATGAAAAACTGAATTGGCATCTACACTAAAACTGGCAAATATCAGTGATTCTCCAGTGTACCTCAATACTCCAGGTGGAACTGAAAAGACAAACTCCTATCCCATAGGCACAAGACTATGAAAAGAGCTTTCAAATGTGGAAACTAATAGCTTCAGATTTCCTTGCTAAAGCATAGCCCCAAAAATTTCACAGGCATGAGGAAAACACTGTCTCTTTAAATTGTGTTCAAAACCACAAATATGAAAAATATTCTCAGCTTGCTTTTACCAGACAAATTGTGAATAAACACACTTTCCTCACTTGAGGAAGCATGTGAGCAGTGGGTAGGCTTTCTGTTAGTTTCCTCACCTATTTTGTTATTTGTACTACTAATATTTTTTTTCCTCTATGTCTCCACACTGTCTGTTTGGAAAAAAATTATTTAAGTATCTTAGTTCACTTTTTATTCCTTTCACTATCACTTCACTGCTCTGCTAAAGTAACTTTGCAGTTTGAAACTCAATTTTCATGAAAAGGAACTAAACAAGCAAACTGATTGGTTCTGCACCAGAAGAACATCACTTACCACCCACGGTTTGTCACAGAAGTTATAGATTGATTCCAGGGAGTTGACGCTAGGGATGCCTGCGTACTGCATTCCAATGATTAAGTTACGGAAATCTTCATTTTCTGCCATACTGAATGAATGTTGTCGAACAAGGACAAAATCAGGCCTGAATGACCTAGCAAGAAAAAGACAGGTTGCTAATAAGTCAATAAGCAAATCATTTTTCCTTCAACAGCAAAAACTTAAAGGGAAAAATGTCCAGCTAATAGAAAAGTACCAAAACAACACTCAAAACAAAGGTAAATGCTGAAAGATGAAAAGAATTTTTAGGCTTTATGAAAATCTGTGCTGCATCCAGTTGAGTTAACCACTGCTGAGAAAACACCATCCAGTCAATAATGGAACTCCATTAAGAGGAGAGAGAAGTTCTCATAGCTTTTCAGGTTTTTTTCCCACTGAATGATAAATCATATATATAAATTCTGTGTATGTTCTTAGTTTATGCAGTTCCTGAGCAAAGACAATCAAAAGCAAAGCAGGAAAATGCCTCTGTCAGAAACTTAAGCTTCTTGGGAACAACTTTTTTCCACAGCTGTTGCCAGACTGCTTTAAAAACAGTAAGAGATGAAGCAACCCCTTTTCTCACAAAACATATCATACCCTAATTGGAGATAATCACAATTCAATTTCTGATCAAAACACTTGTCAAAATGAATTTCTAAACTTAGAGCTGCACTTTTTTTTCCTCTTTCTCTCGTATCTAATCAGGATTTCTCCTGTTACAACCTCTGTGGTTTCTTGGTCTATCTCCACGCACTTTTGAAAACAGTCAAACACCATCTTCACCTTACTCAAACACTGAGATTTAGTTATTGAAGAAGGTTCTGGAAAACAGAAGACATAAGACAACAGGACAGAGCCACCAGTACAAAGGCAAGTCACTACTAAACTTGACCATCGAAAGACTCTTTTCTGTATTCAAATTTTATAGGTGAAAAGAACACTGACTAGTTTGAAGATACCAACCTCCTGAGAGAGGTATATCAGGGTAAGTTAAATTAATGTAGTAAATTAGTGTAATTATTTACATGTCTTGAATAAATACAAGCTGTATACTGGAGTGAAAAATTCTGAAGATTACAAAATCTCACTCTACTAAAATGAAACAAAACCAAAACAACTAAAATTCATGTTAAGATTGCTTTAGCAGTTTTGACATTCCAGCCTGAAAGCAGTAGTCAAAATGTATTAGTTGGATTCTGAAGTTGGGTTTCAAATGCAATGCATGATTTGAGAAAAGCAACATTATAATGATTTTCAGTCAAGCGTCATTAACATGACACTGTAGGCCAATGATCAAGACAAAGAAATGCTTGCCTTTAACAGGTTTCCAAAAAGATATTTGTAGCACAGTTCTGAGAATTTGTGATCTATGTTTCATGGTGTTGTGCCAAGTGCTTGAAACAAGGAAATTCTCTTTACTAGAACAACATGAGTATAACACTTTGAGGACTAATGATACCTTAATCAAAGTTGCAGACCACTTGGTGACAGGAAGAGACACCCTCACTCATTTAAATAGTGCTACGGGGATCACACACCACATCAAAGACAGCTCTGTGGTTTTAAATAAATGTAAAGAACAGAAAGTGTCCTTTAAAATATCAATCTAATGAAACAAATGGGTAATCAAGGGAATATACTTTTAAAAAATAAAAAATAAAATAATATACCTTTTGCTTTGCAAAAACTCCTCAAAGTAACATGACACATTTACATAATTTTTCTAGTTCTGTAATTACCGCTGGATAGAATGACTGTGCTTACAGAAGAATGTCATAAGAAAACTTTTAACCCTGGCCAAAGCATTTGTGAGATCCAAAATCTTGACATTATGTAACATGAAATATCATTTTTCATGGTTTTGTTTTCATTCACAAAAATTAAACAAGCAGGTGCCTGTTACACAGGTTTTTCCCTCCTAAACTAAAGCAGCAAAATTTTGTCATTGAAATGTCCTGCTTAGGTAGTAAAATCCAATATTATTTTACTAACTAGTATTTTGCTCACAAATCTATGACAGGAGGTCACTTTGGACCTCACGTTAATAACACATAAGACTTTTCATCTCAGTTTTCAGGGGTTTATCTTATAGCCCATATTCAATGTGAACTTTGCTACCAGTGGGACCAGCAGTTTCTCAAAGTTTCTCCTACCTCTCTTGATAATTGAGACAGACAGAAACAAAGCAACACGCCACATATCCTATTGCCTGACTCGTATTTAATGCTGGATTTCAGAGGAAGTTTCTTATCATCTGAACATGTAAAGAAACACCCATCAGTATCTCTGCATTCCTTAGCAACATAATGAGCACATTCCAAGCTTCAGGCAATAAACTTCACAAACTGACTAGGCTTAAAGCAACATAAAGACTAGCACTTATCTGAGGATATAGAACATTCATGAAAAATACTTTTGTTTTTCAAAAATATTCTGTATCCCCAGATAAATCCTCATAGAAACAGAGAACCACTGTCCTATCGTTTCTGCATATCCCTCTCACAGCATGCACATGTACGCAGACAAATCTCACACATATTTGAGTGAAACATCAACTTCAGGTAGTTCCATTTGGTTAAATAAACTACCCATAAAACTGATAATCCTATAAAATCCTTTGTCATCTCATTATCTGATGACATGAGATTTCTGTTTCTCAACATAAGCAACAGTTTTACCAAGTTTTCTCATAAGCTGCAAATATCCAATCTTTGTAGATACTGTTTTCTGAAGGTTCCCAACTCACAGTAAGCATCAACATGTTTTGATGCTAACTTGGCCTCAAAAATTTTGTTCTGTTTGGAAAATTCTTTACAGAAAAGCCACTACGGAGCAGTGATCAAGATTTCCTGGCTCCAAAATTTCTATCATTAGAAAAAAAAAAAAAAATCAGCTCTAAAAAAAAAAAAAAANNNAAAAAAAAAAAAAAATTAATCCCTTACTCTAAGAAAATAATCTTGTGGATCTGGCGTAAGTGGTTGTTGTATTAAGCTGCAGTATTATTAGAACACACAAGAGATTAAACAGTTGGGAGTTTTAAAGCATGAAGAACACTCACTATTATTATTTTTACACGAATGAGTAGAAGTTTTCAGATCTTTTATTTGGACAGATGTTGTGCAAAAACAGGGAGATACAAGACATGCTGCATGCTCTCCAGCTCCCAGAACCTTTACTCTTGCCTAAAGATAAACATAAGCAGTAACCAATCAGGTCACTGTTAGTGGCTTGATACACCTTTCTGAATGCAACTGTTAAATCAAACAACTACTACACTTAACTCAAATGCAGTGGCCACAATAGGAGTAATTTTCATAAATTAGATAAAATCTAGGTCTGAAATAATTTTGCTAATACTTGCTTAAGCTTTTACCTCTCCCAGACATAGCCCTGTTTTCTACTCTTACTTTTACAAGGCCGTTGACATCCTCAGTGGAAAAAATGGTAAATTTACCCTGCCTTCAATTGAAATAATCAGTTTTTGGACAAAATAGCCTATTGGGAAATCGCATGGTTTTGAATTGAAATCTTTCAAACAGACAGTGATGTTCCAACCTGAGAAAAGTGCTATGACTTGGCCTGTTTCAATACAAAATATTCAACATTGGAAATAAACACTGTTCATCTGGAAAGGACTGCATGCATAAAATCACCAAGACTGTCTTGTGTCCAGTTCTGAGCTCCCCAGTTCAAGAGAGACAAGGAACTACTGGAGAGAGACCAGCAGAGACTACAAAGATGCTGAGGGGACTGGAGCATTTCTGTGCTGAGGAAAAGCTGAGAGCCCTGGGGCTGTTCAGCTGGAGAGGAGAAGATTGAGAGGGGATCTGATCAATGCTGATCAATATCTAAAGGGCAAAGGGCAAGAGGATGGTACCAGACTTCTCAGTGGTGCCAAGTAACAGGACAAGGGGCAACAGGCACAAACTGGAACCCAGGAGGTTCCATCTGAACATGAGGAAAAAATTCTTTTCTGTGAGGGTGCCACAGCCTAGACCAGGCTGCCCAGAGGTTGTGGAGTCTCCCCTCTCTGGAGAGATTCCAAACTCACCTGGATGTGACCCTGGACAACCTGCTCTGGGTGACCCTGCTTGCTAAAGCATGATCTCCAGAGATCCCTTCCAACCCCTACCATTCTTTAGTCCTGATGCAAAGATAAGACACAAATCAACAACCCTAATTCTGAACCATGTATTCTTTAAACCGGTCTTCATTCCCATCTTAATGAAATCCATCTTTCATGTGACCAAAATCGAGAGGTTTCCTTCCTGTCACAAACAGGACTTACTGCACTGATCAGATACTTTATTTCCTCTCTTCATGCCAATGACTGAGGCGTGTTGCATCAGTCCAAATCCCTATTGTGCATATACAAAAGATCATTCCATATCTTTTACATGCATACATTATGCCATTTAGTGGGTTTTTTGCTGTTATCTATTTAGTTTTTCTTACCTGACCACTTTAGTGCCATTTCGAAATACTTGGATATCTACAGCGTAATTGCCATCAGCATGGGCTATCAAGTTGATTTCTGAAAATTCTGCCTATGAAAAGAAGACTCACGTTAGTCAGTTTGGTTTATTTTACCTTTATTTTCCTAAATCCCTTCTTCTAATTATTAGTATCTGAACTGCTGACAATAGACATTTGGAATATGAGCACTAAGAGGATATTAATCCAACAGAATTAGCCAGATATAACACAACATTTGAATAAGTTCTAATACGAAGAAAGCAAAAAAAGTCTACATTCTTAATAGTATTATAAAATTGTTATAATAATACTATGCTTATAATGAATATGGTCATAATTATAATATTCTAAATTCTAATACAAACAAATCAAAAAACTTGGTGAAAAAGGACTGTGAGGAAAGTAGGAAATTCATTTCCCCCACTGTCTCTGTGTAGAAGCGTAGAGATTATATTTTTGCTTTGCACGGTGTTATCACAGAGATTAATACAAACTCAAAAATCATATGAAGTTCTGAAGAAAGAAGTACAAAAGCAATGTTAAAATAACTATGCTAAATAGAGCAGCATTTGGCATCTCTTCATGCACTTTACTTCTATTTCCTTTATGTGCATTTAACTTGTCTTTTTAAAAGACCTGGTGCTAGTAAACAATTGACTTGCAAAATTCACAAATAAAGAGCTTTTTCAAATTATCTTCTCACATTGGAAATGTGGAATTTCAAAGGCATCACTTCCATACTCTGAAACTACAGTTATTTGAAAGGAAAGCATGGGATGTTTTTAATTTATCCACAGCTTATTTCATCAGCTTAGACTCTCGAGGCACTTCACAATAACATTACACAGCAGAATAACTGAAATGCAGCCAGCTGTCTTCTAGTGGATAAATAAAAGTGTCTTTGCTATCCCAGACACTGATACAGAACAGAGAGTGTCAGAATTCTCATTAGTCTCCTCTTGAAAAAAGGTATCGCTGAAAGTTGTCCTCAGGAAAATCCACGTAAGTCTTTCAGGATCTAGTGTTCAGTGAAGGCAAGTGTTGACGACTCTGACCACCCTTCCAAACCAATAGCTTAAGTACATGCTTCATTCCAAACATGGAGGTCTCTTCATTGCATCCCATACTCATATACTTTCTTGGATCAATGTTACAATATTCTAAACACAAGGGGCAGTTTTAAGATTATTGTAAAGACAGTGCAAATGGTGAGAGATTGAAATACTTAAGCGCAGACAATGTTAAAGAATAATTTAAAATCTATTTTATCTGAGATTGACATCTGATATTTCCAATTAATAAATAACATTAAACAATTATAAGGATTCACAATATGGATTTTGTGTGTGACAGAAAATATTGTATGTTAAGACAGGTTGCTGTAAGTAGTGTAAAAATTAGATAGAAAAAGAACATTAAAGTCATTGTTAATTAATTGTATATAATTGTCACAGTGTTGACATGTTACTAAGTGATTAGTAGGGTTCAGAAACATTCAGTCTTTTACATATTAAGGGTGGTTCTTATACTACAAGTGACCATATAAAGGAAATCTGAGGCTTACACAGATTTTTTATAATTTTAAAGAGACAGAATGTGGGATGTCAACTGCATGGTCTAGCCAAGGTGTGAATGGTATTTTGAGACAAAATATCTTGTCTTATTTTTTCCTGTCTCTCTCTCAAATACTCTTGAAGATCCCTGGCAAAGCCTTCCATGTTTCCAAGCCAAGAACACCACCAGATACTCAATGGTGTAAAGAACAGAGCAAAGCTAGATGCTGTACTATTACAGTGAATTCAGATAAGCTGAATCCACACAGCCAGTGATACATTTCCCTCGCTCTTTGAAATTCCAATGAGAATGCACTGAGGCTTCTTACAGTAGCATTTATTTGTACGATTCAAGATTGAAAAGCAGTGAGAAGACTTATTTAATTCCCTAGTTTCTGATATCTAGCTCAAATAAAATAGCTATCATTCTACTGCACCCTGAATTATATCTCCATATTTATTTAGTGCTTTTTTAAAAACCCTACATGCTAGCACAGCAACCAGAAGGTAAGTATATTTTTAAGTGAAGGAATTAGTGTTACAGAAATGCAACATGAAATTCATGAAGTGTCTGGGAAATTCACAGGCTCTAAGCAAAAACTTTTGAATACATGTTGTGTAAATTATGGTCAGAATCCTCTAAAAAGAGCCACATTAGAATGAAACATAATTAAGACTTTGAGTGTTGTATTTGTGAGGGTTTCTCTGAAGTACAAAGGACTATGTATCTCTCTATACATATAGAATCATAGAATTATTTAGGTTGGAAAAGACTTTTAAGATCATAGAGTCCAACCACTAACCCAACACTACCAAGTCTACCCCTAAACCATGTCCCTCAGCTCCACATCTACACATCTTTTAAATACCTGCTGGGGAGATACGTATTTATACATATATGTATTTAAACATGCACAAGTCCATGGGACCTGATGAGATGCATCCCAGAGTCCTGAGGGAACTGGCTGATGCAGTTGCCAAGCCCCTCTCCATTATATTTGANCTGCACCTCGGCTGGGGCAACCAGAGTTATCAATATAGGCTGGGAGAGGACATGTTAGAGAGCAGCCCTGTGGAAAAAGACTTGGGGGTACTAGTAGATGAAAAGCTGAACGTGAGCCACCAATGCGCAATTGCAGCCCAGAAGGCCAATTGCATCCTGGGCTGCATTAAAAGAAGCATGGCCAGCAGATAGAGAGGGGTGATTCTGCCCCTCTACTCTGCCCTGGTGAGACCTCACCTGGAGTACTGTGTCTAGTTCTGGAGCCCCCAACACAGGAAGGATGTGGACCTATTGGAGCGGGTCCAGAGGAGAGCAACGAAAATGATCAGAGGGCTGAAACACCTCTCCTATGAAGACAAGCTGAGAGAATTGGGGCTGTTTAGCCTGGAGAAGAGAAGGGTCTGGGGGGACCTTATAGTGACCTTCCAATGCCTGAAAGGGGCCTATAGGAAGGCAAGGGAGGATCTGTTCACAAAGTTTTGTAGTGATAGGATGAGAGGTAATGGTTTTAAGCTAGAAAAGGGTAGATTTAGGTTGGACATTGGGAAAAAGTTCTTTAAGGGTAGTTGATCGCTGGAACAGATTGCCCAAGGGAGGTGGTGGAGGCCACATCCCAGGAAGTTTGATGGGACTCTGAGCAACCTGACCTAGTTAGAGATGTCCCTGCTTATTGTAGGGGGGTTGGACTAGATGACCTTTAGAGGTGCCTTCCAACCCAATACATTCTATAATTCTCTATATATGCATTTGTATAAATACACAAATACAAAAAACCCCCATTCAGATTAAGTCATTTAGTTACCTGCTCAACCTTTATGTCATATTCTCCATGGATTTTTTTTCCACGAAAAGCCTTGGTCCTGCAGGAAAAAAGGGAGAGATAAAATCAAGGATATATCTGTTATCTGTTATGATATGTATCTGTAATCAGTAGCTACATAAAAGCTTCCTATACAGCCTTCATTGTCTTGAAAATACACAGATATACTAATTAAATCTATCTACTTCATATACACAATTTTCTTCCTTTTGACATCCTCATATTCTTAACATCCCATCACACAGTACTTTGTTATAGAAAGTATAATGTGATTTTCAATATTGAAGTGTATAAAATATACTGAAATACATATTTCATAATTAGTTATAAATATAAAATGAGTACCACTAAAAAACCTCAATCTTGCCCTCATTAAAGTCAACAATGCCAGCAGAAATTCCTTTTGATGTGAACAAATTCCTAACAACCACTCATGGTAATCTTTATCCACTTAGTTTAGTTAGAAAAACTGGTTTATTAGAAACACGATACTTAGAAACTTTATCTTGTTTTTAAAGAAAGCACCAGAACTACTGGAAACTGTTGACACCAAGTTTGCAAGTGCCTGATTTACTCATCAGTTTTGCTTTTTCTAGACTAACTTGAGACAATATAATTGATCTGGAGGAGAGTTTATGAGCAATTATTTTGCACCAGGGTTGCTGTGATAAAGTAGAGCTGAATTCAACAATCCTGTCTCCTATGTGTAACAAGGGTACGTTCCTCTAGGAACCTGTCAGTTGCATGCCTTAGGCAACATGTATCATGTATCTGCTTTGGAGTAAATGGGAATTAAAAAAATAAATTAAAAAAATTCATTGATGAACTACTCTAACACTCTGATGCTGGTAATGGGGATATTAATCTCTGCACCTTCTTTGTTCAAGCCAAAGCTCAGAGTACCCTTCCCACTTTTATTACATGCAAGCAAAAATTTGTTGCACAATCCAAAACCAGGCCACCACAGAACACCTTCTCAAGTGCTAAAAAAAAGTAACTTCGTCCATTTTCAACATCTATCAAAATGCTATTATATTAAACTAAATTGACCTCATAAGTGAAAGTAACGTATGCTGCATACTAAAACACTTCACCATTGCTTCTGGAAAATCCTTTCCCCACTGAGGTCCAGAAATGTTTCACCACTGGTTTGGAAGAGCCAAACTTCATAATAATCAACTGTGAACAGTGCCTTTGGCAACATATTTCTTAAAAGATATCTTAGGTATTACAGATAACAGATGGTAGAATGCAACTAAAGTGTTTATACTGAAATGGCATGCTAAAATATTGCCCAACAATTCATTCTCTACGAATACAGAATTGGAGAGAAGATAACGAAGAATGCATTTGCATTACTCCTTTATACTGTTTTCTTGTAATAAATACACATGAAATACGAAGTTTGAAACCCATTGTTTTATTATAGGAGGTGAAAACTCAGCATGATGTTATCAAAGTTTTTTGCCAATAACAACAGTAGAACTTAAATATACTGTATCACCAGTCTAATTTAAAGTTTCTTCAAAGCTGAATGGTAATTTGACCATACAAAGAGACGAAACCTTGCACAATGCTCCCTAATAAACGTCAGCTGTTGAGTTCTTCTTTAAGAGAGGAAATGGAACTAGGAAACCACAAAGAGCCAATGAAAGGCTCTGCTATTCTTTAGTGCTATGTCCATTGCACATACTGAAATGTGTTCAAAACATTAGTTAATTATTAATTAGTGAGATGCTATTCCTTTAAATTCAGTCTTTCTACTTAGACCTCATTTAGAGGAGGCAACCTTTAAACAACTAAACTCTGGCATGACTCACATTTCAACAAATTACTTCAGCTTTGAAAATAAACAGTCATAGTAAGTACTGAGGTTAAGCAATCTGAGGCTCGAAAACAAACATGACATTTAATCATGTAGAGACTTAATTTCCACATAGCTTTAACCAACAATTTCTACAAAAATGTGTAATACTCAATAACATTCTCCAAATGTTGAGCCACAAACTGCAAGAATTCATCTTGATACCTCTAAAAAATAACTTCCAGTAGAAAGTCATGACTCAGACATTTCAGAATACACTCTAAGAAGTTCTTAGCATGAGTTTGCTGTGACATAGAATCTATTTTTCAGCTTATTTACTGTACTTATGAAATACAGACATGCCCTGCTTGAATTATTTCCCATCTGCAATATGAGAAATGTGCAATCCTATCATAAAGACATTTACTACATGCCTAAATAAATATATTATTTTTACTGAGGAGATACGGGGAACAAAATTCTTTGGTGTAATTGATTTACTGAATTCCACTGAATTGTAGTTTGGAATTCCTATTACACCTTATTACTCTCAGGGCTGAGCATGGAGAGTATTAACTCCAGGAGCATCTCCATAGAAAGGAATTAATGCTTTCAAGGTCAGGATCTCTAGGCAAGGTATTCAAGAAGAGCATGAAGTCAGCCGTCAGCATGAGTAAAGTTAACATATATTCCAGTAGCATCTGGTTGCCCATTGTTAATGATTCCTTGCATTGTATGTAGGGAAGCAAAGGGAAGAAAGTGCTACCAGTATTCATCTGAAACCCACTCTGTTAACGGTTGCTTTCCAAAGCCTAAGCGTAGAGAAAACGGACAGCTACTAATATAAATGCCACCTACTGAGGTTACTACGAAGACTTCTTATAGTCGGAATCTTTTCAAAATATGTGAAATATTTATGCAGTTCTTACTTCACAATCCATTTTCTGGATTCCTGTGCACAGGAATTGGTGCCATTTAAACACTGATTTCTGGGCACGTCTGAGGAGTGAATGGGGAACTAATTACCAAGCCTATCAATAAGAATATGCTAAAAATAATTACGGTGCCAGTTTACTGCAAGAGGGCAAAAGTTTGTTCATCATTTAGAAGAGTAACACCCTCTAGAGTACACAAATTGCAGATAGTCAACATTTATAAACAGCTAGCATAATTTACTGCATTTGAATTTCATACTGAATCAGAAGTAGTAAATCTATCTCCAGCAGTCAGTATTTCCTCTTAATTTAATGGAAATATGAATGTGTCTCAGATATCATCAGCATCCTATTTGCACAGCTAGGTGATCCAGTAACAGAGTGCTAAAAAATGCAGAACACTGGCATAAGACATTTGGTAACTTTGTCAACTGTCCCATGAAAAAGTATCGAACAATCCAATATAACTAAATATATTAGAATTAGCATTTCAGTGACCTGAGCTAGAAAAGTTCTAAGTACAGCATTTATAAGACAGCAGGTTTATAAACATATTTGTTTGCAGTATGAAATCAAAAGAATCTGCCAAGGAAATAACAGTTTAAAAAGATAAACACTTATCATGAAGCAGCAATAAAGGATCATTTAAAGGAGTAAGAATATTGCTTTTAATTTTACAGTCTAAATGAGGACTTGTTTTAGAAGGCAGGCTTCTGTAAGTACATGAAATCCCTAAGAAGCTTACTAAAAGGAAGCACATCGTAGAATCATAGAATGGTTTAGGTTGGAAGGGACCTAACGGACCATCTAGTTCCAACTCCGCTGCCATGGGCAGGGACACATTCCTCTAGACCAGGTTGTTCAAAGCTCCACCCAACCTAGTCTTGAACACATCCAGTGTTGAGGCATCTACAACCTCAGATGATCAGATTTACAGAGTATTTTCATTTTATATGACCTAACCTACAATCTACTGAAACCAGTGGGAATGTCTCCACCATCATCAAAGGGCTCTACAACTGTCTAATAGTACCAACATTTGCTATACTGACTTCCAACCAACCAGCCTAGCTACTCAAACTCAGTAATTGGAGCTGCTGTGATGATGCTATCATGACTAAATAGAAGTAGTTACTAAAAAGAATGTAAACAAGCTAGTTTAGAGACTTTTACTTGTTCCACATTTCTGCAACAAAAGACTCTTATAAAAAAATAAAATATCCTGTTTAAAACCTGACTCTTAAAGACCTTGTCCATCTTAAATGTGTTAGTCAGATTCTGCAAAGACCCATTTGGATTTATAACATGTTACTTTCTCTTCTGCACTGTGAAGTTATACTTCTGGTACTTGACCCAACCAGCATTTCACTGTCACATAAAAGTGAAGTTTTCTCAAGCTATTACTTCATAAAGAAATTGTCTTAAAGGCAGCAGAATATCATCATAAATTAAGTGATAAAACTAAGAGTCATCCATTTGATATGTTTTAATAGTTGAGTTGGATTTTATTCAATTAATGATAATCTCCATTACCAGGATGCTGTACATTTGAACAGTAGCACATTTTATTGGCTCTGAAATAGCATGCTTTATTTCAACAGGTTCCATGGCTCACATTGTATCAGGCTACTTAAGCTTTGCTGTTAATCAGTTAATCAGTTTGGTGAAACATCATATTCAATGGAAGCGCTGCAATGGCACGGATGCGAGGATTGCTCTTTCCACTTATTCATTGGGTGATCTGACAATTCAGAGACACCATAACTGAAACTTCATTAATCAAATTTTATTTCCCCCAGTAAGACAGGACACAATTAATGCAGTTCTTACATTCTAAGTCACAGCCTAGCCTTTTGAAGGGGAAAATATACTGTTCAGATTAAAAAAAAAGTAGTGCTAGCTTCTGCCAACAAGGGAGCATAGAAACAATTGCATTTTAGTCTATTACTTAATCAATTGAGGTCACAACAGAAATGATTTCTGAACATTTTCCTCTGTGCCCGATGGCCATGCAATTTGTTGTTTCCCCCAGTACAGCAAGTTTCAGTGTATCATTACCTGAAATCACCATCTCAACTACTATACCAATCTTGTCAGTTGTGCTACGTGGAAAGAGAATCACTAGGAACAAAAGTAAGCACTTATGGTGCTAGTGCGTATTAGCACATAATGGAGTCATCCCAGACTGCTCAACACTGGAACCTATCACATGGTTAATTCTATCAAGATACAAGATTTCTTCATCGTTGATCTGTCCAGTTGCATTGAGTACCATGAAAGAACAGCCACTTGAGCAGCTCAAACTTAACCAGGCGGTAGAAAACATCTGCAGGGCTTTCCTTCCTGGCCTTCTGTATCTTGAAGCAAAGCATTTTGTTAAATACATGCTTAAAAACCCGAGCTCCTGCATGCAGCCTTTCCTCTGCAGAAGCACTGAACCATCACAACCTTACCAGCAGTGGCTGAACTCATGAAAAAGCAGAGAGTAAACACTTCTCTGTGCAGGATTTTCCTGCCCAGACAGTAGAGAAGCTGCCCAGCTCTAAAAGCACATCAGAAAAGAAAGCATAAACAATCTAGAAGTAAAGAATTCAAGCTTATTAAGTAGCAATTATTCTATCTCCCTTTCCGTGCTGCATATTCCCCTCAGTAGAAAGGGGTTTTTGTCAGAACAGCTTTATGTGTGGCACCTTCAGAGATGAATCTCTGACTCAATTCCAATTTTTTTCTCCTGATTTATTACCAGCCTTTTCTATTTTAACAATTTAACCTAGCCCCTTGGTATATATCTGAATGTTACCCTTTACTTTGATTATTTAAACAAAACAGAGCCATTTTAGTCTTTCACAGCACAGATCTTCCAGTCCAAGTACCATCTTTGTTGTTTGACTCAGGAGCCCTTTTATTTGTTACCCTGTTCTGCGCCTGAACACAGTGTTTTCACTAGAGATCTAATCAAGAAGAAAATGCCTCCTACTCTCACATCTCTCATTTAAGCTTAAATTTTCTGGGTCCTTTGAACAGCACACTTTACTGAAACTGCCTGATTTTCTGCCCGCTTAAGGTGAAACAAATGCTCTTTCATGATCAAACACTAGTCTGGCTTGCTGGTAACGTCTCAAAATCCCACACCTTCCATTATGTAATGTTTACCATTAGCCCACTACTTCTGTGCAAGATTTATAGTCATGATGTAATCTCTGTGGGCTTCTTTTGGTAAATTAGATGACAAATGAAAGTAATTTTAGATGTTTATTCCCTCATCACTAGAAGACCTTATATGTGATGCCACATATCACCACCTTTTCCAAATCTGTTAGATTCATTAGAACAACTACTATACTTTCCCATGGTTAGGTTCATAAAAATATTTTGTGTTCATGAGATGAACAGAAAGTCCCAACTTTTATACAGGAAACCATCACTAGCCGACTTACAAAATATTACTGCTCTGAACACCGATGAAGATTTTAATGGTTCTTAACTATGAGACTCAAACTGCATATTCTGCACCAGTTGCTACAAGTTCCTTAATCTTACATACCATAGCCAGTGTAATGATAATGCAGGCTAAAATAACGATGTTAAATTTGCCATTTCCAAGTCTCCCTACCAACCAAGTCATCCATTCTTTCCAACTTCCCATTCTGTTGACAAAACATAAAGCAGTACAAACAGTTAACGAGTGATTCCACTGTTTGGAAAGTAAGGCAATTCAAATTATCTTGAATAAGTGGCAAAAATGTCACACAATGCAGCCACTGACAATTAGTTTGTGACAGAAAAAAAACCAAACCATGTAGAAATAGCATCTAGTGGTATTTTAGTTTTCTTTTTTTGTAGTGAGGTAAAGAAAATAAAATGAGCCAAAAAGACTTTACACTAACAGAAGGTGATTTCTGACATCTGAAATGCCATAAAAATGAGCATGGGGTGAAAGAATCTTCGAGACTTAAGCCACATGACTAATCAACTCTTCAGCAGAAATTTATCTGCCTTTTAATTTTTCTATTTACACTGAATTCTCCCAGGTATTTTAAATGCCTCCAAGCAAAATGTGTGACTGTGAGGTGAGAAAATTTGAATCATTTGTGTCTGAAGGCATTACAAGGTGATACTTCCTATATAACATGTTGGGCTACCACATTGTTTTTATTTTCACCTTTGAAAATATAGAAACTGTATCTTAAAAAGCCTTCAGTTAGTTCCCCTCTGCACTTGTCCTATCTATGAGATTCTGAAAAAAATCAGTCAACATGAGGTAAGGAAGAGATGGAAGCTGCAAGTCATGCACGTCTGGAGAGAACATGGAAGAGAAAGAGCATACCTTTCAGTCACGGCTTGCAGCTAAACCAGATTAAGAACATCAAACATTCAGTCTTAACATCAAGACTTAAATCTTCAGCCCCACACAGGAGCAAGACCAAGGGGGAACAGGGGGCAATGGGAGGAGAAAGGATTGCCATAAGTGCCAGAATATTAGAGGTATAGATACGTGTATGCACAGAGAATGGCAGCGATGGCACTGGCAATTGCGAGTATTTTTTTCCAAAGGGACCTTCACAAGCATTTCATACCCTTGCAGCAATACTTACAGAATCACAGAATATTTATGGCTAGAAGAGACCTTCAAGATCATTAAGTCCAACTGTTAACCCAGCAATACCAGGTCATCACTAAACCATGTCCCTCAGCACCACATCTACATGGCTTTGAAACCCCTCCAGGAATGGAGACGCCCCACTGCCCTGGGCAGTCTGGGCCAGGCCTTGACAGCTCTTTTGGGGAAGACATATTTCCTCATTTCCTAACCCAAAACTGAACCCAGGATTCAAGATGGAGCCTCCCCAGTGCCAAGTACAGGGGGACGATGCCCTGTCCTGCTGGCCACACTAGTGCTGATCCAAGCCAGGACGCTGGTGGCCTTCTTAGTCACCTGGGCACATGCTGGCTCCTATTCAGCCTGTCAACCAACCCTGCAGGTCCTTTTCCGCTGGGCAGTTTCCAGTCACTCTTCCCCAAGCTTAGAGCATTGCAGGGGATTGTTGTGACCCAAGGGCAGGACTTCCATGGCCCCATCAATTCTGAACTAGATTTAAATGGGGGAAGGATAAAAAGATTTTTCATGGATCAGCAATTGTTTTGATCTTTGGCTCAGAGATCCTTTCATCTCCATCATGTAGATCTGAAGCCTCTTCCAATTCTATTACTAGCTTCATGTTACAGAAATACTAGAGGCCCCATTTGAATCAAGATCTCAATCAATCAGTGTAAAAAAGCCTTTGATGTTTCCATTTTTTTTATGCAGCTGAAACTTATGCTTTTATGTTTAATAGTCTTGTGCTGCCCTGTTTCTCTGAGCAGATCAATTACAAGACCGAGTCTTCATAGCTCTGCTGAAGTAACTTAGTTTAGCGTCTTCATATATGCAGTACAGAGAGTATATGGCTTTTGCTGCCCTCTTCTGTAGAAAGAAATGTACTCCTTTCCCCTTTTGAGTTGAATTAATCAGTATTGTGAAAGGTTTTTTGTCTCACTCACACACACATGCAAATACACTCAGCTTTCACTGGCTTTATGACAGACTCTAAATAAGATTCCCAGCATATCAGAAAGCTGGGTGGTACCTCCAATGCAACTTCCCCCAGGCAAGAAGGATTTCATGCACTGTGCTCAGCAGAATAAAAGTATTAAATTATTAGTTATTAGGGAAGAATGAGCTTCAGAAACATACATTTTATGTACCCACTAGCTTTAGAGGAAGGTCCAGAATGCTGCCATGATAAACCAGTTGCTTCACAATACTCAAGTCACAACAGCCATCGGAAAGAGCTTATACAGATAATTCTCAGTACAAAGAGATACCAAGAAAACAGAAAACACTTTTGCCAGTATTGCTTTCTCACTTTTTTTTTTTTTACCACATTTTATGCCATGTTCTGCAGGGAGACACATGGAATGGTGCAGCAGATTATCATTTTGCCACTTCCAGTGTAACTCCATGTATTCCTTCTCTGGTCATACTTTCATGTGTACTGGTACTTTGATCCTAATGAATCACCGCTAGAAATTTTTTCAAACAAGAACGGACATTAGCAAAGACCTGAAAATATACTACGTGTTTATTGACTCCTGCAAAACATGTATGAATGAGTTATCCTGAAAATATGTCGAGAAATGCATTTTAGTAATACTCTAACCCTTTCACTAAAGGAATAGTCTCATCTGCTCAGAACTAAGCTTTCCAAGTTTATTATAATACTAAACCAATCAGCACTGCTTTTAGTGCTTAGTTAAGAATACAATTATGAGAAAGATTTGTGAATTACATTTCACAGAATCATAGAATGGTTTGGGTTGGAAGGAACCTTAAAACATCATCCAGTTGTAACCCTTCCTGCCATGGGCAGGGACACCTCCCATTAGACTAGGTTGCTCGAAGCCCCATCCAACCTGGTCTTGAACACATCCAGTGATGGAGCATCCACAACTTTCCTGAGCAACCTGTGCCAGTGTCTCACCAACCTCATAGTGAAAATCTTCTTCCTAATTTCTAATCTAAAGCTCCCCTCTTCCAGTTTGAAGCCATTACTCCTCATTCTATCACCACAAGCCCTAAATCTACCACAAGTTCTACTCAAATCTCCTCCAGGAGCTGTACCACAGAAAGACTGCTTTAAATTTATTTGGCAACATACAGTGTGTTAGTCAAGGATGCCCAGATGAACTGAATCGAGCCCTTCATCATTTTGTGGGCTACACCCGCCCACTCCAGTCCCTGATGGGTAGTGGCCAGATTATGCTACTAGTCACCTCTCCACTAATGGACCCTTGGGCAACCACAATTCTGCAGTCCATGGCACTGATTCATTTGGAAGGGAGTCATTAGAGAAAAAGACGGGAGTGCTTTTCCCATGAAGACACTGCCATTTGGCAAAGATGGAAATCGCAGGCATGTGCAAGCCCTTATTATGTAAGACTCCAAATCTGCAGCTAGTTACTGGTAAATATTTTTGCTAGTGAACTTATCACTCTGGGCAAGGATGATTATCCTCATGAGTAAACAAAACATGAACAAATAACAGCATTCAGAGTGAGAATATTTTCTTGGTTATTTTACAATAAGGCCTGCTGGGGCAAAAATTCAGGATGTGTTGAAAACCTCTCAGACTCAAGAGACCCAGGACATCCATGCTGCAAGTTTAATTGCTTAAGAAAGAAAGGCTGCTACGCTTCTTCTCTTTCGCTACTGCATCAACCCAAATCAGTCTGCAGTTATATCAGCACTTGCTTCAAGACGACTCTCATCTCCAACTCCGACATAGTGGCAGAATACAGTTTCTTCTAAAAATCCTTCTTTTTTCAGTTGTGGAAAAAAAAAAGGGGGGGGGGGGGGGGGGAGGAACAGAACAAAACAAAATGAGCAAATAATCCCTAAACTCCTAATGGCACAATGAAAAAAAATACACCAGGATTTGCAGGCATGGTTGTTGATTTTTTTAAAGCAAATGAGCAAAATACTTCTGACTACTCTTGAAGTCAGTATTTTTTATCTTTAGTCCTGTGTACATCACTACAGAGCTTCATTCTTATCCCCAGTAGTTTTTATAACTTTATTTGCTGTAACAACATCTATTTTCTACAGCTATCAGCAACAAACCTGACATGCATCATGTTCAGTAACTTCATTTTATGCTCCTGTAGTCTGAGTCTCTCCAGTCTCATGAACTGCTTGACACATGCCCAGCAGGTAATTAAAAAAAAATTACAGATGGAAGTAACAGATGGAATTTTGCATACTTTTTTTTTTAATAAAAGATTTCTTGTTAGTGGGATCATTTTTTATAATATAGCATAATATGCACTAACACTGTGTAGTAAATAAGGACAGGTTCCTTCATCAAGATTTAAGGGCAACCAAAACCAATCTTAGTGACTTTGAAATAAGACTGTGATGATCATTTCTTCTAAATTCATTCCAAATTTTGTCCATTCAGCCAGGATTACTTAAGACACAAATTCCAATTCTCTCTACATTATTTTGTATCTTCACCAATTTCCTTGAACTTCATTAGGCTGCCCACTGCCACTGCTTTGCTGGAAAAGGAAAGCAAACGAAGTCAAACCAAGGTAGTTCCTCCATCGTCTGTTTATGGAATAATGAATCACTGAAAGTGCCTCAGGGATCCTGGAGCAAGTGCCATCGGTTCAGCCCAGAAGCCGGGAAGGTGATACCTCCACCGTGGTCAGTCACTGCCACCTGCTGGGCAGCCTCCCTGGGAGCTCCAGCTCCAGAACAATCCCTCTGCAGAGGGAAAAAACACCCTTCCATTTAGACTACTTACCCGCTCGTCAATCAAAAAAAAGTAATTCTTCAAAAGTAATGGTGGTTTAATTCTAAATAAGAATGTTAGTCGCTGTAAATAAAGTTGGAGCAATGAAAAGTAATTTGAATGGTAATTTCCTTCTATTTACAATTGCTACCGATTGTGAACTCTAATTCTGCTTCTACAAAATTTCTGAGGGAAAATAAAGAGCTGAAGCATTTTCTCAGTTGTACCTTAAGACAAAATAAATACCTTATCACAACCCAAGCTATAGCACAGCTTTCCACAAGACCCATGGGTGCAGTGCTGGCAATGGCTAAAAGCTCCCACTGCCTTTTGCTTTTACATTTTAACACAGTTTGAGGGGCTAAAAAATTTTAAAATAAAATTTAAAGAAGGCATAATTATTTACTAAAAATAACAACACGTAAATTAGATTCATAGAATTACAGAATCATAGAACTGTTTTGATTGGAAGATATCTTTAAGATCATCGAGTCCAACCATTAACCCAGCACTGCCAGGTCACCACTAAACTGTGTCCCTCAGCACATCTCCATGGCTTTTAAACTCCTCCAGGGATAGGGACTGAACCACTGCCCTGGGCAGCCTGTTCCCCTAAAGTTTTCTTTCAGCACAGAAAAAATCTCACACATAAAGATGTGCCAAATGTGTAAGAAGTGAAAATGGTAAGCTACACCTGCAGCTTGAGACCCTGTTAGCGTGTGGTCCCCCATGATCAAATGTGACAGCCCTGCCTTTAATGACAACTGCAACATGCACCCGCACATCCAAAAGCACAGAGTGATGAAAAAAAAAGACCTCAGGCTGGGCTTATCATCCCCTCCTCTCTCCCAGAACACATTTCACACGCCTCTCACTAGCATATACAGCCTCTGTTTACTAAAACATTAGCCAAAATGCTGCTATTTCAATAACCAAAGTAGACAAAAGAACAGAAATGGTGAATAGCAGAGCCTTGCCACACATCCACTCCAAGGAACCCTAAAATTCGGGAAAAACATGAATTACTGCATCATTCCCATCAGCACAAATAAGCAACAGCCCAACGCCATTGAAGAGAACACAGCGAGACTGAGAAGACCACCTCCTGACCTCCACATCTTCACTTCCAAGCTGGAAATGAAAGACAAGCACAGAGGGCTGCACGGCAAATGAAGAGGAGGATTTCTGAAGAAACAGAAACAGCAAATATGAATCTTTCTAAATTACTGCTTTTTTAAAACACTGTCTTCAAAGGTAGCACCCAAGTCTCAAAATACTTTTGATATTTGTGTGAGTCATCGTATCTTGAGCATCTTTTCTGGATTTGACAGCTTGAAGAAAGCAGTTCCATTAAGGGCTTAATTCAAAACCACAATATTATGATATTTTGATTAATTCTCAGTTCTAATATGGGACAATATCAAATGTATCACTTGATTTAGATTTTACTGTCTTGGTTTTTTTGTTCTATCTCCCTATAAAAGGTATTACAACTTTTAATCACATCCCTAGATTCACACTTTCCCGCTCCTTTTCCCTTCTGCCCACCCACCCACAAATATTTAAGACTTGAGAGCTACCTTCTCTATCACAATGTTTATACAAAGTTTATATTTCATTATCACACATCTTTTTTTCTCTTTCTGTAGGCAGGCTATAGTTTTGAAAGAGGATCTCAAATTTTTTATCCTATTTGCCTAGGATGGAGTAGTCCTTGGCAACAAAGGCGAAGTATACTCCAAAGACTACTGGTTTCTCAAGGTACAAATTTTTCACTCAAATCCTGCAATATGTTCCTTTCTGAGTATAGGCAGAAAACCCATCACCCTGAACAGATGGGAGGTAGGCTGTGGGAAGGCAAAATCTGTTAGAGCAAAAACTTAGATTAAAAAAATAATTAAAAAAAGTGAGTCACAGGCTGATAAAAATCACAAGATAGGTTTAAGAGATCCCCAAATTTTAAGAGAAATCTGTATTTTAAGGAAAACATGATCCTTTTTATTTGTTTTATGCTTATGATTCCCTTCAAAGGAAGCTTGAGCTTATTTATTTGCAAGGAGAGAGCTGAGATTTTTACTTGATTAAAAAAGCCATAACCTTAATGAAAAAAAAGAAAAAAAAGATGCTCACAAGAAAATTCTGAATACTTACAATATTAACACAGTTACTAAACTGTGGTGGTTTCTCTGAAGGTGTGGAAAAGCAACTGTCAGACAAACTTGGCTGTGACTCAAACAGCTGCTCTGCCATGACTAGTGTTCAGCTCCAATTAAAGCTCAGCACAACCTCATTTGCAAACAGCAAGGACACTAATCAGGCCCAAAGCACATATTGTTCGTTCATTAACTGTTAAGCTTTCTCTATGACACAGGAACATTCATTTTAATCTTCAAACTTGCTGAAACACGTAGTTTTGATAATTACCTGATGAATTTGAAATTGTCATGGCTTGAAGGATGAGATGTAAAACACACAAATCCAGCAAAGAAGATAAAATCTTTCATTATTCATCTTGAAACTGTCATTGCCATTTTCACAGGGCAGTTGCTGTAGGATCTTTTAGAAAGCTGACACTGGTCCAGAAGAGTTGAGCCTCCCAAAGACAAAATCAGCTACTTCATAGAAGAGCTGCACCCTTGTTCCTGTACTTTCACCCCCTATCTAGCAAAGCATTTTTTATGCAGTGAAACACCACTAGACTAAACCAGCGTTTCCTATGCACTTTCTGCTGTCTTCCAAGTCACTTCAACAACACCCCTTCTCCACATCATACTTTTTAACAGCATATCATTACAGTCACTACCAGCTACTCCAATTTTTCAACTTACCCCTCTCATGTTCTATTTTCTTTCTGCTGATTCATTTTTTTTCCAAGCTGTTTCAGGTTTTTATTGCTTTCATCCTCCTTGTATGGTCAGCAAGTACTTTATGTAAAATAAAGTACTTTAGGTCCAGGGAAACCTCATTGTGGCATTTCAGGATCTGAAGAGGGCCTACAAGAAAGCTGGGGAGGGACTTTTTACAGGGATTTGTAGTGATAGGACAAGGATTAATGGGTTCATACTGGAAAAGGGGAGACTTAGATTAGATGTGAGGAAGAAGTCCTTCAGTCTAAGGTTGTTTAGATACTGGCACAAGTTGCCCAGGGGGGTTGTGGATGCTCCATCACTGGATGTGTTCAAGGCCATGTTGGATGGGGCTTTGAGCAACCTGGTTTAGTGGGAGGTGTCCCTTACTATTATTATTATCATTTTGAAGGTCCCTTCCAACCCAAACCATTCTATGATTCTATGAAATAAAAAAATGGTGCTAATAATTTTCTAATAGATCCGTGAAACTTCTGTTTCGTGTTGAATTAGCTATTTCAATGACAGATGTTAAACCTAAAACTGAAGCGGTGGGTATATGTCTGTGTAGGCCTATATAGATATTATATATATATATGTATACGTACACATACATCTTTAGAGATCTGCAAAAAAGCAGCCTGTCACATTTCCCTTACTGCCTCTAGAAAACCCTGGATTTCTTTTAAAATGTGCAAGTATTGTATCAGAGTCAAGAAGCAATAATTATGTGGTACTTTGCAAACCATCAGCAAGAGGACAGAAAGTAAATAACACAATGAAATCTCCCTTAACAACCATTCCATCATCTGTCACTTAACCTCCTAATAAAGGCTTAGCAAAAATACACTCAATAGCTAAGCTTTTTTTTTTTTTTTTTAATAAGCCCAGTATGCCAACAATTTATAGCTTTCTGCACAAATCTTAACTCTGTTTTTCCCAGGCTTCACATTTCTCATTGAATTCACCCCAGAACACTACAATGCAGTCAGTGAAAATGTGTTGAACTATCCACACAAATATGACATGGAAGCCCATGATGTTGATAGCGATGGGGATGAAGATAAGGATGAAACAGAAGGTAATCTAGAGGAGCGAGTTTGGAAATGAAGTACCAGTATAGCAACAGGGACAAATCAAATCAACCCCCTGACGACTTTCTATCAACCCTTCCTCACAGAATGGGATGAAGAAGGGAGACAGCACTGGAAAAGTGGACTTGAAAGATGAGAAAGAAGCCACAAAGGACTAGTCCAAAGAGATAAAACTGTTCCATTATCACTTAAAGCTGACTTGAGCTCTGTGCTGTCAAAATCTGACCCTCCCCATGGTCAGAGCTGCACTTTGCCACCCCAGTCCAGCATCCACGTAGCTGCATGGTACACAAGAGGAGGAGAAATGACTGGGCTGGATGCTGGACCTTAAAGAAGCACAGAAACAGACCTCCAAAATCCAACTTCATGCCATTTACAATTCTCAACAAACAGCAAGTGGGTGTAATGGCTTTTAAGGAGTGCCTTCTTTTAATAAGGATTTAATTATATTAACCAAACTTCAGAAAGGTGTAAAATCTACGCTAAGCTCACAGAGCCCAGTGCTCCCCATGGAGTCTGACTCACCAACTCTCTTAAGATCTTTATCATCTGAATTAATAGAGATTCTCAATGCCTAGGCAGTTATTCCAGTGTTGTGATACAGGACTAAAAATAAAACTACAGAAAAGAAAAACTCAATAGATTTCACTGCAATAAGGGCAGAATAACAACACTGAATTTTTTTAATGCCATAGGATAAGAAGGCTAAAGACAAATTCTCAATTATCAGTAGTTTTATCACCATCTCAAGTTTGCCAACCCAAATACTCCAAATTATAAAGAGCCCTTGGAATAAATCTCAGTTATCAGCTGAATACAGATAAGGACAATGGTTGTTCTCTTCTTCATCTGCAGTGAGAATAAGATCTGCCAGCACACACGATAGAATTTTCAAGTAAGCTAAAAAAAGAAGTAAAAAGTAGGAGAAATAGGTTTAAGAAGCTCATGCAAACAACTGAGGTCTCTCTCTCTTCAAGCAATTTTCAAGCTAGTCAATTCTTAGGCCAGATAAAAGAAGACAATTACATAACCCATTTTAACATGATATACACATTCCTTACTCTGAAAAATATCAGACTACAAAAGATATATGCTAATGTTTCCTTATTTAAGTATTTCATCATACTATAAATTCATACATTAAAACTAGAAAGGGCAGGAGAATCACTGCAAAAACATAGGTTCATTAATAGAACAAAGAAAAAAAACCTAAAAATCACTGGTTTATAGACACAGGGTAACAAGATGAAGCCCATAAGAAAAGCAACAAAATAACTCCCTAACATACAGTGCTCTCAGGAGGAAAGATGTGAATATCCACCTCTACAAGTAAAATGTGTGAGCCCTGTAAGCCGTAGTCATTTTTGCTCACTGTATTTCTTATCTGTATAATTTGCTTAGCTAGTTTGGCAAAAGAAATGTATGAATGCTTGCAGAGCATGGGCCAGCTTGTGCCTCGCAGGTTTAATACAAAAGAGAATTACAACTGAAGAATCATGGAATCATAGAATGGATTGGGTTGGAAGGTACCTTAAGGATCACCTAGTTCCAACCCCCCTGCCATGGGGGTTTGCCCAGCAAAAAGACTGTTTACCTCAAAACATACTCTATGCAACTTCCAAATACTTGGAAAATAATTTACATACAACTGATATGTATTCCATAAGAAAGAGACACCTGCTCAAGATGATTTGGGCAGAAGGATAAACACAAATCCAGACCAAACTGGATATAGGTAGTTCATATATGGAACTACTATTAATGCTCTTAATAGAATCATAGAATCATCAGGGTTGGAAGGGACCTTAAAGATCATCTAGTTTCAACCCCCCTGCCATGGGCAGGGACACCTCCCATTAGATCAGGTTACTCAGAGCCCCATCCAGTCTGGCCTTAAAAATTTCCAGGGATGGGGCTTCCACCACCTCTCTGGGCAATAGACAAAGCCCAGTTACTGACACAGGCTTCAAAAATATTAGAATCAGAGAATGTTTTGGGTTGGAAGGGACTTTAAAGATCATCTAGTTCCACCCCCATGCCATGGGCAGGGACAACTCCCACTAGACCAGGTTACTCAAGGTCCCATCCAGCCTGGCCCAGAACACATTCAGTGATGGAACATATTTATTATTATCACCATAATTAGATGAGAATCTCATCTACAATGGATGAGAATGGGAAAAAGTATTATACTTGATAACATTTGGGAAAAAATAATTTTTCCAAGAGAAATAAGAAAATGAAAAAAAATTGGCTTCATGCGCCTTCGTGTTCATAACTCATGTATTTTAAAGCCTCATACGTTCCAATAAAGTAGTTTTTCAAGGACTTTGTTATTTCTGAATGCGTAACATTGGCAATATTGCTGGTTTGCCAGCATTTTGGTGTTGCATTAACTGATCCAGACAAGAATACCCATATTTTTCATTACTTTCATTACTCTTAGGAGACTGTTGCTTATCTTCATGAGAATAGATAAGAAGGAATTACCACAGCAAATAGGCCATTTTGCGCTGCATGTTTTCCCCTGCTGAAATTTATATTATGGCTCCAAAGACAGGCTTGTTTTAAAAGATTCCACAGCTGAAGGCAAATCATCCAATGCGTATCCCTCCCCCCATATAGTTACTAAAAATGTGCCGACTTCCTTGTCTGCCTACGTATGTCTTCCAGTCTTTTTCAGTGCAAAACCCAGTCCCAAAGAGCACACATCCATTTGTATGTTACTCTACCCTCAGAGTAGTAGACAGGGAGCGATTTATTCCTCCTCCACCCCATGTAACCACAGATGCTATTCTGCACCGTCACCCTCGTTTCATATTGTTCATATTGCATGGGAGAAGGCTGGTCCTTCTCTTAAAGCCACACCCACTAGTAAACAAAATGCTGCCATGATTTATTCCTTGCAAGTGGCAAGTGTACTTCATATACCAAGAGGCTTTAAAATTAAAATATTACATTAGAAGTTAAATATCATCTATTCTTTGGTAATGCCAGCAGTGCAACATCTTCTAAATTTTATCATCTTTTGCCTTTATTTTAAATCTAAAAGTATGAATTTTTTCACCATCTTTCACAAACAAACAAACATCTTTAATGTGCCTGAAGATATTAAGAAATCCCTCAAATATACTTGACATGGAAATTACCAGTAACAAATCTCCACTCATCTATAAAGTCGCATAGTAAGACATCCATAACAATGTAAAAGCCTGTAAAATCCACTCCATTACGAGGGTTTCCTTTTTAGAAAAGTCCTTTTGCATGTGATATGATGCTTATGGCCATAGTTAAATTGACCAGTTTTAATTAGAAAAAAAGTCAGTGCAGGTGGCATTGTCAGAAAGCCTGCAGAGAAAAAAAAGCTCAAAGGAATTAAAAATCCAGAGCAAAGTGTGGGCTGAATGACAAAGTGCATTGTACTGCAACGGGAGTTAAATGGGACACTGATGAAAGGTGTTCAAGACAGCGCCAATTCATTTGGAATATAAACATAAAAGATTGCCAGTGGTTCTACAAAAAGTGATGACTCATCCTTTCGCTCTTTCTCTTCTATCCGCTGTGATGCTTCTCAAACCTTAGCTGCTTTTAATATTGTCTCTAGATTTTTACATTCCCTTTACTCTTAATGAATATGGCAGAAGCTGATTAAGAAACCTGATAAAAAGGACATCCTGACAGGTCTACTACAACAAACCACCCCAGGTCCTGTAATAACCCCTTCGTAACAGCATTAAAAACTAAGCAGACCTCTTCCACAGAATCTTGCTGCTGCTGTGCTTGAAATGAGTCATTTTATTCAATCTTAAAAAAGAATAACTGGCTTTCTTCCCTCTGTGAGCATAAATGGATCCAAGTATATGTTACACCAATTTCCTTTCTTTTACAGCCATTTTCCTTTCTCTTAAAGCTTAAATTTCACACATGGAATTATAAGGAAAAAACTCTGCCCTTTAGAAACTTGTATTTATGCCAAATAATGTTCAAAATATCTTAAACTGTTGTAGCAGAAGAATGAACTTCCTAATCTGAAGAATTATTTCAAATATAGCAAAAAATGTTTTAAATGGCTGTAAGACAAATGTATAAAAAAAAGCTTTGCTAAATAATGGCCTTTCTTGTTTCCAAGCGGGATCTGTATTTTTATTTTCTAACAGCTCCCATTTTTTAATTTATTCATTAGCAAGAGAGTAGATCTGTTCAAAAAGAACGGCTAATGTATAAGTAACATGCACACAAACACATCACCAGGCATGCAGTATATGGTCACATATTCTAAGCTAAAAATATTGCAGATGTCCTCTGTGAACAGCTTTGTAACATTTAGAAGGGCTTTTTATAGAGTACTCAGAATTTATCAAAACGGTAATCACCTTTTGGAGTTCATCTGAGACACGTGAAATTATTAATCACACTAAAATTCTGGCTATAAACATACATTTTTTGAAACCCACTAATATACTTTATCCATTCTCTCCATGCCTTCTATCAACTGGTGGCTACAGCAGAAGGTAGCTGAAGGAATCAAAGTCTCCACAGAAGAAGACTTCACAATCTCTCCGGATCCATATTAGACATGACAGAAGAATTAAACTGCTAAGAACTGATAGAACTGATGTAATAAACTCACATCTGCTGGTATGTGGGCTCGCAATAATATTTTTATCTTGAATTTTGTAATACCTGAAATAATTTGTGATAACAAATGCTGGATTATTCCATATAGTTGGAATTACAAATTGGATTACAAATGGGAATTTTGTGCCTGCATTCTGTATCGTTCATCTTCACTTCCTCTCACTGCAGTGCTCCAGTGGGACATTTGTTCTGAGAATTTTGAAAAGAAGAGTTAATATTTAATTTCCAGGAGCAAGATTGTGCAAAATACTGTTTTGTCACTTTCTGCATTCCTGACTTAGATATTTTGCTATGACTCCGAGCTGTTATTTATATGAGTGGCAGTTCTGTGAATCTTCAGTTACACAGAATGTTTACAAATATTACACTTGTAGATACATTGCCATTTAGAAACCTTCTATTTAAAGAAAATGTTGCAATTTCTTCAGAAGCATTGTTTCATCAACATAAATAATTACCATTTTGTAAAAAGCAGCAAGAAAAAAGGTAGAGAAAAATCTGTATTCTACCTAAAAGGAAAAGACATTCTTTGGAATATCCCCAGATCTAGCAGTTTCCAATACATGTGCACGTTAAAAAAAAAAAGTAAAATTACAATCCATATACATCCTTCCTCACTGACTTCACAGAAGTGACCGTCTATTTTCTGTTATTTAGAATATATTAATGTCATTCATCTAATGAGTAAAATCCTGTTGCTTTCTTGTACTTTAAGAGGTACTGCAAGAGGCTACTTATTTTAGCAGTCAGTCTAAACACAGAGATTTCAGACATAGATGGTCTTTTGCAAACAAAACTGAATTCACACTCTCCACACATTCTGAGTCAATTGGAAGCCATCTACCCACAGCTGCAAGTTGACAAAACCAACTGAAGTATTTTATATACATACTTTCACAACCTGCTTATACACACATACACACACTTTATATGGAGATGCAAACAAAGGTGCAAAGCGCTTTATTTCATTTAGCCCTCTCCAAAAGATCCTACATGTTAAAGACAGGGAGACCTACTGTCAGTTGTGCACAGACTGACTCAGGAGTAACTCGGCAATTAAATCCTCCCTGAAGGAACAGTCATAGCTCAGCACTCTTACATGAAAAAGAAGGACCACAAGTAAAAAACTCATAGAATCATCAAGGTTGTTAAAGACCTCTAAGATCATCAAGTCCAACCATCAACCCAACACTACCAAATAATAATAATAATAAAAAGCATTCAGCCACAGGTCATGAATTTATATTCAAAACATTCCCCTTAAATCATCATCATAAGACACTCTGAGCTGATTTCAATATAAAATATGTGTTGACTTTATTGCCTTGCTCAGGCTTGCTTTCTAACAAATGGGAATTGATCAAATCCAACCACAGGCCCTAGAAGCAGCCCACCGAAGAATGGACATTCCTGGTGTCCAGCTGACTCAAGATGCTGCCACCTGACTAGGAGTCATTTTGCCCAAATGCCATGTAGAAAACGAAGATGTTATAATATCTGCAAACAACTTACGTCTGAAACACAGAACCACAAGAATCTATCACCCTCAAATATCCTTCTGAAAATTAATAACCAATCAAGACAGCAGCATTTCTAGACTTCTCACAACTGTCACAATTTAGCTGCACAAACATTGACACCAAGGCCTGTGGCCATTCACTCAAGCGGAGCAAGGCCCATGCTAACTACAAGCATAGTAAGCAGAGCAGGAACCCAACAGATCTACATGGATATCTGAACAAACACTTAGATAAGCTACTGGTTTACAGCTTCCCACATAAAACCACCGAGCCTGGCTGGCACAAGAGGTGAAGCAGCACAAGCTGTTGCAAGCAGCAGTAACCAGTGGCATGTGCCAAGCAGCCTGCAGCACACAAACCTCAGCCAGGGGACAAAGACACCTTGATCTTCACAATTCCACAACTCTTGTGAAGGACAAGGACATGTAGCATAAGCGGATTTAGTCAACTCATTGAACAGGGATATTGAATATGAATACGAATACCGAGTACTGTATTAAATATAGTATAAGCTATCGATCACTAACAGCTTATTACATGCACTTTTTTCTGTGCAACTTACATTTAGTGAAGCACTGCAGTGGTTTTGCTCTCTTCCCTAAAGCTGTGCTTCAGTCCTATAGCACAATTTCCACTGTAATCCTGCCTAAATTTCCACAATTTAGGCACTTAGGCATAGAAGTGCCTAAAAATAAAGCAAGTACTTCCATTAGCATCAGCACTTAGCAGCTGAGGAAACAAAAAACAAGCTTCACATTTAAATTACACTTAGTAGAGCAGAATCAAATCTTTCTACTTGCTGAGTACCAACTTTACTTACATCACTTCTGTCTTCCTCACATCAGCACAGATACACCATTTGCTGTGCAGACCCTCACCACAGGGAGGTCTGTTGTCTCCCTGGAGCATGAGTTAGGGACACCACTAGGAAGCTTCCTAGCTTAGTGACAACCTTGGACTATTATCCCCTTCTAATTTTTCATGTGGGTGGAGATGAAGCAGTAGAACATAGTCCAAGAACAACTAAGAGAGACTTTAGAGCCTTGGGAAGGCTAGTGAAAGAATCGGGAGCACAGGTTATATTTTAATCCCTCCTTACAGTGGAAAGCGGCAACAATGGAGGGAACAGAAGAATACATCACATCAACACATAGCTCCGGGGCTGGTGTCGCCACCACAATTTTGGGGTTTTCCATAATGGGATGACCTATACAGCA
>VYZX01028827.1:175189-197342 GCA_013401335.1 Brachypteracias leptosomus | reverse complement strand
ACTATACAAAAATATTTACTATAGTTTATGAAAATATTTATTATATTTTACTCTATGAAAATATTTACTTTATTTTACCATATGAAAATATTCACTATATTTTCCGAGCCATGGAGAGGGGTCTATTTAATTTAAAGCTGGGATTTTCACAGTTCTTTGGTGTTTGTTAATTGTAGGGTGTTTTTTCTATTCAAAGTCAGGTGAGTTAAAGTTTTTTGCACAGTGGGCTGAGTGTAATTCCATATAGAGCATCCCCACGTGGTGTTGATTTATCAAATTAACAGCCCGAAATACAACCAGCTCTATGGTGCAGCTTCGGTGTTTCCCTGTGTTTGAGGTCTACCAAAGAATTTCTCTTTTAAGCTGAAATTGGGCATTTTTGCCCAGATCTCTGTGTTGGATCAAAGCGAGCATTAAATGAGTGATTAAAAAACCATGAAAAGAAAAACCCCAAACCCTCTTTCTTTTCTATGAGTAAATGAAAATTGACTTTTAAAGAGAACTTGTGCACGGCAGCAGCTGCTGGGAGGGGGTGTCTGGAGGCCAATGTGAAATGTATAATAAATTACAAATAAAATAATGATTTAGGAGACGCTGTTTAAAAGCAAATCAAAGGGGCTGAATTTCCTCGATTGTTCGCTGCAGCTTTTGTCTACAGGGCTGGGGGAGAAACTTCAATCCATGGGATCAATGTCTATTAATTGTTTATTTGTACTCTCGGCTCCGTTTGTTTTCTGTGTTTCACCAGCAAAGGGTGAGGTTGAGCCTGGAGCAGGTGCTGAGGGAAAGGAATTGGTGGGAATGTGGGATTTGAGTTGCGTGAAGCGAGGGCGGATAAAAAGAAATCTCTTTACCAAGCACCCTGGGCTCAGACTGGGAATCTGGGATTCATCATTATCAGCTGTAGGTGGAGCTCGGGCAGGTCGGATGGACCAAGCAGGTGGCATCTTCTGGGATGCTGCTGGAGATGCTGTGAGGAGGGGCTGGACCACATGTCCCGGGTCTTCCTGTAAAGTTCACTTTATTTATATTGCTAATAATCTACTTTCCTCAAAGAACTTCATAGAATCATTGAGGTTGGAAAGATCCTCCAGGATCATCAAGCCCAACCTTTGTCCAACATCTCCCTCACCCCCAGACCATGTCTTGAAGCTCCCCATCTACTTGTTTGTTGAACCCCTCCAGGGATGGGGACTCCAGCACCTCCCTGGTCCCGTGCCCAACTTCACCACCTGAAGTGGCCTCAGCGACAATTTCTCCTCTGTCTTGTGTCTTAGGACGCCAACTGACCTGGTGCAGGTTCCATTGGTTCCACCACGAGTCCCCGTTCCTCACTTTCACACGCTTATTTAGAGATTTAAAATAACCCCACCCATAAACCAACTTCTTCTGACTCAGGATCCAGCACGGGGAAAAAGCCCAAGTGTGTAAATCTCACCCTAAGCCCTTCAAACAGGAGGAACTCTGAATTTTTCCAGACAAACCCCACGAGCTCCCTCTAAGCCCCTGGAAGTCCCCGGGATTGCCGGTATTACTGGGCTGAGCTGGGATCAGGCTGGGGGGGGCTCTGGCTCCCTTCACAGGATTGTTTTCAATTTCATGGCCCTTTGATCTCCGATGGATTCCCTTAACATTTACCTGGAGAGAAGAAATGCTGCTCGGCTGCTGGCCCCAGAGGTGAATTCATCTCGAAATATTGAATATCTTGAGCGTGGGCACACGCAGGAGGTGCTGGGGATGCTGGGCTGAGAACCTGGGTGATGCCCATAGGTGGGGCTGGGATGTGGGGTGCTCGCTCTGCAGGAATCCCCCCATTTACCCACAGCCACGTTGAGATTTTTCTGGTTTTCCACCCTATTGATGTATCTTCTTTCCAAATCCACCCCGTAGTTGGTTAAAGTGGAGAAAGGTGCAGCAAGGAGCCCTCGGCCCATCCTACCTCTCCTTGAAGCTCTGCCATCAAAGATCATTTAAAGCCAGCCTTTGGGGTCTGATGCCAGGATGTAATTGGACATGATCCTGCCCACACCTGGGTTTCCAGGGCTGGATGCGACCCCAGCCCCTGGCGCAGCCTGAGGAGAGACGCGGGGTTTAGGTCGGCTGGCAGAGGAGGATGATAAACCCCTAACGAGGCTTTATTGTCCTTTGTGATGGATTATAATGAAATGAATTAATCTCCATAGAAAAGTGGAAGTTTTTATAGCTGTAAATGTGTGTCTGAAATGAAGGATAAATTCGCCGAGGCTGGTTTAGGGCAGGTGCTTTCTGGGGCTGAGGGTTTTGCCTCCGGCTCTGTTATTGTTGGGTTACGTCCTCTGCTTTTTTGGCAGTAACGGGCTTTATTTGAAAGACTTTTATTGTGTGATGCTTTATGCCTGGGTAATACTGCCAGCAGCATCTGTCCTCAGCACTTGCTGCCAGGGGAGCTTGCACCCGTTGCCAAAAAAGGCCTTTTTTTCACCTCCAGGTGCTATTACCCAGGTATTACAAGGAGTTGTAATATCGGAGGGGAGCTGTGGTGTGACGTAGGCTGCTGAGGATGGGGTCCTGCCCAGCATCCCGAGGGATGCTGAGCTGAGAGTTATCCCAGTACCCTGAGGGATGCTGGGCTGGGATTATGCCATCATCCCAAGAGATGCTGGGCTGAGAGTTATCCCGTACCCCAAGGGATGCTGTGCTGTGACTATCCCAGCATCCTGAGGGATGCTCTGCTGAGAGTTATCCCAGCATCCCGAGGGATGCTGTGCAGAGTTATCCCCACCATTCCAAGGGATACTGCACTGAGAGTTATCCCATCATCCCGAGGGATGTTGTGCTGTGATAATCCCAGCACCCTGAGGGATGCTGGGCTAAGTTATCCCAGTATCCCAAGGGATACTGCACTGAGAGTTATCCCAGCACCTTGAGGGATGCTGTGCTGAGTTATCCCTATCATCCAGAGGGATGCTGTGCTGTAATAATCCCACCATCCCGAGGGATGCTGTGCTGTGAGTTATCCCAGCATCCCAAGGGATGCTGTGCTGAGAGTTATCCCATGATTTCAAGGGATACTGCACTGAGAGTTATCCCAGCACCCTGAGGGATGCTGTGCTGAGAGTTATCCCATCATCCCAAGGGATGCTATGCTGTGACTATCCCAGTACCCCGAGGGATGCTGTGCTAGGATTGTCCCGTCATCCCGAGGGATGCTGTGCTGAGAGTTATCCTGTACCCCGAGGGATGTTGTGCTGAGATTATCCCATCATCTTGAGGAAAACTGTGCTGAGTTACCCCCATCATCCCAAGGGATGCTGTGCTGTGATAATCCCATCATCCCAAGGGATGCTATGATGTGAGTTATCCCAGCACCCTGAGGGATGCTGGGCTGAGTTATCCCCGTTATCCCGAGGGATACTGCACTGAGAGTTATCCCTGTCATCCTGAGGGATGCTGGGCTGAGTTATCCCCATTATCCCAAGGGATGCTGTGCTGGGATAATCCCATCATCCTAAGGGATGCTGTGCTGAGTTATCCCTGCACCCTGAGGGATGCTGTGCTGTGAGTTACCCCATCACCCCAAAAGGGATGCTGCACTGAGAGTTATCCCCAGCCGTGGGCTGACACTAACAGATTCCCCAGTGATGACACCGATGCTGGGGGAACCCTTGGGGGTGTGTGGGGGATGCTCCCGTGGCTCGACTGCACTGAAATCCTAAAGCACACGATGTTTGTTCACTTGGTGCCAAGCACTCCCCGTCCCACCCTCCCGTGACAAACACTTTTACAATGCTCCATTACAAGGGGCGGCTGAGGGACAAGTGAGACGTGTGAGCACAAGAAAATGAAATCAGTATTTAATTACTAAATATTCTACATCTAAAATAAAAAAAAAAAAGCTTAAATAATTCAGTTTGATTTGGTCTAATTAGCCTGATTTCCTAGTATTTAGCCCTAATTATGTGATACATAAGCCCTAATTACGTGGTACGTATACAGTGTGCTCTCTAAAGTTAAAGATCAGGACGGATACTGACTTAAATGATAAAATATGTTAAATTATTAATTATAATTAATCTTACAAAATAGGCATAATTAGTTTAAGTACTTTGGATATTCTACTTAATAGCGTTACGCATTATAGGCGAGGTTTGAGCATTCTACAAATAGTGTGTCAAGTGGAGAGTGCTGGAGACTCCTTGGGTTGAACGAAGCTCTTGGCTTCAGGCTCTGCTGCCCCAACCTCCTGAGCTCTCCCTGCTCCAGGGCTTGGTTGGGAGCCTTTGGTGGCTGCCCTCTCCCACCTGGGCATGGGAACTTGGTTTATCTTCTCTCCTGGCTTATCGATCGATGTTGTGTTAGAAGAGCCATGGAGAGGACGCCCATGACTTTCAGTGTTGCAGGTCTTTAGGTGCTCAGAAACCAGGTTGTTCTTCCTCTGCTTCCACTGGGGTTTGGGGTTTTTAGCTGTTATTGCCAGACTTGGTGGTGATGGGATGATGGCAGGAGGAGAGCAGCTTGAAAACATCTTTAAATCCGTATTTACTGAAGTGACTTGTTGCTGATGTGCTCAGCACGTGGGCAGAGGAGAGCTCAAGATGGGGTGGGCTCCACCTTTGCCTGGTGTTGGTGCCTTCTCCCAAGTAACTAGTGACAGGACAAGAGGTGATGGCCTCAAGGTGCACCAGGGGAGGTTTAGGTTGGACATTAGGATGAAGTTCTTGACTGCAAGAGTGGTCAGGGACTGGCCCAGGCTGCCCAGGGAGGTGCTGGAGTCCCCATCCCTGGAGGGGTTCAACCAACGAGTAGATGTGGAGCTTTGGGACATGGTCTGGGGGTCAGGGAGACGTTGGGATGAAGGTTGGACTTGATGACCCTGGAGGATTTTATTTGCCGTGTGATATAACAGCAAATCAAATTAAATTACAGAGGAGAAGACTTGGGAGATAGGAAGCTAAGTGTAGGAACATCGTGTGTGTGTGTTAGAAACCCCTTTAAATAGCTCAAACTGTTGATGCCAACACAACGTTGGAGGTGGTGGTTGTGCTGGGGCCACCAGTGGGTGTGGGGGGGTCCTTGGGAGGGGGTCAGGACCCAGCCTGGCCCTGGGACCACTGGGGACACCCTGGGGAGATGCCATGAGAGGGGGACCTGCTCCTAAATCCACCTCTGGGGATCTTAAACCTCAAATCTTTTGGATGCTGAAAAAAAATTGAGTGGCTTTCCTCTGATTTATTCAGATTTAGCAGCAGAGTTGGGGCTAGACGTGGAAATCAGGGGATACCAGAGAGGGAGGTTCCACAAACCCTGCTCTTCAAACATTACAAATGAGGATTTTTATTACACATCCCGCTAATTTTTGCAGATTGATGGTTTCGTAGCTAAATAAACGTGAATAAATACAGAAGATGCAGATTAAGTAAATGATGTGTTGAAACCATTCCAACAAACTGCATCCAGGAGGAAAATAAATTTGCAAAGCTTCAGAAGCAGCTTCAAAACTCTGTTTAAAAAACACATTGTATGAGCTAAATTTCCAGGGAGCCAATGAAGTGCCCTCCTCTCCTGCCTGTCTTCTCAGCTGGGTTTAGTACCTGGCTTACTAGGGCACCTCCACCTGCTTTCTATTCCCTTTGTGAGCTGGATTTAATTAAAGATTAAGATTAAATTTTTTTGCTCTTTTTTTTAATGGGCTTCTGCACAGAGACAGAAGGGGACCCCTCAGTGGAGCCCTGTCCCCCCTTTAACGCCCTCTGGGAGATGCTCTGTGGGGCTGGTCCAGGATGAAGTGGTGCCAGACGTGGTGATTTCTTCCCGTTTCTGTGCCTGGTGAAGGAGCAATTTGTAGATAAACGAGGATTAAAGCTGTAAAAAAGCCTCAAACGTGTGACTGGATGATGAGCATCACCTTGGAGTCTGTGAGGAGAAGTCCAAGAGCGAGTTAACTGGCCCCAGGTCCCCTCTGCCAGGGGCCCGACCTGTGGTTTGGGTGCAGTGGGCTCTTTAAAACCCACGATTTAATGACTGTCTTTGCTCCAAATCCCTTCCAATATTTGCAGTGGAGAGAGAGGAGCAGGTCTGGGCTCGTGGGCTGCCCGTGCTCCCCCAGCTGACACTAGCAAAATGTTTTCCTTTCATTTTCTCCGGATCTCTTCTGGTGCTCGGTCGGTCTCCGCGTCTTCGCAGTCATTACAGTTTATTTGTCTGAGCCGTGGTGGCACCAGGGGCTGTGGCCCCTCTGCAGCAGCTCTGGAGGACGCCTGGGGAGACTCTTCCTCAGCTGTCCTCTTGCACTGGGAAATATCTGAGAAGCTGGTCAAAAAGGGGGAAGATTTTCAGCGAAATGGCTCCTTTCTCCCTAAAATCTGGGTGGCAGTAGGTAGGGCGGGTTGGAGACGCCTTGACCAACGTCTTCTCCAGTCCAGAATGATCATAGGACATCTTGAGTTGGAAGGGACCCATAGGATTCATTGAGTCCATCTCCCTGCTTCTCACGGGGCTGCCTAAAACTGAACCAGATGGCCAAGAGCATGGTCCAGGTGCTCCTTGAGCTCGGCAGTGGACCTAAGGATGGATCCCAAAGCCTGAAAGTGACCTGATGGCGATCCATAGTCCCCTCGTCACCGAGCTTTCCCTGTGGGTGGTGGGAGCAGGAGACCTGGACATCTTGGGTCGCAACCACCAAGGCTCCAGGACCTGGGGGTGGTGGTCAACAGTTGGCTGGAGATGAACCAGAGGCTGAGGGAGCTGGGGGTGTTGACCCTGGAGCAAAGGAGGCTCAGGGGAGACCTTCTGGCTCTGCACAACTCCCTGACAGGAGGTTGGAGCCAGGTGGGGTCGGGCTCTTCTCCCAAGGACCAAGTGACGGGACAAGAGGAAAGGGCCTCAAGATGCACCAGGGGAGGTTGAGGTTGGAGCTGAGGAAAATCATCTTTCTGGATGCAATTACTCAAAGTCTGTCTACAGCTTGGGTAAATAAATATTAGTTGGGTGGGTCATTCCAAAACCAAGGAAACCAAGCACCCGATCCAGTGGCACCGTTGTGATGACCTGGGGCTGAGGCAGGGAGGATGGTGACCAGAAATTTACCCGGATTTAAAAAAACCCAGAATTAAATATCCTAATCAGCACTCCCAGCTTAGTGGGGTCTGTTTTTCTGCCCGTTTTGGACAGGATGGATTTTTTTCCCCACAAATATTTCTCGTGTCCCTTGGACAGTTGTAGGTGATGGGCTCTTTGTTCTCACCCACTGGGCATCACGTCACCCTCTTCCATGTGTTTATAAACCCTGTTTGCCTCAGAAAACAGATGAATATAAGAAAGAATCTTTGTTTTACTGAAACCACACAAGAGAAATTACTGAAACTAACACACAAAGGGATTTCTAAAGCTTGGCTTCACTTTTTTTCTTTATATATATATATATATATTCTGCATTACAATACAGCAAGAAAAAAAATCTGTCCTTCTGTCTGACTAATGTTAGTTTGATGATTATACTAATATTAACTGCTTTACTTGAGTAAGCAAAGAACAAGTAAAATACCAGTCAGCCCAGCTGCTAATTCAGCACGTGTTGTACCCTGGTTATTAAAAACACCCCAAAGATGTACCTTGGTGGTTCAGCCTTTGGAATTAGAAGCAGAATATTAATTTAGGCCTGGAGCATGATTAAACATTGTAAGGCCCCTTAAGAATTTTCACCAAATTTTCTTGGATTTCTCTTTATTGGGTCTTCCTCGACTGTGTTTAGCTCTGTAATTGCTTTGCTCCTTTGTTGATAGGTTAAAGCACAATGTGATTTTCTCCATGTCATAATATTTAAGAGGATGGTTCAATGTTCCGCATGTATGATGTGCAGCTGAGGCACACGGAGACACCTCGGGGGGGGTGGGCTGGGGGGGATGTCTGGGTTTTTTCCCTTCTATTCCTTTTTTCCCCCCTCTTTATTTATGGAACGGTGCAGAAGGAGGTTGCAAGATTGGGGCCACAATGCAGAAAATGCAATAAATATCTATGGGAGGGGGAAAAAGGAGGAGAATCTGCTCAGAGTTGAGGGAGTCAATCCCCATCCAGATGGGGACGTGGTCTGGGGGTCAGGGAGATGTTGGGCAAAGGTTGGACGTGATGGTCCTAGAGGCCCCTTCCAACCTAGATGGTTCTATGCATTTTGGTGCCCACCTACAGATTTTCTTGCACTTCCACCACGGTGCAGGTTTGCTGGAAATTTAAGAAGGATTTTCTGGATCAGAGAAACCCCCAGTCACAGGTAAAACAGGGTAAAAACCTCCAGCTCCTTCCCTAAGGACTAAATTCAAAATGTTACATTTTTCAAGTTCTTCAATGAGAATCAAAGTTAAAATAGTTGAAATCCATTACTCGGAAGTACCAGAAAAAAATCATTTGGAATGAAGATGTTAAAGATATCAGAGCACGACCTGGGTGTCACCAGTAGAATAAAGCAAACAAAAAAGAAGGTGGTGGATGCCCCATCCCTGGAGCCATCCCGGGTGAAGTTGGGAGGAGCAACCTGCTCTAGTTGATGAGATGGCCTTGAAAGGTCCCTTTAACCCAACCCATTCCATGATTCCATCAATCTGGACATGAGGTAGACAAGCTGCCACGCCAGGGTCTGCTGGAGGTCTTCAGTGTTGTCCCCACCCAGGCTTGGGCTGTGGTGGTGGTGATGGTCTGTGCTCACATCTCCCTGGGATCCTGCCCCACCAGTAAGTGAGGTAGGACTGGCCATGGCCAACTGGAGTTTCTAACCCAGCAGCAGGCTCTGCAGAGGTGGTGGGTGGTTGCAGTAGGTGCTATGGTGGGTGACATCTCAGAGCATCCCAGCAAAGCCTCTTTGAAGCTCCAGGTGTAAATTGCTGGAACTGTGGGTGAGGGTTTCTGTGGCTCCTCATGGCAGAGCAGCGTGGACAGGAGTGACCAGGAGTGAGACCTTGGGCATGGTCAGGAGCAAACCCCTGGTGTCATTCATGGGTTTAACTCCGTAGGGAAGTGAACCTTGTTCTCTCCCAGGTTGGCAGCAGCAATTAGGGTTTCAGTAAGCCAAGGAGATGGGCTCAAATAATTATAAGAACTCGGCGAGGGTAATTTCTGAGAATAAAACCACCCGGGCAACCCAAAAAAACATGTTCTGCTGGCCGAGCTGGTGCATTAATTAGCAGTGAGGCTCCTGCAGACGTTCCCTGCTCTGATTCAAGAGGGAAATTAAAACCCTTCAGCTGCTGGGTGGGGTCTGGGATCAGGATCTTCTCAAACTTTCTCTGCTGGTGACTTGAGTCACGGTTAAGGCATGAAATACCAGGAACTCTTTTTTTAAGTGCTAATATTATCTCAGTATGTTCAAACCAAGCAGGCAATTTAATTTTCCGACTTTCCTGGGGACGTAACGGGTTTTGTTTAAAATCTGATTAATGGCATTTCTTTATTAAATGTAAGTAATTGTGTAACTCCACCTGAACAGCTCTTTTACCTGCTCAGCCCCTTTCCCTGGGGCTGTCCAAAAACCTTCTCTGAAAACACAGATCTTCACAAGCCTTAGAAAGACACTCAGGAGATGATTTTGCACAGCTAGGAAATGAAAACCTTTAAAATTTCTGCACATTTTTCGTTTAGTAAGAGCACACCCTAAGGTAGGAGTGATGGAGGTTGTAGCCATTATTTCAAGCATTTTAAAACACAACAAGTTGCCCGTTGGGTCCGATGATCCCTTCTAGTCCCACTCAGGCTTCTCCTTTAGGAGGAGTTTTTGCAATTTGAAGAATTTCCTTCGAACTGTTGATGTAGGGAGGAAACATTTTTGCTCCTTTGCATTTCTGAGCAAGTACATTTTGAATAAACTCAGTCAAACCCAGTGGGTGACGTACAAAAAATGGTGCCGTGAGGTTCCAAGTGTTGTTTGGACCCAGCATTTGGGTAGAAAATAATTTAATAAGAGATTCTTGCATTGCTCTAAATACCCATCCTCAGCCTGCTGCCAGTGGTGCCAGCAGTACTTGGTCTACTCCTTTTCTCCTGCCCTGGGAGGGGCTGATTGATGCCCACATCACCCAGGGGATCCTTCCAGGATCCCGGAGCGGGATTCCTGCCCTCCAGAGGGGTTCAGGCAGGGTCGGCACCTCCCAGGCCAGCTCTTGATTAGCCTCCCAGCTCCTGGAGATGTTAATGAGGAACGTTGGGAATAACGAGCTCGGAGCCTCTCCAGAACCTCATCACTGCCTCTGTGCTTTATCGCTTTTCCACATGGGAGCTGGAAAATCGCCCCGAGTGGGTCAGAGCAGATTAAATGCTCTGGTCCAAGGTGCTCTCCAGAGGTTGTTTCCCAAGTGCTGGGGGTGGCATCACTCGATGTGATTGCCTGGTAACGGCGGGGGGATTCTTGCTGGAGTTATCAGTGCTGGGCACCGTGCTATAGATGGGTGGTGACGGCTCTGCCACTTCAATTACACCCGTGCCCAGCTCAGGAGCATCTCCCAGGAGAGGTGCTCAGTGGGGGGACAGCCCCAGGGACACGACCCCCCAGAGCTCCGGGCTGGACGTCGCTGCTGCCCGGCACCCCCGGGAGAGGGGAGAGGGGGGGATCCCAGCTGGGTGCTGGAAAATCCGGGGGAATTCAGGATTTGGGGTTATGAAATGTAGGTGGGGCTTAAAAAAAGTAGTTTAAACCCCCCCACATTTAATTGATTGTCTTTAAAAATAGAAGTCTTAAAAAATGTGGATTTAATTGAGTGTTTGCTGCGTTTTCAGGCTCACCCCACTGTGGTGGCAGCACCTCTAGGATGCTTTGGGGTGACCCGAACAACTAAATAAATGGAGGGATGAGGGGATGGAGGATGGAGGGATGAGAGGATGGAGGGATGAGGGGATGGAGGATGCAGGGATGAGAGGATGGAGGGAAGAGAGGATGGAGGGATGAGAGGATGGAGGGATGAGGGGATGGAGGATGGAGGGATGAGAGGATGGAGGGATGAGGGGATGGAGGATGCAGGGATGAGAGGATGCAGGGATGAGGGGATGGAGGATGGAGGATGCAGGGATGAGAGGATGGAGGGAAGAGAGGATGCAGGGATGAGGGGATGGAGGATGGAGGATGCAGGGATGAGAGGATGGAGGACGGAGGGACAACTAAATAAAGGGGGGCAAAATTTCCAGGAGCACTCTATCGGCGTCTTTTAAAGTGGTTTTATTTTTAAGTGCGGGGGGAAAGAAGTGGAGAACTGTGACCTATTGTACTACCTATAAATGAAAAGTAGGTACTAAATATTTTATTTTCCCCCACCGCTCTATTTATTCTCCTGCCTGGCTTTTCAATCTTCATGTAAAGTTTGTGCAGGAGTGTCTGTGTACTTTCTGTGAGCACATACAGTATCTGCAACCGTGGGCTGGAGTTAATAATTCAGAGTAATATGAGCCCTGGCCAGTATGGAAATAAGTTTGTCATTGGCTCTTATCTGCCAGCTAGGGAGGACGGAAAAAGAAATCTCATTTTTGGAAAGAAACTAATCAAAGATTATCAGCTGCACCCAGGAATTTTTGGAGTCTCGCGGAGAGGAGTCGCCTCCTCTGCCCATCTGCATTTCAGCTTCCCCGTTGGCACAGGAATTTAATGCTTAGATTAGAAATATGTACAGGGGAGCGTTTCCGCGCCGCGCTCCCGTCCCCCGCCTCGCTCCGGCTTTTGCCAAGAAAAATAGAGATAAATAAAGCATATGCTGGGTGCTGGGGAGATTGAAGTGCGCCGGGAAGGCGTGAGCCACTGGCCAGGGCAGAAACGAGGTTACCTGCAGCATCCCCTCCCCGTGGGCTGGGGGGTGTTTGGCATCTCCTGAGGAGCATCAAGAGCATTTTGCTACCAAGGAGAAATGCTGCTCAAGGAACGTTGCCTAAACAGTCAGGGGTATGAAACATAAATACATCTATATGTTAATTTAATCATATATAGAATAATCTATAAAATATAACAAAATATATAATTTATTTTGGTTTTTTAATACGATATATATGATATATATTTATATAATATGTGATATTAGATTAATATACAGTATAATATATAACATATAAAGATACATTGTATATTTATATATAATATTTATGACATATAATCATATTTTACATACTTTATATAATAATGTGAAATATACAGTATGTAATTAATTATATTTTACATATTTTATATAATGATGTGAAATATACAGTATGTAATTAAATATATAATACGATATATAATCTGCAATACAATATATAATATATAATGAAATATATACTAATCTACTAGATATACACACATTGATAAGCATTAGCTGCAGATCTCTGCACGTCGCAGAGGAAAAAGGAATCTGTGAGCACCGAGTAATTCACTTTGCTTCAAAATACTGTGGCCACTGTATTAGGAAGGAAGAATTAAACCAGCTAAAAAGGTCTGGATTGGATTAAGCTCCTCAAAATCTTGTCCTTTTGCCCTTTATGCTTCCTCCTCCTTTTTTTTTTTTTTAAAAAAAAAACCCCAACTCTTATATAAACATAGATCTAGAGCATCATGATTGGAAATCCTGGGGGGGATTCTTGTGGAAGTTCAGAGCAAATGTGGTTGACACTTGTTCTTTGTTACCCTTGGGCTACGGTTGGGATCATGGGCTGTGAGGGTTTGTTCTTGTCAGCACAAGGAATTTTTCCCCCCTTGTCGGAGGTGAATTTTACGCCCCTTTCTCGTGTGTAGATGGAGCCCAAGGTACCTTCAGGGGCTTCACGTCCCGACCAACTTTGGAGTGTTTAAAGGAAGGAAGGTGAAGCAGAAGGGGTGAAATTGCGACTCGGGGGCCCCGGTTCATCTTCTGCCTCCACGTGGGTATTTGCCACGTGGAGCCCTGCACAACCAGCCTGAAATAATTGGCATGAAGATGGAGAAGCTTAATTTTGATGAAGCAATTAGTGGTTGTTTCCTGATTGCTCCGGTGAAGAGGAGGTGAGGAAGAGCGTGTCCCCCCTTCCAACCCCCAGCCCCTTCCCGGCTCCCCAGACCTTTTGCCCTCCTCCTGGACACGGGCGAAAGTTGCTTTGAATTTTTTTTTTTAGAAAGTGTGTGGAGACCACGGATCCTGCAGAAGGTTAAACATAAATTAGTCATAAAGGCAACAAAAGGGAGAGGGAAAGAGGCGGCCCTGAGATCACCCTCCAAATTTCTGTGTTTTCAAACCGCTCCTGGGTAATTAGAGACCAAAAAAAAAAAAAAAGAGGAAAATTCTTGTGCTCTTAATAATGATAATGATGATGATGATGATGATAAAGGCTTTGGCAAAGGCTGCCATTTGTAACCCCCTCCAGGAACGTGCACCCAGCTCTGTAGTGCCGCGGATCTGAGCGGTGTTTAAGACAACAAAGCGCTATTTGATAGCGGAGCCTTTCTGTGGCACAGCTCCTCTTCCTGCCTTTGATGGGAGGGTGGGTTGTTTAATCAATTATTAATCAAAGCGGTGGCATTCTCCTTATATATTTAGGTAAAAACTACAAGATGCCTCTCCTGGCTTTCTTGTTTAAATAGAATGTGGAAACACTCGCTTTTGAACAACAACAAAAATTATATATATATATATATATATACTGGAGAGCTTCCAGTTTTGAGCTGTATATTGCACACTTAGGGGGGGAAAAAAAAAAAAAAAAAAAAAGGGAAAATTAGAGGTTTCTAAGGTCTGTGGCTCAGCCCAAGGCACCAGAAGGCTGCTGCGAACCTGCCTTGGTCCGACAAAGAGCAGGAGCAATAATTTGAGGAGTGACTCCTTGGGCTGGACACTCGGCGCGTGGAGCATCTCGAGCAGTTGGGGAACATTTGGCAGCTTTAACGTAGAGGGGAAAAAAAGGGGCTGCTCGGGAAATCTCGGCTGCTGCTAATTAGCAGCAATGAACTGTGGGTAAGGACAGTACATTTTAATGTGAGAGGAGTCGTACAATAAGCGCCACGCTGAAAGGAAGAGAAGGAAATGCTCCCCAGCTGACCCTTGTGGCAATCTGAGCTGCATATTGCAATAATCCTGTAAATTACTCGGCTTTTTTATACAGTAACTTGGAGTTAATTAGTAATTTAACATTCCTCCACGCTATTAAATGTCTTTCTTGCATTATATTATGTTGTTTCATGGGCTTACCTTAACACTAATGGGGTTTAGTTCTATTTTCTCAAAACAGTAACGGTAAAATAAAACCGAGCTGGAAAATTAATTAGTTCTCTTTTCCCTTTGATTTACCTGTTAGTAACAATTAAGTGGCAATGTACAGTTTTGGAGTGGTTCGGGGTGAGGCAGAGACGAATTGACTCGCAGGGAGTGCTGCTGGTGCAGGGGGGATGGAGGGGAGGAGTGTGGGAAGAGCTGGGGACCAGGGACTGCGGGCTCTGGGGGAACTGGGGGGAGCAGGGAGGCATCTCTGCATCCCTCCATCCTCTCATTCCTGCATCCTCTCATTCCTGCATCTCTCCATCCTCTCATCCTGCATCTCTACATCCTCTCATTTCTGCATCCCTGCATCCTCCATCCTCTCATCCCTGTATCCTCTCGTTCCCTCATCCCTGCATCCTCTCATTCCTACATCCTTGCATCTCTACATCCTCTCATCCCTACATCCCTGCATCTCTACATCCTCTCATCCCTCCATCCTCTCATCCCTGCATCTCTGCATCCTCTCATTTCTGCATCCCTGCATCCTCCATCCTCTCATCCCTGTATCCTCTTGTTCCTGCATCCTCTCATTCCTACATCCTTGCATCTCTACATCCTCTCATCCCTACATCCCTGCATCCTCTCATCCCTGCATCCTCCATCCTCTCATCCCTACATCTCTACATCCCTGCATCCTCTCATCCCTGCATCCTCCATCCCCTCATTCCTGCATCCCTGCATCCTCTCATCCCTCCCTCCCCACATCCCTGCATCTCCCAGCAAGGCCCTGGTGCTGGTGCCCAGTGAAGGAGGAGATGGGTGCTGGCAGAATGGGGCAGAGCATCCTTAGGGCCGTGTGGGCTGGGGGGCACCTCCCCGTGATGCCGGGGAGAGCTGGAGCTGTGCTCAATTTATTCCTCCTTCGGTGTCGCCTTTGCAGCTGCAGGAGCCCGTGGGCTAATTAGAGTAACCAACAACGATGAAACATGTGATCTGAGGGAAAGTTTCGGGTATAATTACGTGGGGCATCAGGTGAGAGAGTCTCTCTCAGATTAATCCGGCACAAATTAAAAGTTGGAGTGCTTTTTCCTCCCCCTCCTTACTCCACAGTCATCTTTTCACTGCAACATTTGCTTCTGTCTAAAGCCCTCGAGTGTCCGGGCTGATTAACACAGGGCTGCCGGTGGAACTTCAGCGTTTGGAGGTTGGGGGGGGGGTTTGGTTTCCTCTTGGAGAGACCAAGGTGGGCACCACGGCGGAGTCACCCGATGGAAAGGGCTGTGGGAGGAAGGGGGAGGGCGAGGGACGGGCTGAATCGCACACAAGCCCCTTCCCCCAGCCCCTGTCTCCGGGGGCCCCCGCTAAAAGCCGCGCTGCTCCCTTTTAAAGCCCCATTCTTTGCGGCGGGCTCGGAGCGGCCATAAAAAATTCATCCCCGCTTTAAGAGATTTCTGCCGCTCTGTCCTCCCCATTGTTAGACAAATTGAAGTGTGCACTCTGAAGGAGTGCGGCGCTGAACTGAGGATTTATTTACTCATTCGATTCTAATATTGAGAGAATCCACTCTGCCCGTTCAAAGGGTAGAGCAACAATGCGAGTGACATGGGGTCAGCGGCACTTCACAGCTACCTGCGAGATAGAATTGTTCTCCTGCCAGATAGGAAGTGACTGAAACCTCTTTTTCTCATCAATGTCTATTATGATTGATGGCTCTATGGTCACACTGAATATGCCCTTTTTAAATAATTCACAATGTCATCATCATAGTACTAGTTTATAACTAGCCTGTTATTTTTACCTTTGTTCATTCACTAAGAGGAGATTCGATAAATTAAGTGCTATGGGTTTGGGGAGCATTAGAACTGATTGAAATGTTCATTTTTCTTTCTGGTTTCTTTTTTTCTTTTCTTTTTTTCCCTGGTTTTTTTTTTTTTTTTTCCCTTTTTTTTTTTTTTTTTCCCTTTTTTTTTTTTTTTTTCCCCTTTCAAGGCAAAACCCTCCCGCACACAGTAGCCAAGATTTCTGAAAAAGCCCCGAGCTTCGGGTGTGATAATTCATTAAAAAACCGGCTTACCCAGTCAATAGATTCTGGCTGATGACGTTAATTAAAATGTAAAGAAATCACCCAAATAAAGCAGCTGCCTTCACCTAGCTCGGGCTGGAGTTCATCCATCATTCAGAGCGGCCCCAGAACGTGTCGGAGGCATCAAGGAACGTGCGTTGTGAGTTCGGGATGATGGTCACTAATTGAACCCGAGTCTTGTTCTTCGAGTGCACTGGATATAGTCCAGATAGAGGGTGCTCGGGTTGGGTGCTGGAATTATTCTAGCGGTGGTTAATGGATCAGGCGTTTAATCGTGTGCTTTGCAAACCAGGTTTTATTTGTTTAACTTTGAAATTGGGGCTTAGTGAGTCATATTAGGCAGGAGCCCTGAGTATTTATCATCCCTCACTTAGCCATAGAAACGCTGCTGATAATTAACGGCTGATGGGAATCATCACATCGGTTCCTCCGCCGGGGCTTTGTCATTAGGAGGCTTTAAGCAATTTTTACATTTGCTCCAATTATTTTCTGCTAAAGTGTCTAATTCATGCTGAATTTTGTGGCTCCTTCCCCGGTACCGCAGGGGGCCTGTTCTGCACGACACCCCTGGAAGGCACGAGGCCGCATCGGGGCATCTGCAGCTGGGGAAAAAGGATGAAGAAGGTCCCGAGGAGCTCTTCTTGATGCAGGATCGTTGCTTTTCATGCAAGTGCAAAGGATGAAGGTGTCTTTAGAAGAACATGGGATCCATCACTTCAGCAGGGCCAAAGTCATACCCAAAACTGGAGTGTTGCTGCCACTGGTCCTCACCAAAGCCTCCTGAGATGCCACCAGGAGCCTGCCCACAGCTGGAACCCTGCAGTGGGTACCAAAACAGCCGAGGTCTGTGGAGCTGCTCCTCTGGGTGAGTGTTTCCACCTGACACTTGGTGTGTCTCCAGGGTGGCTTTGGTGTGAGCCTTAGGATAGGAAAAAACAAGTCATATTCAACCTCATCACTAGATACGTGACTGGGACACCCGTTTTTACCACCTTTTTGGCACAGCCAGGGACCAGCATGGGGGTTCACCCAGTAGCATCACTCCCCATTTCACTCTGGATTTAGGCTCCGTGTCTGGGGAGCCCTCAACAGCTCATTGGGGCTGAGCACAGGGAGGAGGGTCTCTGGGCACGTGGAAGGTTTTCCAGCTTTGGAAGTCATGGGGAGAAGGTCCCTGGGAGATGCCCTGGAAGGGGCTGAGCTTCTGCCTCCCACCACCACCACCAACGTAAGCAGAGCGTGGAAGGGATGAACCCAAAGCTGTTGGGGCTTCAAGGAAGAAACCAAGTTTCTGGTGATGCATGTGAGATCTTCTGGTCTTGGATTTGCTGTTCAAATCTATTCAAGATAGATATCCGAAATATTTGAGTTTTTCTTAACTTTGGGGGCTTTTTTGCTTGGGTTTCGTTGTGGTTTGGGTTGGGTGGGTTGGTTGGTTGCTTGGTTGGTTGGTTGATTGGTTGGTTGGTTGGTTGGTTGGTTAGTTGGTTGATTGGTTGGTTGGGTGGGTGGTTAATTTTCTGGCTGTTTCATTGTTGTTTTTTATGTCATTTGGGTTTTTTTGTTCCCCCAGCTGCCTCTACAGAGATTGAGATTCCCGAGATCTCCAGTGATACCTCCCGGGAGAGGAGCCAATGCTGGGGCTCTGCACCCCCCTCCAGGACCACGCTAGTAATTAACAAGGAGTCAAGTTCTCAACTAAGTGTGACAAATTGGAAAGCTGCGAATTTGGAGATAAGACCAGGGGGTCACAGTTTATTTGTCACCGGGTTATCGGATCATAATGAGCACTTAGAGCCAAAAGCATCATAAAAGAACCTCGGAAGGTACAAGAGCCCTGCAGTAATTGGGTTTTCCCACACGTGTAGCAGAAGAATTTCCCTTTGAAGGAGCTGTTATAAATTTGGGGCCCACAGTTTCCATCAGCCCCTCGTTGTTCCGGCCCATTGCGAGGGAGATAAAACGCATAAAGCAGCCCCAAGTTGTGATATCATCATCGTATTGGGTTATATTGTCTGATGTTCCCCAGTGAGACCATAAAAAATGGCAAAATCACAAGAGGGATAATGCAACGTTTAGTCTTCTGCATGAAAAAAATGAGGCCCTTTCNACAATTGGTTTGAAAAAAATATGAAGATTCCAGTTTTGTGCACCATAAGTTTAGGGAGTTGACTAGAAAAAAAAAAAGATCCATTCACAGATTTTAGTCTTCAGAGCTTTGGAATTTCTTCCTTCTGTTCAGAGGTGAAGGAATAAAAGTGTAATAAAGCAAATAGTGGGGTTTTTTTTATTTTCAGGGGGCGTAAAAAGGAAAGGTGAAGCATTGACTGTAGCAGATAACAACAAAACTGCTTTAAAATATTGCTGAGCTCTTGGACAAACGATTTGGACTCTGTTTTATTTTATTTTTCAGCTGGAAAAGAAATATACTAAGAATCTAAACATTCTCATCTAATGTTTAGAAAATAGAAGTAACCAGTATATTATTGTTTGGGTGTATTCCTGGAAAAGAAATATACTTAGAATCTAAACATTCTAACCTAATGTTTAGAAAATAAAGTAAGTGGTATATTATTGTTTGGGTGTATTCCTGGAAAAGAAATATACTTAGAATCTAAACATTCTAACCTAATGTTTAGAAAATAAAGTAAGTGGTATATTATTGTTTGGGTGTATTCCTGGAAAAGAAATATACTTAGAATCTAAACATTCTAACCTAATGTTTAGAAAATAAAGTAAGTGGTATATTATTGTTTGGGTGTATTCCTGGAAAAGAAATATACTTAGAATCTAAACATTCTAACCTAATGTTTAGAAAATAAAGTAAGTGGTATATTATTGTTTGGGTGTATTCCTGGAAAAGAAATATACTTAGAATCTAAACATTCTAACCTAATGTTTAGAAAATAAAGTAAGTGGTATATTATTGTTTGGGTGTATTCCTGGAAAAGAAATATACTTAGAATCTAAACATTCTAACCTAATGTTTAGAAAATAAAGTAAGTGGTATATTATTGTTTGGGTGTATTCCTGGAAAAGAAATATACTTAGAATCTAAACATTCTAACCTAATGTTTAGAAAATAAAGTAAGTGGTATATTATTGTTTGGGTGTATTCCTGGAAAAGAAATATACTTAGAATCTAAACATTCTAACCTAATGTTTAGAAAATAAAGTAAGTGGTATATTATTGTTTGGGTGTATTCCTGGAAAAGAAATATACTTAGAATCTAAACATTCTAACCTAATGTTTAGAAAATAAAGTAAGTGGTATATTATTGTTTGGGTGTATTCCTGGAGAACTCTCTACAAGGTCAATTTCAGGAAACCAGCTTTTTTCCTGGAAAATTCAGTGTAATTTAGAGACCATCTGGGAAAGTGGAGGAGGAGAGGATCATAGGGTCATAGATTCGTTTGGGTTGGAAGAGACCCTGAAGATCATTGAGCCCAACCATTGAGAGGATTAAGATGTTGTCATCCCCACCTCTCGATGAAGCATCATCCCAAGACATCATCACGGTGCTTGGTTTAATTTTGTAGAAGACCTCCTGTGTCCATCTCCCCCGTCATTAATCTGCTTCATCTCTGTTTTCCATCTGCAGGTCCCCTTGGATGCCACCACAGAGCTAAGTCCCAACAGAGCCTGGCCCAGGGAGTCCTCACCCACCTCTCCTGTGCATCTCAACTCCAGCCTCTTCAGGTATTTGGGTTTCTTGGTGGTTGTCTCTCTACATCAGCCCAGTGCTTGGTTTCTGTACCGTTTGCTCTGCAGGGGTCCCTCTCAGGTCCTGCCCCACGCTAGATGGGCAACAACGTGGTCATGAGCATCCCATAGACACGGGGCAACCTCAGATCCTGGCTCGGGGGAAAACGAGGCTGAGTTTTCAGGAGCATCAAGAATTTGGGTAAGCTCTTTTTTAAATTTTGTTTCTTTTTCCCTTAATTTTACTTTTTGTGGGCAGTGGGAAGGTGGAGATGTCTGGCCAAGGCAGTGGACAGGGCAGTCCCCAGGGGCTGGGCAGAGACTCCATGGAACATTGACGTGGAAGAGCTGGACCAGGGCAAGAGATGGTGCTTTCCAGCCCTTCCTCCAGCTCCTTTCCAGACTCTGAGGGAAGGTTATTTAAAGTTTAGGGACTGGGGGAAGTGAGAAGAGAAGGTTTTACTTGGTAAAGCTGGAAACCAGCAATTACATTAAGCCATCAGCTCCAATCTGTGGCAGATGTTTGGGTTTTTTTGGAGCCATCTCTGCTGGAGCCCCTTTGAGTCACCATCGTTCTTCTGACTCAGCCCCATGACGCTGATGTTTGCAGTGGTACTAAAACCATTTTCCACCCTTGTTTTTCCTGCACTGCTTATCAGGCCCCAAACAACAGCTGCAGCTCAGTTTGGGCTGAGATTTTCCTCTTCAGAAGCAGAGATGATGAGATCACACCCCCAAGGTGGGCAAGTGCCAGGGGTCTTGGAGGGCAAAGAGTCATAGGATTGTTTGGGTTGGGAGAGACCTTTAAAATCATTGAGTCTCAGCACCACTAACCCACGTCCCTCAGCACCACATCTCCACAGCTTTGAAGCCCCTCCAGGGATGGGATGTCCATCACTGCCCTGCCCAGCCTGGGCCAGCCCTCCGCACCCCTTTCCTCATGTCCAACCTCAACCTCCCCTGGTGCAACTTGAGGCCGTTTCCTCTTGTCCCATCTCTTGTTCCTTGGGAGAAGAGCCCGACCCCACCTGGCTCCAACCTCCCTGCAGGGGGTTGTGGAGGGTGAGGAGGTGATGCTGCAGACCCAGGCGATGCTGCAGACCCAGGTGATGCTGCAGAAGCCCCTTGCACTTGGCTGTGCTCAGTTTGGGGTGGAAGGTGAACACACCCTTTATAAAACCAGCCAGCGTGCCCTGAGGGGGGATTTATCGGCCATAAAGAGCTCTGGGTAATGAACTCTAAACAAACACCATCTTTCTAATGGATCTTTTGTTTGCCCAGCATGGCAGAAAATCTTTTGTACCCACCCAAGCACATCACGGGGATGCCTTTTGGACATGAAATGTTGCCCGTGCAGCGTGGACAGGCATGGGCATGGGGTGGGCAAGCGTGGCCACGTCTCTTGCCACCACCTCCCTGAGGTGTTTGGCTGCTGGTAAGGACCATTTTCCTCCTCTTCTTCAGTGAGTGTCCCACCTGTGGCTGGCAGAGCATCCTGGGGACAGAGCAGGGAGCAGAGTGGTGGGGTGAGGTGATGCCTGGTGGCCACGGACCTTCTGAGCATCCCACACAGAAAGAACAAAACCCCCTCGTGCATGAGCAACGCTCCCTTTGCAGAGGTTTGTGGTGGAAAACCAGCGTTAGGTGGAGCTGCCCCGGCTGGGGGTTTATGAAAATCATAATTATTTTGATTTTGGTCCACAGACAGCTTGAAGTGTTGCAAAACTCTGCAGGTGCTCTCCGGTACAACAAAAACCCAGAACAGATGGTGCAAGGTAGCAGGCCAGCTCAAGGGATTAAAGGCAAGGCTTTTGAAATTTCAAATTAAAGCTGGGTGATCTGGGGGAAATGTACCTGCCAAACAAGCCCGCTTGGAAAAAAAAAAGTTCTCCAAGTTGCAAGCTGATTTAAATTCAAATGAGACAAAAATTGGGCACTTTAAAAGTGCTTAAGAGAGGATTAAAAATCCGCCATCAAGGTAAAAAAAGGGATGTGTGCGAAGCGCGTGTTGCTGCTGCAGGATTCCTGGTGCCCAGAAGCACATTTTCTTGGTGTGCTTCAGGGGATGGGAGGAGGAGGACTTGATGATATTGTCTCTCCTTTGTCTGCTCAAGGTGTGGGTGAGGCAGCGAGACACCGACTTGGCAGTGAATGATCCTCTCCATCCCACCCCAGGGATGCCCCGTGATGGGACCATCCCGGCAGTGATGGGACCAGCATCCC
>VYZX01028827.1:139575-159338 GCA_013401335.1 Brachypteracias leptosomus | reverse complement strand
CCAGTGGGTCCCCATCAGCCCCTGCCTGGGTTGTCCCCCAGTGGGTCCCCATCTTAGCCCCTGCCTGGGTTGTCCTCCAGTGGGTCCCCATCAGCCCCTGCCTGGGTTGTCCTCCAGTGGGTCCCCATCAGCCCCTGCCTGGGTTGTCCCCCAGTGGGTCCCCATCAGCCCCTGCTTAGGTTGTCCCCCAGTGGGTCCCCATCAGCCCCTGCCTGGGTTGTCCTCTCCCCAGGACCACATCAGCCCCTGCTGGGGGGAACCTTGGAGCCACAGCACAGACAGAATCACTGGGTTTGTGCCAAAAAAAGTGCAGAAAACCTGCTCTTTGGCCATTCCAAGCTGCTGCTGAGGTTCTGGGTGAGGACAGGCTGGGTAAACACACCCCTGAAGAGTGTCGGAGCTGCCGGGAAGGGGAATACAAGTAGGAGAGGAAGCCTGGATAACCAGATTTTATAATTGTTATTTTTTTTGGTCGTGGTACTTGTCACTCCCTGGTTTTCATTAGTGTGGAGCTGTCGGCAGTTATCTAATGACCATCCCATGTGGGGGCTGCTCCATCTCCTCTGCCTGCTCCCTGCACAGCACAGGCTGGGCCAGGGCTCAAAGTTTGTCACTTGCAGTGTCTTTAACAACAGATTAGTTTGTTTGTTTATTTCTGCAGTTCTAAACAGATAAATTCTCTCGTTGTTATCCCTCTCCTATCTCGGATCAGCCCTTGCTGGTGTTGAGAGAGAAAAACCCTCTCCTCCCCTCCCTCTTCCCCATAACAGGGCTTGGGAAGATGATTCCAGGGATGAGCTTTGGGGTTGTTTTTCTGTGAATTGCAGCTTTTCCCTCTCTGAATGACTTTTACAGGAATAAATCCCAGGAGAAGCCCCCTGGCCACGTCTGTACCAGGCTCCTGGGCTCATCCCAGTGGCGTAAGCCCTGAACTCTGCTTAATACTTTTTAGGAAACCTAAAATAAACCAGTATTTGGCATCGGCAAGAGGCTGATTTCAACACTTCCTTTGCTGTTTATTTTCCCAGCAAGGCCAGACGTCATCGGGATAATTTTTTCTTGACGATGGGGAAAAAAACTGAGGCTGCTAACTCGGGTCTGGAAATATTTCTTTGGTTAGATCATTTCTGCAGTTCCTTCCTAAGCTCTCGAGCTGCTGAGTTTCACTCAGTGAGAGTTTGCAGATAGTGCAGAGGTTGCCACTGGCTGATGATGATGAGCACAGAGTTACCTGGATCTTTGGGTGCAGGGGAAAAAGCCTCTGTGATTTAAATACTGAAATCAGTTACTAATGGAATGCAGAATAAATTACAGGATGGGGTAGATCAGAGGAGCTTTGGAGGATGCTGCTGCTTGATTTCTGAGGTTCCACCATGATGCTGTGATCCCGGTTTTAACTAACAACAGGTGAGCATCAGCACCTCTTAGAGATGGGCTGAATTATCTGTCACCTGAGGCATTTAAGCAGAAAAGAGACATTTTTCTTCAGTCCTTAAGCCATTAGTTACTGTGCTGCAGACCCCTTGAGTAGCTGCATGTTACAGGGGGAGGGTTAAACCAGTCGCAGTCCATGGAGGGATCTAAAAGCCACGTAGAAGTGGTGCTGAGGAGCATGGTTCATTGGCAAGGATGGGTTAGTGGTTGGGCTCAATGAAGGTTTCTTCCAGCAGAAATGATTTTGGGGGTTCTATTCTATGATCGCTGGGTGCTTGTTTGGTTTCTGATGGGAACTTCCCTCATGTCCTTATGGGAATTGCCCAGCTCTGAAATTCCTGGAGGCTGTGACCAAGCCCTTGTGTGGGCTGTAGGAGACTGTGAGTTTGGAAGTCATGAGCAGCTGTAATTTGCTTACTTGTCTGGCTCCATTGTTTCCATCAACTTAACACGACCCAAATCTAGAGGTCTAGACAAGGCTGGATCTGGGCTTGACTGGAAAATACCCCCCCCCCAGCCCATGGAGTGGGACCTGGCGTGGTGTGAAGCCTTCTCTTCCTCACCCAGCTGTGTCCCTTTATCTCGGGCGTTAATCTGGGCACTGGAACCTCGTGGAAGGTCTTTTGGGAAACTTTAAGTCTGCTGCATCTCCTGAATTTCCCTTATCTGCCTGGCAGTGCTGTCTTCAAAGGGTGCTGGGCACGATATAGCCCTACTGCTGTCCTTGATCACACCCTCCTCCTCCTCCGAGGGTTTCCCATAGTTTCCCCTCCACAAATGTGGAACTCTCAGGTTTGTCCGTTTAAAAACAACCGAGCTGTGCTCGACAGGTCCAGAGCCTCTGGAATCTCACCCAAAAGTTTATGAGCTCTTATAAAAACCTCCGCTAAAGATTCACAAGTTTCTCTGCTCGTTATTTGACGTTATCATTCCAGCACACCCCTCCTCCTATCATTTTAGGCGGGGGTTTTTTTAAGCTTTTCTTCTTCATAAAAACTTGCAGTGGTGGCTGCTGGCGAGGGGCAGGGAGGGGATGCTGTGATGGGCGGGCTGTGGTCCTCCACCACACTGATGAGCCCTGGATTGCCAGGAGGAGCGAAGGACCCATCAGAGGGGAGCCCAAAGTGCTCCTCACCCCCGCCAGCCTCACATCTCCCTTTTAAAGCACCCCCCGAACCTCTGCTGGAGCCCCTGATGGGGAGCGGACGGAGCTGAGGGAGCTCGTTGTCTGTGCCAGGAGGGGAGCAGGAGGAGAGGGTGCAGGGCAGGGGGTCCTCCCCACGAAGGGCAGGCTGGAAATGTGGGTCCATTATGGCAGAGAGCAGATAATGTCCCCTGCACGGGCATTAGTCTCGGTGGGTGCTGGAGCGTGGCGGCTGCCGGAGCAGGCACCCAAGGAGACCTAATCTGGGGGCGAATGGAGACATTAGTGAACATGCTCCTTTGTGAGAGTGGCCCTTATCTCAGACCTTGCATATGTACCGGGGGCTTCTGCAGGGCCCGTGATAAGTGCTGCTCCTTGTGTCATTGAATGGCCCGGTAAATAGTCACATAAAACCCGGGTAATTCGCTGGCTTGTAAGTTAAAGCCCCAGGCAGCCTTATCACTTCTTTTGTCGTGTCCCTCACACCTCCAGGGCAATTCCCTGTCAAAATTACTCCACATTTCGCACCCTGACCCAGCAAAAAGGAGAAGCCTGCACAAAACTCGCCATCTCTTCTTCATCTTCTTTTCGTTCTTTTGCTTCTCTCCCCGTTCTCTTTCCTACCTTTATGAACCGATTTCCCCTTCCAGAGAGCTGAAGGTGTCTGCGGCGGCACCGAGGGCTCCTCGTTGCGCCAGGGCTTGTCTGGGTTGCCCAAGTGCAAAAGGAAAACGCGGGTGTTTGACTAACTTTAAAAGCAAGGGTATTAATTATTGAGCAGCGGAGGAGCTCCGGCCTTAATACTGATGTTCAGGCGGAGCCCGTATTTATCTTGAAGCACCCCAGAGCAAAGAACCCGAGAGGCAGACGGTTACCTTTGCAACCATATTTATCATGTAAATAGCTCAGAAAAGGATCCTGCCAGCGAGGTCTTTAAGACACAAAAATGCCTGCATTTCACTATTTTGTAAATGCCAGGGAGATGCAGCATCCGCCGGAGTTAACGGCGCGGCACTTTTGTGTTCAGCAGCATGAATCATTAATCATGAGGCAGGCCATATTCTTGTACTGCTTCTGCTTTCATTACTTGGCCTAATTAAACAGTTCTCTGAACTGGAATCTCAGATTCCTCTGTTACAGATTATCATTAATTATGGTGAAAGTGCTCAGAGATGTTGGACTCAATTATATTCTGCTCAACTCTGGCACGGCGTGATTCATTGCGCAGCCTGCTCTGCAGATAGACTCTTCTCTTATCTTGCACTCCCACTTTTGTAAATTGGGCTCTGCCAGCCAACAAACCAAGAGTTATGTGCCGCCTTTTCATTAGGAACATGTTGGAGCAGCACACGCCAATTAAGGACCCGAGCGAGGGGCTGGGGAGGCAGAGCCGAGCCGGGCGGCGTCTCCACGGGTGGATCTGGGGATGCTGCTGGGGCTGCACCACCTCAGCTCTGGGTCCAGGCTCCTCTTCTCCTCCACCTCTCCACGGGGCAGCCCCTCCTGGGAGGGTTGGTGGGGGGACGGGCGCTGGGCTGGTGCCAGGCCCAGCAGACATCCAGCCGCCTCCTCCCCGGCATTAAATGCTGTTAATAGTCCCAGCAGCCAGGATTTCTGCTGGTGATTAATGGGGAAAGTAGCAATAGCACATGCCAGCAGTGCAACACCGTTAATATTCATACCTAGCCAGCCTTAGCACCTCTTCCACCAGCCACAGCTTAATAAAGCCACCTATGGATTGAGCGCACGGCTCTGCAGGCTGGGGGTTTAAAGTGTTTTATGGTCCACGTTGAGCCCAAGTGTAGAATGGTGAGCACCCAGAACTTAAAAAAAAAAATAAAAAAAAAAATAGGGTCTAAGATGCATCAGTGCACAAGTTTTTCTCCTTTTATGTTTTTGCCCGACTCAGACTTTTACAAGGGAATGTTTATACCTGCCAGCTGAACTCCACGAGTGCCCGTGAGGTGATGCTGTGGTCAGCCAAGCCATAAAACATAAGTGATGGTAAAAGTGACGTGCTCCAGCTCAGGGATGAGGGATGCAAAGAGCTGTGGGCCTCTCCTCACCAAAAGCACCCCTCGAGGAGAGCTGGTGGGGCAAGATGCTCATCGTTGTGAGCTCTGATAGCAGAAATAGCGAGGGAATAGCCTGGGACGCGCCTGGGAGCAGCCGAGACCAACCACCCCTCCTGCCACCAACCCCAGCGGTCCCCTCCCGAGCTCAGCTGTTCATAAAGTAAAATAGATTGCCAGCAAAATTGCTTATCCTGCTTAGACATTGTCAACACAGAGGTATTTACAGATTGCAGGTTAACATGGCTTACATGAGAGAGCCCGGGCTGGAGGAACGTTGGGATGCAGCGCGTGGAGCATTTGTATTCAGCTGCAGCAGCAGCAGCAGCATCTCCACGCCGAGCACGAGAGGGGGTTTGACTGATATGTGATTAGCTGATTCACCCACCCTAAGTGGGTTTGTTTCCCCGTGTCAAAATACACCCTGGGTTTTATCCACAGGTAGATGGGAGCAGGGAGGTCCTGATGAAGTTCTCAGCAGAGCAGCACAGGTTGGACCCGGGGGTTGATTGCCAGGACAAAAGGCACCTAAGACACAGATAATGGGTGGTGGGGCTGAAGGGAACTGGGGTTCCTGATGCTTCACCCCAGAAACGGGGCTCAAATCCCAGCCAGGAGGAAAAAGGACTTTGGGTCCATCCTCCTCCTCCTCCCCCCTGTTTGCTCAGACCATGGAATGGCATCGGAGGGAGGAGGAGAGGGCACCTACCATGGAGCATCCAGGTCCTCCTCTTCCTCCCTACACTGTGTGGTTTACGTTATTTTTAGGGTATTTCCACACAGGTGGAGATGCAGGGGTCAGGGTAGGGCTGGACTTGCAGCCCCCAGGGGTCAGGGTAGGGGTAGGGCTGGATTTGCAGCCCCCAGGGGTCAGGGTAGGGGTAGGGTGGGATTTGCAGCCCCCAGGGGTCAGGGTAGGGGTGGGGCTGGATTTGCAGCCCCCAGCAGAGCAGAAATCCCAGCAGAGCCCCCAAAGTTTGCCACAGGAGCTCTTGGGTCCTGCCGTGCTCAGAGGCTCTTTTTCCCCAGGAGTTGTGGGGTTTTAATATATATGAAAATCAGGAGTCTTGGATCTTTGCATATGTGCCTTTTGTAATAGAATTTTGACAGATGGCGAGCTAGATAAATCGAGCTCCTCGCTATGGAAAACCTTGGCTTGACTCGTGCTCTCCCCAAACTTGCCTTAAACTGCTTTTCCAGTTTAGGTTTTAAATATAGATATATCCTTATTTTATTTTATTTTATTTTTTGGTCTGCTTTTGTTTTTATTTTCAGTGTATCTGCCAAGTGTTTGCACCGCTGATTTCCACTCCCAAATTGCAACCGAGCTCTGATTTTTTTTGTTTTTTTTTCTTTTCTCAGCCCTATTCAGTGCACAATGCCAGGGACTTTGCGTGTCCCCTTATTCAAAATAAATATGCTCCCCTCTCCCTGTCTGCACCGGCTGCTGCTCGAACAACAATCCCGACAAATTCTTACTATTTAAGGGTGCTGGAAAAAAAAAACCAAGCCCCAAACCCCCTCAACCAGGAAGCACTTTCCCCTCCTGGCAGCTCCAGACAGGCTGCTCATTGGAAATGTAATACACTGCTGCCATGTCACAGGTCAGCTGGCAAATGGCAATCTGAATTTTAAAAGGAATATGAATAAAATTCTGTTTTATTTTGAAAATGAACTTTGTGCCCTCCATCATGAATCCAATATATGTCTTAATCTTCTATGCTCTTGAAGCCTGCGGCTCCTGGCTGAGTCCTTTGACTCCTGAACCTAATAAGGAAATAGGTTGTTTTCTCATCCTCGCCTCGTTCCGAGAGGGGCTGAAACAAACAGTCCCTATTTCAGATGTAATTGGCAAAGCATAAAAACATGCGTGTTAGATAATTTTGTGAGGTCTGCGGCGGGGATGTTTTTATTTTAAAATTTGATTAAGCTCTTACACCTCTCGGGAGAATACGCCGTGGAGATTCCAGGGTGGAATCCACCCCCGGCAGCTTCTCCTCTTTACCTGGTGGCCACCCCACCAGGAGCTGGTCGGGGATGGGGAGGGTTGGGGACCCCCCAGCCAGGACACTCCCCGCTTGACCCGGGCTGGATCTACAGCCAGGGACCGGGCGTGCTGCCTTTTCGGGATCAGAGGGATGCTGATGGGTTAATGGTGGCTGATGAGCTTTGGGATTTATTTAATTGTGGCTAAGGTGCTGGCTACACAGCCCTGGACTCACAGAATATGTGTGTGCATATATACCCTACATATATGTGTGTGTGTGTATATATATATATATGTACTCATAGAATGTGTGTATATATATATATATGTACTCATAGAATGTGTGTGTGTATATATATATGTACTCATAGAATGTGTGTGTATACACACATATATACCTGCTTATATATATACACATAAATATATGTACTCGTAGAATGTGTGTGTGTATATATACACACATATATACCTGCTTATATATATATACATAAATATATGTACTCGTAGAATGTGTGTGTATATATATACACACATATATACCTGCTTATATATATATATATGTACTCGTAGAAAGTGTGTGTGTGTGTATATATATACACACATATATACCTGCTTATATATATATATATGTACTCGTAGAAAGTGTGTGTGTGTATATATATATACACACATATATACCTGCTTATATATATATATATGTACTCGTAGAAAGTGTGTGTGTGTATATATATATACACACATATATACCTGCTTATATATATATATATGTACTCGTAGAAAGTGTGTGTGTGTATATATATATACACACATATATACCTGCTTATATATATATATATGTACTCGTAGAAAGTGTGTGTGTGTATATATATATACACACATATATACCTGCTTATATATATATATATGTACTCGTAGAAAGTGTGTGTGTGTATATATATATACACACATATATACCTGCTTATATATATATATATGTACTCGTAGAAAGTGTGTGTGTGTATATATATATACACACATATATACCTGCTTATATATATATATATGTACTCGTAGAAAGTGTGTGTGTGTATATATATATACACACATATATACCTGCTTATATATATATATATGTACTCGTAGAAAGTGTGTGTGTGTATATATATATACACACATATATACCTGCTTATATATATATATATGTACTCGTAGAAAGTGTGTGTGTGTATATATATATACACACATATATACCTGCTTATATATATATATATGTACTCGTAGAAAGTGTGTGTGTGTATATATATATACACACATATATACCTGCTTATATATATATATATGTACTCGTAGAAAGTGTGTGTGTGTATATATATATACACACATATATACCTGCTTATATATATATATGTACTCGTAGAATGTGTGTGTGTGTATATATATATACACACATATATATCTGCTTATATATATATATATATGATGTATTTTGGGGTGTTTTCTGCTGCTGATCCCAGCCTCCCTGGTCCCCAGGAGGTACCACCCAGCCAGGGATGCTGAGAGCATCCCTCCCTCAATAGGTGCAGTCAGGCATCTGGGTGCTCCCCTCACTGGGGGAGGGACATCTCACAAGGGCTGGTAGGGATAGGATGAGGGGTGATGGCTTCACACTGGAAGACCATAGATTTAAATGAGATATTAGGAAGAAATTCTTTGCTGTGAGGGTGCTGAGACCTTGGCCCAGGTTGCCAAGGGGGGTTGTAGATGCCCCAATGCTGGAGGTGTCCAAGACCAGGCTGGACGGGGCTTGGAGCAACCTGGTCTAGCGGGAGGTGTCCCTGCCCATGGCAAGGGGAGTGGAACTGGATGATCTTTAAGGTCCCTTTCAACCCAACCCATTCTATGACATCTGGATGTTAATAAGCCTAATTTCAAGAGGTAGTGGCTAGTGTCCCATTGTGGGGGGGAGGATATTGTGTTCTACTCAGAACCCTCTTGTTGCCCAGTGAGGGTGTGACAGTTGCTGCATTAATCGGATAAATCTTTGTACCTGAAGTGGGTACATAATGGTTTAATTTTGGGTTCTTTTCAATGATAGAATGTGGTTCGCTTATCAGAAAACACATTATTTCTGAGAAACTGCCTCGTGGGTCGCTTGGCACAAGTGCAGGTGTGAACATGGTCAGATGGGACAGGGACAGGAGTCCCTGGGGGATGCGGTGTGGGAGCAGGTCACTGCTGAGAGGATGCCCTGAGCAGCAGCAATAACCATAAACACCAAGTTTTGGGTAGCCTGCACTCTCAAATTGAAAAATACCAAGGAAATTCACCGCGTGGAGAGATTAGCTGGAATTTCCAGAGTGCCCTGGGCAAGGCAAGAGTTATGGCTGTAATCTACCGGGGAGTGATGTAGGACACGGGAGCCCCCCTGTACCTGCCAGGCTGGGAGAAGGTCAGGGATTTGGGGGCTGGGGAGTGTCCCCGGGCTGCCAAGCACGGCAATTATTTCATTACCCATCCAGCCCTCATTTAGAACCAGCTCCTGTTTGTGTTTGATTGCTCTACTGATAATGATGATGTTGAGAATTGCTGTGATGAGAAATTGCAATCAGCTAAATAGCAGCAGAGGTTCCCCCAGGGAAAGGGACTTATGTAATCCCACACCAGATTGTTTTGGGCTCCTGCCTCTTTGTCTGCTGGAAAGGGAGCCTGGTGGGGACCAGGTACCAGCAGGTAGGTCGAGGTGAAGGTGCTGAGCAGGAGTAACCTGGAGATGGGATAAGTGGCTTCAGGGTCTCCTTCGTTTTCCGTCCTTCCCTCGTACTCCAGCGTTTTGGGGGGGATATTAAAGGTCTTTCCCAACCTTAATTCTACGATTCTGGTGGTTTTGATGTGCACCCATACATAGTGAAACCTCATCTGTACCTACAAACCGATTTTCTCTATGGGATGTGTGGTTATCTCCTCTCTCGTGGCATAGGGGAGGCACCCACCTCCTTGGAAGGTGTGGGCAAAGGGCAGTATTTCAACCCTTCTTTGTGCTGCCCCTGACCTTGCTCTGCTCCCTCCTCTTCGTCTGGAGGGGTGAAACAAGAACGATGCTGAACTAAAAACTAAGCAGGACTAACACCCAGCTGAAATCTGTCGAGGAGCTTTCAGAAAACATAGTTTACTTTTCTTTTGATACTGGATAAAAAGCTGTTTTCAGCAGTGAATGAAGTTAGGGTCAAGTTCTGAAGCAGAATCAGAGAATAGTTTTGGTTGGTAGAGATATTTAAGATTGAGTCCAACAATTAACCCAGCCCTGCCAGGGCACCACTAACCCCTGGCCCTCAGCACCACATCTCCCCGCCTTGGAAACCCCTCCAGGGCTGGGGACTCCACCACTGCCCTGGGCAGCCTGTTCCAAAGCTTGATGACCACCACCCAAGCATCCCTGCTGCCCACTCACCAGCACTACAGACCTTGTTCTGGTTCTTATCCCTTTTCCTTAAGAAATACACGTAACGCTGGAAGGTGAAGGTGGTGTGAGCAGTGGAGGCAGCTTTAAAAGAGCAGACAGAGGAGTGCGTTGTGTCTCTTACTCATTTTGCCTGTTTTGTGGCATCTTTCCACCTAGAGGGTGGAGGAAATTCAGAGCAGGCAAAGGGTCTGAAAAGGACCGTGCAGAGCCGGAGTGAAACACTCGCAGGAGCTCCAGCCAAGTGAGACACATTCATTACAACAGAAGTATCTGAAATTACATGGGAAACAGCTGCCACAATTGGCAGATTATGGTTCAAGCACTTGTAAATTTTTATGATGCTGGAATGTATATTTTTTTTTGGAAGTGTAAGAAAAGCTTCTCGGTGCCTTTGGAGAGCGGCGGCAGCTTCAAGAGGACTCCTCGGGGCAAGAGGAACCAGCCTCAATTTGCAAGGGGAGGTTGAGGTTGGATGTGAGGAGCAGTTTCTTTGCTGTCCAGGGTCCTGAAGGGCTGTGCCAGGCTGGGCAGGGCTGGAGTCCCCAGCCCCGGAGGGGTTTCCAAGCCCTGGAGATGTGGTGCTGAGGGCCAGGGGTTGGTGGTGCCCTGGCAGGGCTGGGTTAACAGTTGGACTTGATGATCTAAAAGGTCTTTTCCAAGCTAAATGACTTTATGATTCTCAGTCATAACCCAGCCAGGTGGGAGCTTCTCTGCATCACCAGGATGTGGGTGATGGGGCTGCCCCTCGCTGCTGGTCCCCATCCCGAGGGGGTTCTGGGGAGGTCACCCCCCGAGCAGCATCCCCATGGCCGGTGACTCCTGGGCTAAAGCCCAGGGGGGATGAATGAGCTGCAAGGATCCTCCCCCCCCCCCTTTTGGTAGCAGGATTAGCAAATTGGAGACTAATCCCAACCCCCTCGATCCTACTGGGATTCATTAGCCGAAGGTTTAGAATTATCTTCCAGGTTAAACAAAAGAATTAGGGGCTTTTGCATATCTCTGGAAGGTGGAAACCCTCCAGAGATTGTAGATTATCTTGCTCATTTTTTATTTTTTTAATTTTTTTTTTTTTTCCTCCCCTATACGTTCCTGTAACTGAAAAAAAATCTCTGCGAATGATTTCTGGAACACTTACCAGGGTTACTGAGAGAGCCTGTCTTAAATAAGGATATTACACTTAATTAAGCATCGTGCCTGTGGGGCCGAGCGTGTGAGGTTCAGCCGAGAAGTCTCAGGTCCGGTGGATCTGTGGCTGGGTGCAGTGGCTCGAGCAACTTTTGGAGTGAGGGCCGGTTGGCCGAGGAGGAGATTTCAGGTGGGTTTAGAGTGGAAAACACTGATTTAACCTCAAAAAAAGCTTTTCTGTTGTGTTGGTGTGTTAAGTGTGGTGAGCACACGTGGCTGTTTGGCCAGGCTCGGGGGGAAATCAGGAGTGTTCCCTTCACCCCCACCCCCACCATAAGAGGATTATTCTTTCAAACTGCCTATTTTTCCTCCCAGTCTCAAATTAAGCTTTGATTGCCTGGCGATGTAAACAGGGAGCCACTTCTCCAGAGCCTGCTATTTATCTTTAAAAATAAAAACCCACCCCCCCCAAAGTTTGACTGACACTAATTTCCCGAACAAGATACCCTGGAAACTCCAGTTTATCTCCTGAAATGATAACAGACAGGGTTTGTGATGTCCCCTCCGCGAGCTCCTTTCTGCTGTCAGTTGCTAGCATTTGAGATGACGGAGGGAGATGCGCGGCGCTCAGATGCCAGCCAGGAGAACAGAAGCTGTCACCAGCAGTGTAATGTGCTGTGTATTATCACTCACACTGATCCGGGGGCCCGGAGACTGTCATCTTTTTAGACTGTACAAGTCAACACAAATAAAACCGAGGAGGCAAATGATAATGTCTGAGATAGATCCAGGCTCATTCTCGCCATTACTTTTTATTCAAGCCTTGGAGATGACATGATGTGAAAAATGAGCCCGTGTCTAGTTCAGTGCCCATTAGTGTGTGAGCACATTATCTTCCACTTTTCACATTGAATCTCCCTGTACGCACCGTGGCAGCTGGAGCTCAGCAGCCGGGCGGCGGCGGGGGCTGCCAGCACCTCCCCTGCCTTGATGTACGGCAAATATTGCCCCCCAAATGATGTATGGTGAGCTCCTCGGGAGGCACTCTGAGGAGCGATGCTCTGAGCACCCCGCACGTGATATTCCTCCTCCCGACGTGGCTGCTCCACGTCCCAGGCGGGATCCCCCGGGGGGTGTTTGCGTTGAGTGCTGGATCTGGGGGTGCCCGCCGTGCTGGACCAGGGCTTGGGAGACCCTTCCCCTGCTGCCTTCCTCCCCTCGTGCTCATCCCTCATCAATCCCCAAATCCGCTGTCCCTTCCTCTGCTCCTCCCAGGTGGCCGCCCAGAAAAACATCCCTCTCGCCTGCTGATGGGGAGAAATCAGTTAATTTGCTTTAGTACTCCTAGAGCACCACATTGTTCGTTGGCCCGGGCTGCCCAGGGGGGTGGTGGAGTCCCCATCCCTGGAGGGGCTCAACAGACGAGTAGATGTGGAGCTTTGAGAGGTCCGGGGGTCAGGGAGATGCTGGACAGAGGTTGGACTTGACGACCCTGGAGGTCTTTTCCAACCTCAGTGACTCTGTGGTTGTTTTGGCCAGGGGTAGATGGAAGGATGTGCCCCGCAAGGACGTGGTTGGACGCAGAAGGTGGCAAATCCCAGCCTGAGCATCCACCACCTTTAAAAACACCAGGAGCACGAGTCCCTTTCCCGAGGAGCTTTGAGCACAGTTGCCAACACTATCAGTACCCGAGTAAAATCCCTATTACTCTCCTGCATAACCTTTAATTACCCCCACCACCCCAAAAATATCCCTCAATTACCTTCCAGGCAGAATTATGCATATTTTTAAAGTTCTCCTAGGGATATAACACTAAACGTTGGGTTGTTATGGTTCAGTGGTTTAAATTACAGTGTACTTAATTAAAACAGCGTAAAAAGCTGTCACTATTCCAGATAATTTGAAAGACTTTGATTAGTGATTTTTTTTTTTTTTCTTCCCTTTGCTGTTGGAGCATAGTTAGCTTTGCTGTTCCATTGTCATTTACTCCTTGCTGTTGAATGATGCATCGTCTGGTGGCACTAGGAAAAGAAAAAAGGTGAATAAATGGCAATTCCCAGCCAGAGGAGTGAGGAGTGAGGAGCTTCCACCCGCCAAGAGGAGGGCAACAAATAGATTGGAAGGTCAGACTCATACTAGGAAGTCTGGGATCTTGTGGGGATGCTTCACCAGGAGAACAGAGTTGGCCAAAGCCAACCTGTGGGTGATGGCTGGAATCATCTCGAGGAGAAGCTGGGAACAGCTTCTCTGAGTGGAGTCACTTTCTCTGGAGAGATTCCAAAGGGGCCTGGACATGATGCTGGGTCCCCTGCCCTTGGTGAGCTGCTGGAGCGGGGGGGTTGGACCAGAGCATCTCCAGAGGTCCCTTCCAGCCCCACCATGCTGGGATGCTGTGGAGGGGTCACTGGCGATCTGTACAAAGATCGTATCTGTACAAAGCATCCTCGTGGCAGTACCGTGCAGGAAAAACCTGGATTTTTGTGTATCCCTCTGTAACACTCAGATCTCAAAGCTCCATCTCAAGTGTGGCACGAGCTCTCCTTGATTTCCAAAACTTCTTCCTGAGCTCTGGGAAGAAAACTTGTTCTCCTGACCCGTTGCTTCAGAGCACGTGAACAGCAGCCAGGTAGTTGTGAGACGTTCCCCTGGGACATCAGCAGTGTGCTTAGAGATTGTATTATTTTTTTTTTAATGTAATCCCTGTTTATTTAGAGACTAATGATCTGACAGCACTTGTGCTGCTCACGTCTACATTTTTATCAGGGCTTTTTATTATGGCAAAACATGAAACCATAACTGCGAGCAGGGAAATCTCGTTTAGCCACGGGCTAAACATCTAAGTGCTGATACACGGTGAAACTCAAAATCCTCTTTCACTTCCCCAGATTAGAGGACTAAGCAAATATTTCTTAAAACACGGTTAGAGAAAAGCAGATGGTGGGATTCGCGAGGTTTTTTTATTTCCAGTTCAGAGGGTTTGCAAAGCTATCTGCTTGCTGGGAATGTGCAGATGCATTCAGGCTCGCTTGAAAAATTATCCCCTTTTTAAGTAATGACTTGCTGGTAATTGTTATCTCCTTCCACGTGTGCTCATCCAGGGGACCTGATCCCTCTGACAAAAAAATGGGGTTTTTTCCTCTGTAAGATGCTGCAAAAATGGGGTTTGTGGGAAGACTCTTGTTCAGCTGCCCTGAGCTGCTGCTCTCAGAGGTGCTTGTGGTAGGGTCAGAGATGTTGGTCTGGAGTGACTCATTTTGGAGCAGGTGATGCCGCCCTCGGTGGGGAGGAGCAGTTCAGGGTCATCTCCCCATGGCCCAAGTTCTGTGCTAAAGGGGGATATCCAACCTGGGGACAGTTCTGACACTGAGGGTGGTGAGAGCCTGTCCCAGGATGCCCCATCCCTGGAACCATCGCAGGGGAGCTTGGCCGGGGCCCTGAGCGACCTGAGAGAGTTGAACATGTCCCTGCTCAGTGGTTGGACGAGATGACCTTGAAAGGTCCCTTCCCACCCAAACCACTCCATGATTCTATTTCACTCCTTCAATCCTTTTTTCCTTTGTCTGCTCTCAAACCAGAGCTGGACCAGGTAATTAGGGCTGAAGAAGCTCCAAGATACCGTTTCCTAGCTCAAAACCTGGTGCCTTAGCAGAACGAAGCGATGAGTAGATGCACTGTGAGGGATCCCGTCACCATGACCTGCAGGGTGACTCGGTTGTGTTGGGTTCACAGCTGGACCTGATCATCTTGAAGGTCTCCTCCAACCTAAGCAGCTCTAGGGTTCTAAAAGGGAGGTCTGGGGATGGTCCCCAGCATGGCAGCAGCTCCGGCAGCAGCTCTACCAGAGAGGCCAGACCCGGGCAATCCCGTGGACTTTATCGCCACCAGGCCACCAAAACCCTTGAGGAGCGGATGATCTTGGTGAGGTCAAACCTGGCTTAAAAACACGTTAACAAAAGAGGGGAACGTGCAGATGATGGATCCTGAGCGGGTCCCAGTGAAATGAGGCAGCTCGTGTGATTATGGCTGTGTGTTCACTGGCACTCCCAGCACCCCGCGTCGCCGGCCGAGGGAGAGGCGGCTCTGCCGCCCAAGATTTAATAGGTGGGAGGGTGGTCACCTGTTCTAAAAGGTCTAATTGCCTGGGCTGATTCCCCCTTTAGAGTAATTTCTATTGCTGGAAGGATGACTCCCTTAGGGGCAGATTCTTTGGAATTGTTGCCAACACGGAAAAGGGGTTTTATTTTTTTTCTTATTTTCCCTTTGTCGCCGAAGTAGGAAAATTCTGCAAGTCCCCAACTTGCAGCCGAGCTGATCTTTATGGAGCCCCTTGCTCCTGCAGAGGGGACCCTCCTGTCCTGGGAGCAGCCACAGAGGACGGGAGGTGCCCCCCCCCCCTTGTCCCCGCGCTGGGGGAGCTGCCGTGGCACCGACAGCAGACGCTCCGCAGTGAATCTTAATTAGGCATATGCAGATAGCTCAAAATCTGCTCAAGATGGATTATCTGAATGAATACTAGTAAATTATCCTTTTATTATCCTTTTAGTGTCCGCTGGGGAGATGGGGTTGGGTAGCAGGCGTCTGATACTTCCCACTCCTGCGGGCGGAGGTGGAGGAGCTGCTGAGGGGATGGGGGCAATGGAGGGATGAGGACGTGGGAGATGATGGCTTGGGAAAGAGGAGTGGGCTGCACCCCCACCATGCTGGAGAAACCTCGGGCACAGCCGTGGCTCACAACGGGTTTGGGGGCTGACATTTAGCACGGGAAAACTATCCAAAGCACGCCTTGGAAATCCCGCTTCGGAATTGAGATTCTAGGGGGGTGATGCTCCAGAGGTGATACCAGAGGTAGCACACTAGGGTGGGAATAGCACCAGTGCCCAGAGAAAGTTCTGGGTGGTGGAGTGGGCACTAAGTAGCTTGAGCAGACAATTTAACGTGGCTCCAGGAGTCTTGGAGGGTGGCTCTGGGACCCTCCTGTGCCTCGTGGTAGCTTCCCCCCATCTTCAGTGCGGGGAGCGAGCCCCAGGGGATGCCCACAGGGTTTGGCTCAGAAAATGTTTAAATATGCTAAAAGTGGAGTGAGGTGCTGCCTCTGCTGCCTCTCCCGTGACGCGAGCTCCATCTGGTCCTCACGGGAGTCTCGCGAGCTGGGGGGGATGTCTCACGTGGGAGCTGGGGTGTCACTGGAGGCTTGTGCTATAGCCCCAGCAGCCAGGATGGAGACAATTCCCCACTTCCCTACATGAAAAGTCAGAGAGGGTTTGGGGAGAGCTGAAACTCTGACCCTTTTATTCATCTTTTCCACGTAACGCCCGTGGGCCCGCAGGTTTCCTGCTGGCAGGGGTGGAGCTGGGCTCTTGCAGAACACAATGTGCACACCCCCTCTGTTTGTTTTGGTTACAGTCTTTATTTCTTCACGCGGGTTTCACAACCAGGCTGTGCATGTGCTGAGCAGGAGCCTCCATCTCCCCACACTGGGCTCGCTCGGTGATGCTGGAGATGCTTGGAGAGAAGATGCCGTGGTGAGGCAGCGCCCCAGTGTCTTCTGAGGGTCCCCGTGCTCTCTTCCCTATTTAATTGTTAATTAGCAAGGTGCTGCTGCCTCTTGCCAAATCATATGGCGAGCCCTTTTCCCTATTCAGTTTTTAAATAACAAGGTGCCGATGGTTCTCCCTAAATCTTACCACAAGCAAACCAACCCCACGAGGTGTCACATCCACGCCAAGGTGGCTGTGGACTGACCCGACTTCTCCTCAGTCATCCCCCTGGTCCTGCTCTCTGCTCTCCCCTCAGGTCCAGCATCTCCGAGGCCTCCTCTGGTCGAGGTTGAGAGGTTGAACCCTGAGCTCACCCCAAGCCCTTCAGCCCAGCCGGGGGTGGGGGGGGGGTTTGCTCAGCCCCTGGTGGGCTCAGCCCAGCTGCTGGAGCTCAGCTCCCCCCTGTCCATCCCCGCCACGCGGGGTGAATTCCTTCACAGACTATTTAGCCAGATTGCTAATTCCCTGCACAGATGGCTCTGCAGAAGACTGTGTGGGAGAAGAGTGGCTTTTTAAGCCAATTAAACAGGAACCTTGTCCAAGCAGGATTCTCGAGATGCTTATGCATGTGAATTCATGACGTCTTGTGCTGTGTGTTCTGGCAGGGCTGCTCCCCTCCATGGGGAGGGATGGGCACAATTTCCTTGCTTCCTTAAGGTCATTTCAGAGAGTTTTTAATTCTGATTTCTTTTTTTTTTTTTCCTTTGCTTTTTAAGAGAAACTCCTAAAAGAACTTCCAGTTTTGCAATGCTGCCGAGTGTTTTGGATGTAGGAAAAGAAGTTTTCTGTGGTTTCCATCAATTAATTCTCCCTGCCAAGCTCTTCAGCTGCTCCTCGGCATGTGAGGCAAGCTCTGATTTGTGGTGAGGCAGATGAGAGGAGGGGAGAGAGAGAGAAAAGGGAATTAAATGGCATCCAAAGGGGAAAATACTGGCTAATAACAATAATACTTCTGTATTATTTCTGCACTGTTTGGGCTTAGGGATCCAGAAAGCTGCAGTAAAAATCCACCCTGTCCAAGGAGAGGAGTCAACACGTTGGCTTAAATAATAGGAATGTTTAGGGTGAGCGTGGGGAGTGGGATTGGGAGGGTCTGTGCATTATATGTTATATGGGCTCGGCTCTCTCTCCATCACATGAACCTCAGCAGCAGAGCTGACTGGACCAGGGGGAATTAAGCTTGGGGAAAATACTTTTTAAGGTGTAGGGCTCAGGCAGGAACCTCCACGAGAACATCAACAGTGATGATAAATTACAAACAAGCAAAACCCCAACGTGTTTGTACAGTCAGGGCTGGCCCCGCAGAGCATCCCAGGTCCTACGAGACCATAAACACCCCAAAAGCCCCAAGCAGGAACAAATAATACCCGGGTATGGCTGAACCAGGGATTAAACTTCCTATTTGTGGATACATATCTTTTACTGAAGTGGCAAAAATTAATTGTAAGGACTTTACTCCTCCTTGTATTCCCCTCTCTCGTGGGTGTTTGGTGACAGAAATGTCAGAGCTTGGCCAAGCACTGGACAGGACCCTCTCCCCATTTACCCCTCTGAGCTTTCTGTACCTCGGACAATAGGCTGAAAGGTCCTACAGGGCTGCTCAGCCTCTTGTGCGTGTCTCAAAGCCAGAGGTCTTGTAAAATCTTGTGTCTTCTGTGACGCCATCGCTGGTCCTCTTGCTGTCCACAGCTCCCTTTCTTCTCCTCCCTCCTTTCCTTCATCCTGTGGCTCCTTCAGCCGAGGGAACGTCCCTTCTCCTGAAGACACTGCAGAACCCTGAAATAATAATCGCAATAATACAATTCTAACAACAATAACGCAACCAATAACCGAGATGGAGCTAATTGGGCGTAGAGGCTGGTTTACCAGGAAGATCTATCACCCACAAGGTAGCAAAGATCCCTTCATTTGGGCTGCAGGTCCCTGCTATCCATCACTCCTGCAGGAGCTGACACAGCCTTCAGGTGGTGGGAGGCAGAATTAATAGTCTGCTGGCACAAAACTCCCCATTTCAGTTCCTCTTTGCGTGGTGCCACCAGAGCCCTGCGTGGAGGAACCTGCTGGATTTAGATCGAGGGGAAGTGACTCCCACGGGAGCCAGTTCCCACCAGGGATGTGTGAGGATGAGTCAAGGGGGAGCTGCGGGTGTTTGGTGGAATCACCAGCTCAGACGTTGCCTGCCCTGGATGTTTCCAGCCTTAGGCTTTGGCTGGGGGGGGGGTTGTGTGAGGAATCAGTGGGATGAGGTGTCCTGCTTTGTGTCAGCATTGATGGACTTAGCCGGCCCTAGGTAGAGATGTCCCTGCTGGTGTAGGGAGGTTGGACAAGGTGACCCCTAGAGGTCCCTTCCAGCCTGAAACGTTCTACAATTCTATCATTCTATGACAATTGAATCTTCCTCTGACCCCCCCTGCCTCCTCTAGCACACAAATGACACCTTACTGGGGGCTGGGATCTCCAGCTTCCCTCCCCACTGCTGTCCGACCAACCGAGGTGTCCCCAGAGCCACCTTCTGGCTGCTGCCCCCCAAGGACAAAGGTGTTTGCTTTGTTCTTGGGTGTCCTCTGCTCAGGAGCTTGCAGTTTGCTGAGTTACCACTTTCTAGATGGTCTTTATCTTATTAATCTGGAGATTATGTGGATCTATCTTGCTTTAGCTCCATCTTCCCCCTTCCCCTTCTTTTTCCATATGTTTTGAGGCTTACATTTGACCTAGCCTAAGAATAAATACTTTTTTTTTCTCTCTTTCTTTCTTCCTTCTCTCTCTCTGTCTCTTTCCCTCTTCTCCCCCCTCCTTTCTTCATTTCTTAAGCTCTCTCTTTATCACCTTTCCCTCTTTCCTCTTCTTCCTCCCCCTTCCTGGAGTCTTCTGTGGAGAGATTCCTGGATGTGATCCCGGGCACCCTGCTCTGGTCACCAGATGATCTCCAGAGGTCCCTTCCAACCCCACCATGCTGGGATTTGGGTGCTAGATGTAATTTCCTCAGTGGAATGACGGAGCCACGGGGTGGAGAAGACAGCAGAGG
>VYZX01028827.1:112649-137939 GCA_013401335.1 Brachypteracias leptosomus | reverse complement strand
GTCAGCATTGATGGACTTAGCCGGCCCTAGGTAGAGATGTCCCTGCTGGTGTAGGGAGGTTGGACAAGGTGACCCCTAGAGGTCCCTTCCAGCCTCAAACGTTCTACGATTCTATCATTCTATGACAATTGAATCTTCCTCTGACCCCCCCTGCCTCCTCTAGCACACAAATGACACCTTACTGGGGGCTGGGATCTCCAGCTTCCCTCCCCACTGCTGTCCGACCAACCGAGGTGTCCCCAGAGCCACCTTCTGGCTGCTGCCCCCCAAGGACAAAGGTGTTTGCTTTGTTCTTGGGTGTCCTCTGCTCAGGAGCTTGCAGTTTGCTGAGTTACCACTTTCTAGATGGTCTTTATCTTATTAATCTGGAGATTAGGTGGATCTATCTTGCTTTAGCTCCATCTTCCCCCTTCCCCTTCTTTTTCCATATGTTTTGAGGCTTACATTTGACCTAGCCTAAGAATAAATACTTTTTTTTTCTCTCTTTCTTTCTTCCTTCTCTCTCTCTGTCTCTTTCCCTCTTCTCCCCCCTCCTTTCTTCATTTCTTAAGCTCTCTCTTTACCACCTTTCCCTCTTTCCTCTTCCTCTTCCTCCCCCTTCCTGGAGTCTTCTGTGGAGAGATTCCTGGATGTGATCCCGGGCACCCTGCTCTGGTCACCAGATGATCTCCAGAGGTCCCTTCCAACCCCACCATGCTGGGATTTGGGTGCTAGATGTAATTTCCTCAGTGGAATGACGGAGCCACGGGGTGGAGAAGACAGCAGAGGGGCCTCCCTGGTGTTGGTCCTTCACCGTGATGAGGTGGCTGCCTTGCAAGCAATTAACAAAGTCATTCAACCATCCTCTCCTCCCCGCTCTGGGGCTCTGTCTGTGCCCAGGGAGCTCTTCTCGTTGGGAGAGGGGTTCCCTTTGCCTCGGAGCTGCCTCGGTAGGGCTGGGATGAGAGGAGAAGAGGATGAGTGGGAGGTGGGAGGAAGGAGAGGTGGGAAGAGGGGCTGTGTCCCCACAGCTCATCGTCCACCAGCCACCGTCCCCACGTCCGTGGCCTCCTGCATCTCACATGCACTCACCGCCCCAGCCTTTACAGATGCGATGAGGAGAAACCAGCTCAGATGAGTCCTGGGCAAGGGGGAAGGCAAACACAGAAATTAAACCACCCGGGAATAAGGCAAATACTGCCAGGGAGAAGTGGGGATGAGGCAAATATTGGATTAAGACAAATAGCGCTGCAGATTCCAGTGTCGATTCCGGCAGCGACGGAGAAGTTTGGGGTGTGTTGACAGTGGGAGATGAAGGGCTGAGGCAGGAGCAGAGAAACCTCCCGGACTCCAGCCCGGTGTCGTCGCGTTGTTTGACTCTGTTGACCTAAATTACTGGGATATGACCAAATAAACCTCAAGATGAGCAGAGAGCTTAAAGACGTGGCGCTCCAGCAGATGAGCATCATCACCGGGGTCTCAGAGGTGTGACAATCTCTGCCTGTCAGCCGGGATTTTGGGGGCATAATTCAGTGTATTGGGGCACGTTCAAACAGGAGCTCTCCTCTTTATGCTAACAGGATTAATAATCTATTTGCTGCAATGGGAAGTGGGAAATGCACGGTGAGAAAAATAGTAAAATCCACTTGCTGAAAGTGTCAGATGCCCACAAAAATTATTTAGAAGGTTTCAGGACCACTTCGTATGAGATTGGCAAAATCTGGCCTCGTCCAGTGGTGAACCAGAACTTTTCAATCTCATTCCTCTGGGGTATTTTGATTTTTCAGGTACTCTCATTTAGAAGCACGTTGAATTTGGACAATATTCATGAATTGTGTTTAGCTGTAGATGTTATATAGGAAAGAACTGCAATTATTCAGGAAAAAGAGTGTCCCATAATTAGAGTCAGGCTTTTCTGTGGAGATAAGAAATTATTTGAAAGGCTGTGTCATGCCATTAGGGCTGGAGCTTGGTCATCAGGTGGCCAAGCTCTGGTCCCTATGGTGTGAACATGGCAGGGAAAAGAAGAGGGGTTTGTTATTGTGATGCCTCCAGTTGCCTTTGTGGTGTTCCTGGGGTTCAGCAGGTCATGAGATTTGGGGTGCCAGGCACAGAAATTGCTAATCTGACAGAGAGAAAAGTATATATAGATATATATTTAAAAAAATAATAATATATAAACATATATATAAGATATATAAATAAATTAATATATGTGATATATATTGACTCTAATATATGTGACATATTAATTTATATATATGATATATATTATATTTTAATAGATCTATATATTATATTTTATATATAGATATCTATCTATAAGATATATAAATAAATTAATATATATGATATATATTGACTCTTAATATATGTGACATATCTATCTATCTATATAAAAATATATATGTATAAGTATAAAAAAGAGAGAGAGAGATACTCTAAAAAAAAGTTCTAATTGTTCTGCACGAGTTCAGGTATTTTAGCATCACTTCTACAAAGCAAAAGATACCTCTGGGCATGTGAGTCCTGAAAAGTTCTGCCAGATCCAGGAAGGTTTGGTTATAGGAACAAGCAGTCAATGTAATTTTTCACGTGAAGGGAAGTTTCTCTGCTCTTTGTGCAGATGAGAATGTCGGGTAAGGAAAATATATGGTTGTGTGGATGTTCCCTGACCTTCTTTAGGCTTGTCACACAAATAAACAGCACAATCAATATAAATAATATTAAGAAGTCGTCAAAGAAAATACCAATTCATAAACAGCTGCATTAACTAGGGGGGTTTAAAGGAGGACTCGTGTGCCCGGCCAGTTGGCTGCTTTTCAGCCGCCTAAATTAGTCCAGTAAACTCCCTCTCCCCATAAATCTTGTTTCTCTTTAATTAGGACCTCGCCGAGAAACCAGGCGCGAAAACCTCGAGTTCTGTGGAAGGCAGAAAGGGGCAGAAAGAGGCAGAAAAAAACTTGCTGGGAGGAGTGAAAGGTACATTCCGAGCGGCTCCGATAAAGGTTGGAGCAGCGGCGGCGGTGGGGAACGTCTCCAGCAGGTGCTGGAAGCGAGTGAGGAATTGATGCTACGTTTATTAGACCACAATCATCTCCCTAATCCGCGGGAAGATGGATGGGGAGGGTTTTTTCCCCAGCCCAAGCAGCGTGGCAGAGTGTTGGGTGTGACATAGTGATTATTGATAGCCACGATAAAGTTCACAGCAGCCGCCGGCGAGGGGCCCCAAAGCTCAAAAACGTGGGGTGGGAAACGATGGGAGATGTTGGGGCTGCCTCATCCCAGCACCTCTGCCTCATTAGACCACCAGCAAAATGTAAAATCCAGAGGCTGGGTAAATGTCTCATTAAGGGTTTCGCTGCTCATCCCGGGCGTGCTTGAGGAATGAGAAATGTGGGAGTCCCTGGGGAGGGGGGCGGGAGGAGGCGCTTTGTCAAGGGGGGCTCAATCCCCTGGGTTTGATCATGGAGATGGTGCAGCCACACAGCAGGAGGGGTTATGAACATCCAGGGGGGCAGCTTTACAGCAGGAGGCTCAGATCTGCTTCCCATCCTTGTTTGGGCTTGTTTGGTCCTCGCAGGTTCCGGGTGCAGGGGTGGGATCAGGGGCCAGCCCTGGTTGGCTCAATCCCCCGGGTGGACCAACGTCGTGGAGATGGTGCCAGGGTGGTGCAGCCACACAGCAGGAGGGGTCAGAAACATCCAGGGGGGTAGCTTTACAGCAAGAGGCTCAGATCTGTCTCCCATCCTTGTTTGGGCTTGTTTGGTCCTCACAGGCTCTGGGTGCAGGGGTGGGGTCAGGGGCCAGCCCTGGCTGGTCCCCACATTGGGATGCTGCTGACCCCAGAGCCCCTGCCCTCTGCCCCAGCACCACCCCCTCAGCCCTGAGATGCTCCATTAGGAGGAAAAACCCTTTGGCTGCACAAAACCGACTCTGATTTGGGAATATCTGATGGCAAATGGAAATCTGATGGAAAATCAGAAGTGGGAGTTGTGTTGGGGCTGTGGCAGGAGGTGAGATGATGCTTTGCCTGGTGGGCCCGAGCTGGGAGAGGAATTCAATGTATTCCTCGCTGTGCTCCCTAATTTCATCAGGGCCCCTGGAATTATGCAGGGAATTGGTCGGGGTATAATTGGGAGAGGCATAATTTGCACTTTTAGAAAGGATATAGCGAATGCAGAAGAAATCAAACCGACTATATTTATGTTTTATGGACAGGATGGAAATCCTTTGTAGGTCAAAGTTTCCAGCAGTATTTTCTGGCATCTCGTCATGGGAAAACCCCTTTTTTTAGCAGTTGGGGAAATTCCCAAATCCCTTCCTTATGGATAAGGATATATGGATATATTCCTTGCCTGTGATGGAGCAAGGGAGTGTGGCTGAGGAGCCAACAACTCCTGAGTTACCCTTAGCTTGGAATAAAACCACCTAAAATCTGCCTTGTAAGGTGCACGGTGTGAATGTGATGATGATCAAAAATATCGGGGGGAAAAAAACCCCTAAATCTAAAAAAAAAACCAACCCTCTTCAGTGGGCTGTGGGGATGTCCACGAACACCAGTAAACCCAGCGGGAGGGGAGCTGGGGAGGGGGAGCAGGAGCCAACCCCCCGCGCGAGGATTGCAGCAGGTACTTTACTAGGATGCAACCTGGTTTATTCTTCAGGGAATGGCATAATAATTAGAATTAATAAGATTTTAATGGTGATAGCCTAAGTGCCAAATCTTCACAGCGGGAGGTTCCAGTGCTCTGTGCCACAGGAGCTTTTTCTGCTGCGAACAAGTTGAAATTACCCTATTACCAGGGACTGGAAACAGACACGAGGCTTCGCTGCTGTCGGCAGCCCCGGCCCGAGGATCCTGCCAGGATCTTTTCCCTGTGGCAAAGGGAATTATTCCCCCCAGCAAATACCTCGTAGCTGCTCAGCTTCCACACTATTTTATTTTATTTATTTTATTTTCTCCCTGAGATGTGCTTTAATAGAAAGCGCGTGCGATTCGTGGCACTGCGAGGGAGTGAAATAATTCTGAATTTCCCAGTTATTTCCCTACCAACACTCGTAGTGTGCCTGAGCCCTTACGTGATGCTCTTATAAAAATCACTTCAACGACAGAGAGTAGAATTATTCCTATTTTATTTCCTCTGTCCAGGCTCATTGCTGGTGCCGTACGTAGCTCCCCTTGTCTCCTATGTAAATATCCTGCATGTGTCCAAACAGAAATACTCCTTGAATCACCCACTATTTTTATCTTTCAGAATACCTAAATTATTTGGAGATATTTTCATGTTTGAATGGGAAATCCTGAGAAGAGCAGAATTGGATTTAAAATCTTATTTCTTTCAGAGGGGTTAGTTCTAGCAGTGATCATCCAGAAAATACTTGTAGTTTTTTATCCGTTCCCTGGGAAAATGAACCTAAATTTTGCCACGTAGAAAAGTACTAAGGAATCATCTCTGGAGATTTTCAGGGCTGCATCTGAGTATAATGGGTTCGAAACCTCCTGAAGCTGTAGAAAATATTATTTGCTATATATTTTATTAATATATATTTATATTTAACTAAATAAATGCGTGTCAATGATAAATATATTTATATTTATATATATAAATGTAAGTGTGTCAATGATAAATATATTTATATATATATAAATGTAAGTGTGTCAATGATAAATATATTTATATTTATATATATATGTAAGTGTGTCAATGATAAATATATTTATATTTATATATATAAATGTAAGTGTGTCAATGATTAATATATTTATATTTATATATATAAATGTAAGTGTGTCAATGATGAATATATTTATATTTTTATATATATATATAAATGTAAGTGTGTCAATGATGAATATATTTATGTAGTATTATTTACTGTTGTTATTTTATGTATACACGTAGGTAAGCCCTGCCTGGATGCCCAGGGCAGAGGAGGGATGCTCGGGTACCACCTGCAGCCCCTCCCCAGCATCCCTCCCGGGCAGCACGTTTGAAATGACCCGTTAAAGCCTTGGAGAGGCTGTGACGGTGTCAGGAGCTCAAACCAGCCCCCAAAAACTTTGCTTTTTGACGTAATTTCGAGGAAAACTACTCTGCAACACCACCTAGTGCTGCCGGGCTGCACCAGCCGGGCCCCGGCAGAGGGACCTGGGCTGGAGATGGACCCATGGACCAGGAGCTGGGTGGGTTGGCACCTGCTCCAGCAGCTGCTGGAGACAACGAAGCCCCTGAGAAATTGCTGCAGAAATGGATGTTCTTCCCTGGGAGGTAATGAGGTGGCAAAACACACGAGGAGTGCAAAGGTAAAAGAGTTTATTTGCTTGTTCGTAGCATTGTAGAATCAGAGAAGGGTTTAGGTGGGAAGGGACCTTTCAAGGTCATCTGGTCCAACCCCCCTGCAGGGAGCAGGGAAGAAGTGGAAGGTGGAGAAAACACTTTTTGCTGGGAGCTTTCCCATAATTAATGTGGTTTTATCTCTGGTGCAATGATTCTTAAGGGTTTCTCAGCACCGAGCCGTGTAGAGCTGACACTAATATCAACGCCAATAATATCGATAGCGTTAGAGCGATCCTGGGGGTCGAGCAGCTGGACAGGTTCCCCGTGGAGCGATAGAGATGAGGCTGCAAAGCAATATATTGAGTGTTGCACTGAGCTGCTGGGAGGATGGACAGTCCTGATTTCAGTGTAGTTTTGCTGATATTGGTTCTTTGAACGTGAGAAGAAGTGGTGAAGGAGGAACCTCATGGAGCTCAACAAAGGTCCTGCGCCTGGGGAGGAATGACCCCCTGGACCAGTACGGGTGAGGGGTGGGAAGTGACTCTGGGGAGAAGGACTTGGCAGTGCTGGGGGACAACAAGGGGCAGTAGTGGGTCCATCGCCTCCATCTCTACCACCTTGTCCCCATGAGCCTGCCTCGAGCACCTTCCAAAGCACCCGTGGCTGCGTTGCCATGGAGGTTAACATCTCGAATCCCACCCCAAAACAGTGATGGAGATGGCCTCCAAATGGAAGCAGATGACATAAACTAAGGTTTTTGGAAAATAATGAGGGTGTTGGGGAAAGCAAGTCCCGGGGAATCCCAGGAGCAGAAGAAAAGCACTGGTCACCTGTGGGAACCCACGGTGGGAGGAGAAATAAGCCCCTTCCCAGAGCCCAGGCACAAAGGCCATGGGTGGGTGCCCCCCAAAGGTGCTCCATGGTCACGTTTGGAGGTAAGACAGGGACCCTCTGCCAACTGCACCGGTGGCTGCGGAGCTGGACAGCCCAGCCTGGGCTCAAAAGTGAAGCAATCCAGAGCTGCCACAATTAAACTGATGAGCATAATTAATCCCCCCCTGTGATTACCCTGAAGGAGCAGCATTAATAGAGGTAAATATGATGAATTCAGGACGCAAGTGGATGAGGGGAGAGGCTGAGACCGTGGCAGGAGCTTGTTCTGGCTGGGATGAGGTGGGTTGACCACGTTGGGCTGCCCAGATGATCCTCTGGTGATGGTCCTGCAGAGCTTTAAGTGCTTAAGGGGACGTGTATTTTTTAGGGGAAGTACATTTTGGCAGCAGGTTTAAATACGGCTTAAAGTCCCAGCATCTTGCATTTGAATTTCAGACTATTTACCCAGCAAAAACTCCTCCTTGGGCCTATTAAGCGTGATGACCTGTGGCGTGCTCTGCTGTAAGAAGAGTTACGTGACATCAGCACCTCCTGTGCTTCAAATTCAAGCCCATGAAGAGAAAAGGTACCAAAAAAAAAATCCTCTTTAAGTTTTTCCATACGATTATTGTTGTGGGGGCGAAGATCCAGTGCACTCAGCAGATTTTCCTTCAGCGTGAGTAGCTCTTGAAATGAGTATTTCCTTGTAAGTGTTCTCAATGTTCTCTCTGTGCTCTCTCAGCCGTGCTGCGTTGGTTTGCAGCTTCCAAAGTCAGGGTCTTCTCTGCCGTGGGCACATCCCACCAGCACCCACCAGAGCAGCAGCCCCTCAGCTCCCCCGTGGGCACCCATAGGACCATAGAGAATTGTTTGAATGGGAAGGGACCTTTCAAGGTCATCTCATCCAACCCCCCTGCAGGGAGCAGGGACATGTTTGACTATCTCAGGTTGCTCCAACCTCCCCTGCCATGGTTCCAGGGATGGGGCATCAACCACCTCTCTGGGGCACCCTGGGACAAGCTCTCACCACCCTCAGCATCCACAATTTCTTCCTTCTCTCTAGTCCAAATCTCCCTCTTTTAGTTTAAACCCATCCCCCCTTGTCCTGTCCCAACAGCCCCTGCTCTAAAGTCTGTCCCCATCTTTCTGACAGCCCCTTGAAGTCCTGAGAGGCCACCAGAAGGTCTCCAAGCCATCCCTGTGGGCTGAGCAGGGGGTCCCACACCCATGGGTGGCAGGTGGGTGCTCTGCCAGGTAGCAGGGCTTGAGAAGCCACCCCGAAATGCCCCTGGTTGCAGTCGCCATGGGCAGCATCTCCTATGGGTACTGGAGATGTGTCAATGTTGATGAGGTGAGAGGATGTCCAGGAGTGATTTTAACACACGACACGTGGAGGAACAACCACAGCTCAGCCCTGGGGCCACGTGGTGGGCACAGCACACGCCCCCTTGTCCCCCAGTGCAGGATCTGCCACTATCAGGTGGCAAAGCCCCTGAACAAAGGAGTGCACAACACACCGAGAGCTGATCCCAGGAGCTACAGCCTCTCTTCTGCTGTCCTGCCTAATGGGATGTGTCTCAGCTGCCACCGGGCAGGGATCCGCTCTGAATAAGCTGTCAGCTTTAATTGGGCTGGGAAAACACACAAATAAGGCCTTTAATAAATAAATAAACCCGGCTCTCTCCCAGGCCAAAGGCAGCGGAGTGTGTGTTAAGAAGAAGTTATTAAGTAAAACCTGCCAGGAACTATTTTAGGGGAAAAGGACAGAAATGTGGGGTTTGGGTGGGTTGATGAAATCCGCCTTGGGCTGCAGCCTTGTCTAAGGTTTACGGACCTCTTGTTGCAGGCACAGAGCTCAGGGATTTTTCTTCTCATCTAAGACTTTTTTGCCTACAGAATGAACGAGGAGTTGCACCTACTACAGGTGATAGGACACGTTTGTCATGGGAAACCTCAAACCCCCACGTCACTCTCCTCAACCAGGTGATGTCCAGGAGGCAGCAAAACCTCCCATGGCTTTTGCAAAGCACTTTGGGCAGGAAGAAGCAAAACAAGGACCACGTGAGTCTTGAATCTATTAACACCAAAGTGTGTGGGGGGGTGTTTTGCACAAAATAGTCGTTTCCTCACTTTACCAGGGCCAGATAAAAGAGAAAAGGGATGAACTTTGTGCCGCGCTCGAGTTCACCTCGGGGTGGGTTCATCAATAGGGCCGCGAACGTGACGCGTTCATCAGTAGCCTGCAAATAAACTTCCAGTAGCCCAGGGAGGGGAGCCAGGGGAAGGCAGAGGTGACCAGCAGCAGCAGGAACGGGGTGTGATGAGGACAGGAGGGAAAATCACAGGGGACTGGGGGGAAATGGGAGTGGAGCCATGTGGAAGAAGAAAAGTGGGGAAGGCGAGGCTGGGGGGAGCTTTGGAAGAGGAGAAGAGAGCTCAAGCCTCATTTTCCTGGTGAAACCAGCTCCAGGAGTGGTGGCGACCACCAGATCCTGGGAGCTGGTGGCAACGATGTCTGTGCAAACCAGGAAATTAAGAAGATTAACTCTTTAAATGTGCATTTACAGCCTTTAATGAACTGGAGCAACAACCAAGTTCTCCGTGAGCAACTTCTGAGATGTCACGAGAAGAGGAACTGGGAGAACTCTTTCCAAATGGGAGGATCGCTGAGAAATGAGTGAGTATTGAAGCCGGGGAGGTATTCTTTGACATCTGTCTTCCTTCTTGACCTACTTGTCCCTCAGCCCATAGTTTGAAGACCCAAGACGCCCGTTTAACGTCATTGTTGCGCAGAGAGTATTTTGTTCCTTTCTCGCTTTGGTGTGTGCATGTTTTTGTGTATGGAAATCTAGCTTTTTGCCCTTACTTGTGGGTTGGTTTGATTTTCCCATGGTCAGCACAACCAGCCTGGTATCTACAGGCTGCCTGGGTGCACTTAGGCAGCGGGACCTGCTTTACCTTGGGCTTTGGATACCCTCCTCCTCCATGCTGACCTCCTTTAACCCAACCCGGCTTTATTTTTTGACATTCCCGTGTGCATCTTGATCTCATGCTACTGAAGCACAATCCACTTAAGCTTTAACTGTTCATTGCCACGTTAACCTCCTCCTGCAAAATTCCAGTAGCTGTTGTGGTTTGTTCCGAGCAGGCGGAGTTTGTTCTTTATTTTTCTAAGGAAAACTAATTTTTGGGTAGCAGGGAGGGAATCGCTGCCCGGACCACTGCAACCAGCACGGCTGCTGGTGGGAGGTGGTGGAGGAGTGAGAACTTCCCCTGGCCAGGGCTGGATTAATCACTGGTTGCCCAAGTGGCAGCCACGGGCAGACAAACACACACAGAGCATCCGAGACGCTCCCTCCCTCCCCACCAGCCCCGTCCGCTTTGAATTCTCTGTGTGGGGGAAATCAAAGGGCAGAACAAACACTGTTTTGATATGGCTTTGAAGATGGTAACAGCATCTAACAGGGGGGGGGAAGGAGGCTCTGGGGCTGCTGAGGAGCAGTGATTGACGTGACACACAGCCCAGGGAAAGTTTTACCTTTTAATGAGCTGCAGGAGCCTCTCGGAGAGGGTTTCACAGGACCAAAACTTCCTCTCGTGCTGTTCCCCCACCCTTCAAAGCCAAACGAGCACCTGTTTGCATCAAGATCCCAACAGGAGGAGCCTCCTGCTTGCCGGGGGTTTGGGACTTGTTCACCTTTCTCAGAAGCTGCTGCGATGCTCGGCGTGGGTGGCAGAGCCTGTCTGAGAGCTCCAAGGAGTGCTCCACGAGGGAGGGCACCACAACAGCCCTGGTGTTCAACAGGAGCCTCCTCGGGGGCTGCTGCCCAGATAAAAGCTCAGGAAGAGCTTTTAGAGGCACAGAAGATGGGGCATAATGGGCTGACTTTAAACCTAAGTGTAGCACCAGGCAAGGAGATGGGACCTCCTGCATCCCTCAGCCAACTCTGCAGCACCTCGGGTACTCACAGTCAGAGAATCACTTAGGTAGGGAAAGACCTCTAGCATCATCAAGTCCAACCTTTGTCCAGCATCTCCCTGACCCCCACACCATGTCCCCAAGCTCCACATCTCCCCGTTTGTTGAACCCCTCCAGGGATGGGGACTCCAGCACCTCCCTGGGCAGCCTGGGCCAGTCCCTGACCACTCTGTCAGTGAAAAACTTCTTCCTAATGTCCAATCTCAACCTCCCCTGAAGCAACTTGAGGCCATCACCTCTCGTCCTGCCGTTAGTTACTTGGGAGAAGAGATGGGATGGACAGAGGCCCGGGTCTCCTGGGGCTGTCCCACCTCCAGCTCCGATGGTACCAATGTAGGAGCAGCTCCATTTGCCCTCCCAGCAGAGCCCAGGGGTGGGTTTATAGCGATGTCCCCAGCCATAACCTTCCTTAAACATCTCCACTGCTGCCTGCAGCAGCTTCTCCCGTCCCCGATGAGGTGTCAGCAACGCTGCAAATTTCCCCTCGCCCCAGCAGCAGCCGAGGACCATCGAATACCTTTAAGCACCAGCTCGGTTGCATCATTTTTATTTTTATTTCTCCATTTAAATCCTGGCAACGGCAGCAGCAGCACCGGGGCTCTGCTGCTCCCATTGTGCAAGTCAGTTCTGCAACGTTCCCGTTGATCTGAGCGCTGCCCTCAGCTCGTGGGCCAAGGGGATCAGAGGCTCGTTGAGATGTGCATCGACATTTGGCACCCAGCTCGGGGCTTGTTGTTGGGGGACAGACCCGGGAGCAGAACCGAGTAATTTTTCGGTTGCCCATCACAGGCTCGAGTCTTTCTCCAGCCACTTCCCCCCACCCCCCCCTTCCAAGGGTTTATCTGCTTATGCAACAGCAAAAAATCTCCCCTCACTTTTCCACCTCCATTAACGTCGGGCAAACTTCAGGGAGAACAAATCCAGATGGGGTTTAAAGGATATATGGCAGCTTTACCAGACATCTTCTGTTTCATATTATGGACTTTGCCTTCTAAATCCATTTCAAGAGCCAGTTTTGAGCCTTGCAAAGAAATAATTCTGATTTTTAAATTAAAAATCTCAGTTCTTACCATCTTCTTTAAAGTATTTAAAGTAGCAAACTTATTTAAACTCCATGAAACAACCCCAAATCTCCTTCTCTGGGCTGTAGGGCTTATACTTGGGTTCCTCACGTCCTGGCGAGGTGCTGACAGAACCCAACACACTGGAAATCACTGCAGCAAAGGTGTGGGTGTCCTTCAAGGGGGGATTATTGGAGGAATAAAAGACTCTTAAGGTATCGGCCATTTATTTATGCATTTTACTTGCTGGTTTTAATGATAAGCAGCCCCTTAAGCAGAGGAAATAACATGTGGGAAAAAAGAATTCCATGGTATGATGAGGAAGGGAGGAGAGCCGGGGAAAATAGAGGAAATTAAAACCGGAATGGGAGAGAGGAACAAACCTTGAGCAAGATGAAGAGTTGGGGGTATCTTACCAAAGGAAAAAAGGGATGAAATTGAAGGGCCTGGAAAAAACCCAAAACTCCATGGAACGCCAGGAATAGCTCCAGCCCTTCCTGTTCCCCATGTTCTTGGTGGGGATCCGTGGAGCAGAAAAAGAGCTTTTACCAATATTAATATGTGACATTTCTTCCGCTGTGACACCCAAACTCCCCAGAGACAATTGTTATGAAGTAGATGAGGAAGATTTGGGTCCTGGCTGCAGAGTTCCATCTGTTCAGCCCTTCCCCACACGTAGGACTGGATGTTGTCATCCCTGCCCACAGAAGTCCCATGTCTCATCCACGTCATAATTGCTCCTCCATAAGTGACTCTTCCAGCTCCTCGCGGGCGTGAGGAACTTGGCAAGAGGAGGCTCAAGCAACGTGGAAGAGCCGTCGATACTAAAAAGAGATCTCCTGGCATAGACATTCCCCAAGCCTGGAGATGTTGCATCCCAAAGGGTCCTGCTGAGAAGTGAAAGGCTGCTGGCTCGGTTGGATGTTCTCCTGGACGTCTCACCGTGGTTAGCTGCCCATCCTCCTTTGGAGGTGCAGAGACGTCTGACATATTGATGTTCTTGCAGGCAGTGACCCTCCCAAAGAGGGTCTCCTGGGGCAGCACCTGAAGGCAGAGTTCCTGAGGACTTCAGCTGCTTTCCCTGCCCTTCTGGACACCCCGCAGATGCTGCTTCATTTTGCTCCCTCCCTCTTGCTTCTCCTCAGCCTGGCCATGACAGCTGTGTCAGGAGGCAAACGACAGCAGCCATAATTTAAAGTGATGGCTTCCCTTTGATAGTGTAAAGCCACCAAAGCAGATGCTGATCATCAAGATAATCAAATCAAGACACCAAGACGTGAGGGTTTCAGACGTGCGGACACATCCAGCAGGATGAGCAGCCCTGGCATTTATCCTGCTAACTTCAGGCTGGCTGGATTGTACGACCTTTTCCAGACAAATTATTCTGGGACTAGGGAAAAAATTGCTGTGAATAGTAACAGTGATCCTGAACAGGGGTCTGAGCCACCCCCGAGCTGGTTCATCTTCGCTGCCGTGCCTCGGTGGAGGCGGAGATTCGGCATCGCCCTCAAAAGTGCTGAGGAAATAAAAAACACCCCCATGGGCTTCAGGGTGTCTAAAAGTAGAAGGTGTTGTGGGTCCTGGGGTGTCCCTGGAGAGTCCTGGCGTTGTCAGCTGGCATCTTCGGGGAGCAACTTTCTTGGTCCCAGTAGCTCCATCACACCTGCAGCACTGGAGCTGCTGAGCAGGAGCTGCAGAACCTTCTCTCTAGAGAATATGAATCTTATTTGTCATTAATTTGGGATCCTAGAGCTTGAAAAAAAAAACCCCGAAACAACTAAAAACGCTGTTTCATTTGCGCTTCTTATCTCTGTTTTTACCTTTTTAAGGAACATTATAAGATGGGTTTGGGAGAGCTGGTGTTAGACGAACTTTGGGGCTGGTTATAAAACCAAACCAGCCTCTATCTGCAAAGAATCCCAGCTAATGACAAACAAATTAGAAGCAATCAGTGGTCCTCAGATCTCCAGCTGCTGGGGGTATCTCCCCAGTAGGGTGAGCAGATAGACCATGAGGTGCACCTGCCCACCACTGGTTGGAGGCTAGATCGATGCAGGGCAACCAACCAGAGCTCTGCTTTGCCACCTGATGGCTCCAGGTGCTCTATAAATGTTCCAGAGCCCAGATCCTGGCTGGTCAAAGCAAGGATTATTCTTCTCCTGGCACTGGATGAAAGGTACTGCTCTGGTCTTGTTCCCAGGGTGGTTGGGGGTGGCCAGGAATGGTCTGGGTTTTACCGTGTGAGCTTTTAGGTATCTCCAGACGGGAGGTTTTGTGTGAATTCTGCCCTGGCTGTTTTCTGTGCTGGTTTACAAGCAGAGTTGGGGTGATTTGGGAGCTGTTGTCTCTGAGCCTCTGGAAACACACGGAGTTTTGGTGGTACTCGTGTTTTGAGACTCTCCCCTGGGCTGTGAGTCAAGGTGGATTGAGAGGTGGGAGCACTGAAGCCTCCAGAGGGTCAGAAGTTGGTTTCTTCTGGTGCTCTCATAATCTTAGGGCAGTTTGTGGTTTTTCTTCCCATAGACCTGCTCCCAGGTGATGAGTAATGAGAGAGTTGCACAGGAGTAACCTCAGGCACCCTGAGGTTCTCCTTTTGACTGTAGACAAGTGGTGCATGGAAGAGATTTAACGATTCCTCAGTCTGGGCAAAGCCCCAAGCTGGAGATGATGACGTGTGGGTAAGAGGAGTGTCTGACGGGCTGGGCTCAGCCTTAGCATCATCTCACTTCTTGGAGGTGACCTGCAGCTTTCTCCATCTCTCTGGTACTGTCTGAAGGTGACCAGGACACTCTAATTTGGGTGGTGTTTAAGGTGGTTTGCCCCCAAAGCACTAAACAAGTGTCCCTGTAAGGTTGTCCCTGGAGCAGGGACCTTGCTGTGGATCCATGTCTGGCTGGAGTCCTGCTCGGGTGCTTCAAGGGGCTGGATGATGCTTTACAATGTTTGTTTATTGCTCCCTGAAGTAAATCAGCAGAGAAGTGAAATTCACCATTTTTACTAAGCTAAATAAATAGGAGTTTCCCTTTTTCTCTTTCATCTTTCCTTGAGTTGTGGTTAAACTTGAAGTACCCACTATAAACCTTCCCCAGGCTGGAGGTCACTGGAGTCTGGTCATGGCTGCTCCTTTTATCTTCAGTGCTTCTGAATGCAGAGCTCACAGGCTTGGAACGAGTTATTTAAAATAAATAAACAAACTATCCTCTTGCTGGTGGACGGGGTGAACTTTGCTGAAGTTTGCTGGGAAACACCGAATGGGACATGATGGGTTTTTATTTTGAAGGGCTCTTCCTCAGGTGAGAGACTGAAAATTAATGGGAATAAATAAAACAGGGGCTTGGAAATCCTATAAATGCCTTTAAATTAGCATTCAGTGGTTGCAGTGAAGCGCATTAGCTGGACGCTGACCTTCTGCCCAGGCAGCTGGTGTGGTGGTGAGGAGAAAAACCAGCTTGGAGCACCCTTGAGCTCAGGAAACCTGCCCAGGAGAGATCTGGGGGGGGTCTGGGTGCGACAGGGACCTCCTGGGGCATTTGTCACCATGTCCCTTCTGAGAATGGCTTGACCGTTGTGTTGGAGCTGGTGTGAAAACCTGTCCTGACTTACCAGGCGTGGACCTGGGAGGTTCTGCAGATCTTTAAGCCAACACAGCACAGGCTGGCAGCCACGAGGGCTCCGCTCAAACCTGCGAGCTCATCAATATTTACACGTGTGTGTGATCACTGCTGGCACCAGCTCTGCCTTTGCCAGCCCGGGAGAGGCTGCAGCAGCTCAGCTGCTGGGACGGGAGGGGATTGGCAGGGCTGGGAGTGAGGAGAACCGCTCCAGATCTTCACCTGGACCTGGCCGGGGCAGCCTGGGGATGTTCTGCTGGTTTATGGAGGGTTGTGTGGGCAGCCTGAGGCTGGTGGATGTGCTCAGGGTGATGCCAGCTGGGCAGGGCAGGGGTGGAGTCCCCAGCCCTGGAGGGGTTTCCAAGCCCTGGAGATGTGGTGCTGAGGGCCAGGGGTTAGTAGTGCCCTGGCAGGGATGGGGAATGGTTGGACTCGATTTTTAAAGGTCTTTTCCAATCAAAACAACTCTATTATTCCGTTCTATTAATTAGATAAAGACATTTCAATCGGTTGTTGTAGGACAAATCACTAGCTCAGTAGTAATGGCAGCACTTTGAGTGTCCAGGATGATTCTCTGTGTCCTTCACATCCGTAGGTCTTGATAATGAATGTTCCAGATAATGCACACTTCCAGACCTACAGATCTGCTGACTTGGCTCATGGGCTTACCCAGGTGAGGGGTTTGGGATCAGAGGAAAGCCAGGCTGGGTGATGGAGCTGAAGGGAAGGGAGAGGCTGATATTGTAGTAAAAGGATGTTCCCCGTGGTCCCCCCGGGCGAGGAGGAGCCTTGACAGTGCTCGGTGCCCCCCCAGGGTCCTGCTGATGCTCAGCCGGCACCGTGCGGGCCCCGGGAGGTGTTTCAGAGCGTTGGAGGGGACCCACCGCCTGTTGGAATTTGCACCGTGTCACTTGACGTGTGGTTCTGTCTCGTGCCTGGTGATGCAACGTGACCCAGAGTCACCCCTCCTGGCTCTGCAGCCGGAGCCCCTCCTCTGCCTCCACTGGGAGGGGGCTCAGAAAGGGGCTTTAATGGGGGATTTCGGCGTAGATACCACCTATACTTGATTTTTTTGGTTTTTTTTTTCTAAGCATTTTGACTTATGGCGTGATTTCTTATTTACATAAGTATTTTATTCCTTGAGATATTCACCGTGCAGAACAGCCAGCAACTGTATTTTCTGCTTTATCTCTAGATCTAGTTTATGTGGTGACAGAAAATGGGGTCAAATTAGCCAAAGTATGCTGATGCCATTATCAGATTATTTTTTTTTTCTGTAGTGTTAATAGTAACTATTGTGTATATGCATTTTCTATATATATAATGTAATATATTATTGTATAATAACATATATAACAGTATTTCCATCACTTTCTTGCTTTGTAATCTGTGTGTGTCTGATGCCAGTGCAGTGCCTGCTGACAGCAGCACATGAGGGAGGTCAGTAAGGGAAGGGTTTGGTGCCACTCTTGCCTTTCCCCCCACTATGTGCATGCTTTAAATGTAAGGGAAATGCTGTCACGGCCTCTCCCGTGTTCCCCTACGAGGCTGCTGCCACACTTGATAGCATCCATTAAAAAATATATATATCCAGGCTGCAGAGCAGGGAATACATTTGCACAGCGCCTTGTTCCACCCGAGCAGCCCGGGTGAGCTGGGCCCTGGCAGGCTGCTTAACCACGGGGGGCTCTGGCTGCCAATCTGCCCCTGGGTCCCTGCGAGTGACAGCTCTGAGAGCTGGGGACACCCCCGTGCTCTGCTCTGCTCCACCACTGACAGCCCCTCACCCCTGGGCTGCTGCGGGGTGGGCACCGAGCATCATCCCCCTCCTCTGAGCATCATCCCCCTCCTCTGAGCATCATCCCCCTCCTCCGAGCATCATCCCCCTCCTCCGAGCATCCCCCTCCCATCACTCCAGGCAGGTCCCTCTTCCAGCTACATCACTCCTCCTGGGAATAACACCCCAGAGGGTGAGCTTTTAGGTGGGCAGCCTTCGGCCTCAGCCCTCCTCCTCCTCCTCCTCACCACAGGCTTTCCCTGTGCCCTTTAAAGGCGAAAGGTCGGGAGGTGCGCCCGGGCTCGGCGGCGGCGGCTGCTGCGAGTGCCACAGACACCTAGAAATAAATAAATTAAAAATTAGAATAGCTTCTGATTGTAAGGGACAACTCCGTGTGAATCTTAATTACGGTAATTGGCTCCCAGTTACTATGGAGATTGGTGGGCGCTCCAGAGATGCCTTTGATGGGTGATAGATGTTTACTCGTCGCTGGTGAGAGCGCGGCAGAAAAATCAGCGTTTTCCTCTAACTTCTACCCGGTGCTGCCTGTTGACAGCCCCTGGGAATAGGGGAAAAATTCCAGCTGCTTCTTATTGTCGTGGAAATTCAGTGATGGGATAAGATCTCCTCTGCAGGGGTGTCCAGAGCGCTCGCCAGGAAAATCCTCCTCGAAAATCCACCTCCAGGGTGGTGGTGGTGACCGAACAATTAACCAGACGTAGAAATGAACTGTTTAATTGTGGTTTACCTCGGGAGCTACCCCTAATCCCTGCTCCTGAAACAAGGAATGGCAGGCAGGGACCATCTCCCTGGCCCTGCAGAAGGTGCCTCCTCAGTGCCCAGCTCCTTGGGGTTTGTTTTCAGATGCTTTGAGGGCTGCCAGATGTGGGGGGAGGTTTTAAAGCCTTTAAAGCGTTTGCGCTAAGTCACCGGGCAGCAGAACTTGAAATGTTAGTGTTGTAAGTGCCTTCCCTCCGTTCCTATTGTGGGATGAACCCACTATATTATTTTTGAGCAGAACCAAGCTTCTGATGCAAAGCAGAGGGAGCAGCACTTCTATAGTCACCACTCAAATAATCCCCTGTGCAGTTCAGCAGCAGCTCAGTCCATCTGTGGCCTTTATTTCCCCGCAGCCCGTGACAAGTCTTTGAAGTAAAAATAGACATTTTTTGGAGTCCCTGAGCAGAACTGGTGTTCTGCTGAGCTACCCTGCAATTAGTACAGTGCCTCTAAACGATGCTCTGCCTCTGACCACGGCCGTGAGAACTTGGGCTTGTGCTGGTTGGCAGAGCAAGAGCCTCCAGCCCCCAGGAGCCGAGCTGATTAATTTGTGCCGTGGCCATAAAAACCCATAAGGACCCCGCAGGATCTTCCCCCAAACCCCCTCCTTGATTCGCAGAATGAAAGGTGCTGGTTTGGGGTCAGCCCGGACCAAACCCTTCCCCTTGTTGTTTAGGAGGATGCTCCCCCCACTCCCTTGTCTCTGACTTGGGGAAGCACGAGGCACATGCCCAGGCTGATAATAACCACGATAATTACAATTAATTTTTAAAACAAGGCTCAGCCCTTGGGGGAGGGCTGGGAAGGGCTGGTCAGAGCAGGCTCGGAGGGTGTTGCTGCTGCTTGCAGAGGGTTTGGGGGTTTTATCTCGGGACCGAGCATCCTCTGCACGGGAGCAGCAGCTCAGCAGCCTCGCTCCGAGACAGCCTCTTTATTTTCATTTTCCCTTCAGCTTTTCAGGCTGGAATTAGGGCGAGGGAGCAGGAGATGGGGATGGATTTCCAGGCAAGCGGTGGGTTCATTTCTTCTGCAGGGAGCACCGCAGAGAAAAGGAGAAAGTTCTGAGTTCTTAGGGGAGAACCAGGGGGTGAAATCCGGAATAAAGCAAAAATCCCAACGATTGCTGGGTCGCAAGTTTTTACATAAATAAAAATAAAATCGGGTGGGGAGAGCAGTGAGTTATAGTGAGCAGGGATATTTTTATTATTCCTAGATAAATCCAATGATCGGGCAACCACCTCCTTCTGGTTTTATTGACAAACCACACGGAGGGAGCCTGACAATACAAACCCAGGTGGTTTCCTGTGGTTCTTGCATCGAGTGTTAAAAGCAGAGATTAAAAGAAGGATTTTTTAGTAATACATTTAATTTTGGATGCTTCTCAGCCTTGCTGAGCCCTGCAGGGCTCTCCCGAGTTGTGGCACAAACTGCCTGTGAAAACCTCCCCGAATAAGGACCTTTAATAACTGCAATTTCTAGAAGAAATAGAGAAGTGACACTCCTCTTTTTCTCTCTTTTTCCTTTCTAATGTGGACAATAAATCTCGGTTTTTAGGGGTGTTTTTTTTCCTCTCCAGCTCTGGAAACCCCTCCTGGGGCTGGGCAGGTTGTGGCTGGGGCAGGGCCGTGGGTGATGCTGGAGGGAGCCCTGAGTTCTCCTGCACAACCCCTTTGCCTTGCCAGGAGGAGCCCCCGTAAGAAATCCCCCTCTCTCCAACATAATTCATCANCACCCCCAGCAGCACCCCCAGCCCACATCACCCTCCTGCAAGGGATTGATGGGCAGCATCTACTGGGGGCTTGGGTGAGGGGGGCTGCAGGATTAGGGGGGTAACATCACAAATCACAGCACAGAAGATATGAAAGAGGAGGGAGGAGAAAAATAAAATAAATTAAATTAAGAAGCAACCCCAATAAACCAGCGGCCCAAGGAGAGGGGGGAGATGGGCTCTGGGGGCACCAGAGCTACTGGCTCTCAGGCATCCAGGGAAGGAGGAGATGGGGTTTGGGGGGCTCGGGCATCATCAGCATCTCCCCCAGTCCTGTTCCCCCACATCCCAGGCAGGTTTATCCCTGTGTTTGTGTTTGCCAAGAGCAGTAGCAGGGAAGGAGACATTGCCAGGGGGTAGAGCTGGAATCCTGCTCCCAAGCAGCCCTTGGACCAGAGCGATGCTCAGCAAAGTCCTTCCCATTTAATTGTGACTTTGGTTTTGTTTTCCTGAATGAGATAATTGAACTTAGTCCCCGGTTGTTCTTACAGGGCAGGGAGAGGCTGATTAGAGAGGCAGGGCTGGAAAACAAAGCTCCTGGGGTGTGTTTAATCCACTCGAGGAAAGGGTTCTGGGGCTGAACTGGTCTGTTGAAAGGACTCAGTATTAATTTTTTATTTTTTTTTAAATAGAGATGCCAGTTAATTTGATTTATAATCTGGAGCGTTAATGGAAGAGGATCATAAACCCACCCTGCTCCTCTGTCGTGTTGCACCACGTCTTTAATTAACCTGGAGCTGCTGGACAACCTCAGCAGCCTCCCCCAAAAATCAGCTGCAGCCTCAGCATCTAAATAAAAGTTCTCCCTTCAGATGGTCACCGATACAGGGGAGGAAAAGAACCCTCTGCTTTTTCATTCCTGCCCTTCCCTCGGTTTTATTTTCTTCCCAGAACAACGACTCTGCCAGAACACAGCAATGTCTTAAAGGGGGGGGGGGGGGAACGCTGGCTGTAAATGTGCACAATATTCCACATTATATACGTGTCATTTCTGAGCACTGTTGGAACGAGGCAGTGTCAAATCTGGATGACAGATTGAGGTGAAAGCTGGGAAGAGGGAGCCTGTGAAGAAACAGCCCCGACTGAGGCAGGCACCCTATAGGATTTATCCTGCAGGCTATAAGGAGCCAGCTCCATCATGGCACAGGAGGAGAGGGAGAGGGATAATTGTCTATTAATTTGGGGCTGGGCAGTGCTGGTCTAACAATGCCACCTAGTGCTGCTGCACCCCGGGGACCCTCAATGGGATGGAGCCCCCCAAATCCCCTTCCCAGCCTCCCCTCCTCTTCCCCACTCTTCATGGGGGGGTTCTCCCCATGCTCCCCCAAAAGCTCTGCCTGGACCAACCCCAGTTGTGCTTCGAGCTGGCAAAAAACCCCACGCAGCACCTAAAACTTCCCAAAGGAGTGTTTGGGGCTGAGGATCCCCCTGGCAGCAGCACATCCGAGCAGTTCCCATTGAAATTCCCCCTTTCGGGGTCAGTGGGTGCATTGAAGCCCTTGCCCTGAATTCGGGGTCTCCAGACAAAGGGTTAGGTGGGGTTTATGTGGTGCCCCTGCTCCCCCCTGCAGTACTTGGGTCTGAGGACTCATGTTTGTCACAAGGGTTGGTTGGAATTGCCACCAGGAATGAGGAGAATAAGGCTGAGGAGCCTGGGAGCTGCATATTTATATTTGTAATTACTAAAAAAAAAAAACCCCTAAATTTTCTGATCCTCTTCCTTTTATTTTTTTTTTCCCTTGTTTCCACTCAGCACTGAATTTTTAGGATAGAACATCCAGGTTTTCTAGACTGGAAACAGCTCCTGAATGAGCTCCCTGGAGAGCTGGAGGAGCTCCTGGTCCCTCCAGTGAGGATGGACCATAGAGACCCCCCCATCCTGCATCCCTTTGGGGGATGTCCCAGGGGAGCATCATGAGGAGGGGATCCCAAATGAGCACCCGGGGGCCTTGGGCACCCAGAGACATCACTTGTATTATTCAGGAGGATAAAAAAATCATCCTTGTTAAACCCTGGCAGCATCCTTACCCCAAATTTTGGATAATTTGGGCAAAATCAGGCAGAAATTGGCTGTATTTTTGAGTTCTGGGCTTTGCCTGTGGTGCACAACCTTAACACAGTGACTTTTCCCAATTTCAGTCTTTTTAATGATTTCTTTTAATTATTATTATTATTATTATTTTGGTACCATCTCCTTGCTCTGTGTCACTTTCTGGGACCTGGGCTGAGCTCCCGGCACATGGACTTGATTGAAAACCAACCTCTCATTCGTTTTAAAAGGAAATAATGTGATTTTAAAGAAATTATTATATGCTATGCCTTGAAAATTTGAACAAATATTTTGAGTTTTGGGGTTCTATTTGTATTATAGGGGGTTTTGTGGGGTTTTTAGCCTAAATCTGTGGCCTTATTCTGGGAAGACTTAATGATGGAGTTTCTCTCGGGAAGGTTTTACATCCAAACCCTCTCCCATATGGAATAATAGAAGTTATTTGGGTTTTTTAGGTCTGGGAGCTGCGGGTTTGGGTGGTTCAGGCAGCCCTGAAAAATACACGGGGCTTGGGAAACCAGGGATGCTCTGGGGGATGCTCTGGGGGATGTGGGGAGCAGCTCGGGGGGGGTGTTCCTGGGAAATCTCCCCGGGTCTTGTCAGGAATCACAGAATTTTAGGGATTGGGAGGGACCTGGGAAGGAGGTGCTGCTGCTCCGGGGAGGTGGATGGAGAAGGCGATGCTTGGAAGTGCCCTCGGATTAATTAGGGTGGCTGGAACAAGTTTATTAGGGAGGCAGCGAGGGGGAGGCTGCTCATGGAGCAGCTACAGCTGTANCTGAATTTTTAGGATAGAACATCCAGGTTTTCTAGACTGGAAACAGCTCCTGAATGAGCTCCCTGGAGAGCTGGAGGAGCTCCTGGTCCCTCCAGTGAGGATGGACCATAGAGACCCCCCCATCCTGCATCCCTTTGGGGGATGTCCCAGGGGAGCATCATGAGGAGGGGATCCCAAATGAGCACCCGGGGGCCTTGGGCACCCAGAGACATCACTTGTATTATTCAGGAGGATAAAAAAATCATCCTTGTTAAACCCTGGCAGCATCCTTACCCCAAATTTTGGATAATTTGGGCAAAATCAGGCAGAAATTGGCTGTATTTTTGAGTTCTGGGCTTTGCCTGTGGTGCACAACCTTAACACAGTGACTTTTCCCAATTTCAGTCTTTTTAATGATTTCTTTTAATTATTATTATTATTATTATTTTGGTACCATCTCCTTGCTCTGTGTCACTTTCTGGGACCTGGGCTGAGCTCCCGGCACATGGACTTGATTGAAAACCAACCTCTCATTCGTTTTAAAAGGAAATAATGTGATTTTAAAGAAATTATTATATGCTATGCCTTGAAAATTTGAACAAATATTTTGAGTTTTGGGGTTCTATTTGTATTATAGGGGGTTTTGTGGGGTTTTTAGCCTAAATCTGTGGCCTTATTCTGGGAAGACTTAATGATGGAGTTTCTCTCGGGAAGGTTTTACATCCAAACCCTCTCCCATATGGAATAATAGAAGTTATTTGGGTTTTTTAGGTCTGGGAGCTGCGGGTTTGGGTGGTTCAGGCAGCCCTGAAAAATACACGGGGCTTGGGAAACCAGGGATGCTCTGGGGGATGCTCTGGGGGATGTGGGGAGCAGCTCGGGGGGGGTGTTCCTGGGAAATCTCCCCGGGTCTTGTCAGGAATCACAGAATTTTAGGGATTGGGAGGGACCTGGGAAGGAGGTGCTGCTGCTCCGGGGAGGTGGATGGAGAAGGCGATGCTTGGAAGTGCCCTCGGATTAATTAGGGTGGCTGGAACAAGTTTATTAGGGAGGCAGCGAGGGGGAGGCTGCTCATGGAGCAGCTACAGCTGTAATGGGGGATGTGAGCATCAATCTTCCCTGCAGCTTTGGGCTGGCTTCAGTTCTGCAGCTGCCTCGCAAACCAGAACCTTTAATCCCTGCCATTTATTTATTATATTTTAAATTCCTGCTGTTAACTAACCCGGAGAAGGCCAAGAGGTCTCCCCTCTTAGCAGCTCAGCAGTGACCAGGTAGGCGTGAGCCCAGCCAAGCCACCTTCATCCACCCTCTGCCTGGTGGTGTCCTTCAAGCCGTCAGCACGAGGGACCCAGGATGCAATTTCCTAGGAAATATTTAATCATTTAAAAAAAAATAATAATTTTGATGAAGTTTGTTTGAGTAGAATAGACGAAGAAGGCATCAAAGGCGGTGCTGGGGGTGCAGGCACCAGGCCAACCAAAATGACCCTTGTGGATGGTGGGTACATCTCCTTGGAGGCTGGAGTCCTCCCACACCTGGTCACAAGCCTGAGCACAGGTTTTTAGAGGGTAGTTTGAATCCTCCTTGTGTTGGAGACCAACAGATCCCTCCTGGTGTCACAGGTTAGGGAGGTGGCCCCGTGTCATTGTCATGGAGGATGCTCCAGGAGTCGGTGACTCCCAGCACTGGCTCCACGTGCCCAGTGCCCTTCAGAGTTAGGGTGAGCTGGGGAGCATCCCTGTGGGAAGGTGCTGGAGCATCTCCAGGTAGGGATGTCCTCATCCCAAGGTCTGAGCATCCATCTCCCTGTCACCTTGAGCATTCTTCCCAGTGCTCCTTCGCTTCTCCTGGCCCATCCACCAGACCTTTCACACTTGGTGTTACCTTCATGGCCTCTCCATCCCAGCCCTCCTGCCCTGACCTCTTCTCTCGGTGGGATCTGGGGTCAGTGGGAAGCTTCCTGGACCAGCTCCATGGGCTTCCATCAGGTGCTGGCTGCTTTTTCCCCCACCACATCAGGTTTAACCACTTCTCAGGGTTCTTCAGCAGCTACGTTTGTGGGTTTATGACCAACCGTGTACCTGACAGCTCCTAATCCCAGAGATCATCCTCACCTTTGTGTCCTCCATCCCACTATAGGACCCTGTAGGTCCAGAGGGCCCCAGACTTGAGCCTGGTGGGGTTTCTGTTTCCCAGGCCAGGGGCTGCTCTTGCCCAGCAGTGCCCAGGCACCAAAGAAAAAGTGTAATTTAACTTTTCACAGCACCCAAAGCTTCTGCCCTATAATGATATTTCTTCATTGCCTCCATTTATTTTCATAAAAACAATCCTGAAGGAGAGAAGAGGGAGGGGAGGGGGGGCTGAGCCCTCCAGC
>VYZX01028827.1:87875-100297 GCA_013401335.1 Brachypteracias leptosomus | reverse complement strand
GTGGATTGTGGAGGAGATGATGGAGTGGGGAGGTGATGCTGGAGTGTGGAGGAGATGCCAGATCACAGAGGAGAAGCTGGAGCAGGGAGGAGATGGTGGATTGTGGAGGAGAAGCTGGAGTGGGGAGGAGACGGAGGATTGTGGAGGAGATGCTGGAGCAGGGAAGGAGCTGCTGGTGGATTGTGAAGATGTTGGAGCAGGGAGGAGGTGGTGGATTGTGGAGGAGAAGCTGGAGCTGGGAGGAGAAGCTGGAGCAAGGAAGAGATGATGGATTATGGAGGAGATGCAGGAGCAGGGAGGAGAAGCTGGATTGTGGAGGAGAAGCTGGAGCAGGGAAGGAGATGCTGGAGCAGGGAAGCAGCTCTGAGGCAGCCAGGACTCACGTGCTGCCAGCACAGTCACAGGGAGAATCAGCAGCTCTTGCACAAGGCTTTGCATGACCTGTTGGGATAAAAGCTCGTTTGTAGAAAAGTGGAGAGAAAAAAACTTCAATTCAAGTTACACAGGAAGCCAAATGCAAAACTAATTTAAAACCACTTAAGCTTTTCAAGCTGCTTATTCTTCATCGGTGCAATTTGGAACGTTGGGTGAAGCACTTGTAAAATCAGTTGTTCTACTCCAGCAGCTACAGAGGGTACCAAGGACATGATGGGTTGGCAGAGCCACCATCTGGGTGAAGCCAGGGGCTGGGGGATGTCCCAGGGGTGGTGCCTCCATCACTTGTCCCTCCCTCTCGCCCAGCTCCTCGTATTCCAGTGCAGGGTGGATGTTCTGAGAGCATCCAGAGGCACCACGGAGAGGGAGATTTGCTGTTTAATGGAATGTCCCCTGAACCGTGAAGAGCAACGTGTAATTTCTGAGATTATATGTCTGAGCTGGCCCACGTTTATTAAAGCATCCAAACCTGAAATAAAAGTAATTGAATTACGATTTCCAGGCAAGTTTAATTTCGTTTCAACCTGTCTCACCACAGGTGGCCCCAAAACCTTTCCCAGCGTGGGGGGAACACGAGCGGGGAGTGATTGATGCAAGCGTGAGGGTTTCTGGTGTGTGCCCTAAATGAGGTGTCCTCTTGAGCTCTGACCTGAGCTTCTGCCTGTCCCTGGGCAAACGTTGTGTGTGGCCTCTTGGGAGCTCCTCTTTCCCTGTAGAATTGATAACTCACAGTGCAGATAAATTCCTCAATGCTTGGGAGCTCTCAGTGACAAGCTGTAGGATGAGGAGATGGCCTCAAGTTGCCCCAGGGGAGGTTGAGGTTGGAGATGAGGAACAATTTGTTGGTGGGCAGGGCAGGGCTGGAGTCCCCAGCCCTGGAGGGGTTGGCAAGCCCTGGAGATGTGGTGCTGAGGGCCAGGGGTTCGTGGTGGGCTTGGCAGTGCTGAGGAATGCTTGGACTCCATGATCTTAAAAGTCTTTCCAACATAAACAATTCTATAATCCTCTGATGTGGTTTTATTTATTCCTCCTCTCAGCTCCCTCTGTTATAAACCCTCTATTCCAGTCCCTCCCACCCTGGACCCCTCCCTGCAAGGCTTTTTCTGGCTGAATTACAGGTTTGGAGGCCAGTGCAATTAGCGGCCTCCTGTAACTAATCAGAGACCACCTCAACACCTCAAATCCCTTTAACCACTGGGGAGTTTCATGTTTTTGCTCTGTTCCACACGGACAAGCCCCCAGGTTGCTGTGGAGCTCCACCAGCATCACCATCCCTGCTCCTTGAGGTTGCTCTGGGCCGGGTCTGTCCCACGTTGACACGAGTGTTCCCTCTGAGCCACCCAGAGCAGCAGCTGAGGGGTGTGAGCAGCAGCCTCCACAGGTCACAGGCTGCTCCAGATCTGTCACGGAGCCGGGTGAGCATCAAGGGGGGGCTGTGGGACTGTATCAAAGCCATCGAATATTTTTATTTATTATTTTTTTTACCAAACCAGGGAGGCAGATGAAGCTCTGCTTGGTTTTCCCACGTACTGACCTCCCCTAAAGACATCTGCTCCATCAAGGCACAAACCAAAAACTGATGCTCCTCTCCTGCATTTTCAGCCGTTCCTGTTTCTCCCCAGGACACTATTCCTGAGCTGTGGTTTTCTGCTGGGGCTCATCCTCGGGCATGGCCCTTGGATGGGTCAGGCTGCTGAGGGCACAGACCTGGTTTGTGGTTGGAACTGGTGACATCTCTCCTGCCTCATGTTTCTGGTACCCAAACGGGGACCAGGGCAGGACAGCAGCGCTTAAAGGGGGTTTATTTTGGGGCACTAGTGGCCATTTTTTACCACGAGCACTAAAAACCAAAGACGTGAGAGTCACCAGCACAGGGTTAGGGATTTTCTGCAGCAGGTTTCCATCCAGGCTGCACCTTCACTAAGCATCACACTTGACTATTTCTCTACTTCTCCCTCTGGAGTAATTCATGTCATTTCTTACAATATCCTAATAAACACCATCCCTGCAGCAGCCCAAGAGTGACGTGGATTCTCCTCTGGAGCAGGAGGGACTTGATGCTCTTCAAGGTTCACTGCCCAGCCCAGCTACACCCAGGTCCCTCCCCTCGAGCAGGATCACTCTGTAACAACTTTAATAAGCCCAAAATTTCTCTTATATTCTTTTCCCCCTCGTTTTGGGTGCAGAGGAAGCCCAATTAGAGTTGGCTCCAACCACGGCTGGGTGGCCCTGGAGAAAGGAGGTTGGATGTTGTCCACAGCAGAGCCACTGGTGCCCGGGTGTCCTCCCCTCCCTGCTCCCCACTGGTGATGGTCTCTTTTTGCTGCCCTGGCACTGGTTGTCCTGAAGGTCCTGTGGTGACACCAGCCCCAGCGGGAGGTGGCACTTCAGGGGTCTTGCTGGGTGTGGAGGAGCTTAGAAACGTTCCTCCTATCATCAGCAAATAGGGGATCCATGCACCAGCAGTTTAATCACGGAGCTGGTCCCCAGTGACCTTCAAAGAGACGATACCAGAGGATCAGAGCATGGGAAAGGGTTGGGCACGGTTGGGTGCACCAGGGCAGAGCAGAGGGGCAGGAGAACCTCCCTGGACCTGCTGCCCACACTCTTCTGAGTGCATCCCAGGAGACCATTGGCCTTCTCAGCCTCCAGGGCACGTTGGTGGCTCGTGGTTGGCCCTTGTCATGGCACGGCCACCAGATGTGAGAGGACAAGGGTCTGGGTCCCTCTGGGAGGAGGTGAAGGTGAGGTGAGCCCCTCTTGGCATCACCTCAGAGAGGACTCAGTTCAAAGCTGTATCATGAGCTCTTTAACCCAGGGCATCCCTCCCCGGCATCACTGCCTGTGTCACTGCAAACGGGCTGGGGTTAGCAGCCAGGAGATGTCCAGATGTTCCTCACAGCCACCTTTTGGGGTCAGAAAAGGGCTTCTAGGACCTCCATGCTCTGCAGGCTCCCAGGGACCTTTAATCCCACGCAGGACCTCCACCAGCTCTGTCCTTCCAAGGCAGACAGGGCTTGATCTCCTTGGCTTCACGGCCAGATGAAATCCTTCCTACCCGTCGCTCTCCATCTTTCAGGAGCTGGAGGACACGTCGCAGGCCCGCGGTCACTGCGCAAGGGAAAATCTGGCCTTAAATTCCACTTTTTTTCCACTTTCTCTCCTCCCATCCTTTGACTGTGCAGCTATTTCCACACCGCCGTGAGGTAATTAACATCTTAAACCCTTCCTGCTTTGAAGCACCTCCCAGGCTGGACTTCTGAAGGACTCGCTTTGAGGAGTGGAGGAGACAGCAATTATTTTTCACCCTGCTAATGGCTTGCTGGTATTTATCACAAGCCGAGGTGTTAAGCAGGTGACAGATGAATACACTCATTTTTTTCCTGTGGAATATCTAAGGGAAATGTTTTGGTAATTACCTGTTATAAGCAAAGACCCCCTTGAGTCGCCATTTAAACGATCTGAGGGACTTTGCATCATCCCCTCTTTAATTAAAGCTCCTGTCACTGCCATATTTCACTTCTCCCTTGCCCTTGAACCTTTCCAAGGCTTGCTGGAACCCACCTACAGGTCACAGCTCCCTGCTGGAGGAGGAGGAGGACAACCTGCCCAGAGCATCCCCCTGCCAGGAGGTCCTGGGTACGTGGCAGTCTCAGAATTCTTATATTAATCCTTATATTCATTCTTATTATAATCATAATTCCTCACTGCTTTTTCTCCTCATTGATGGGAATCACCAAGTTCTGCCCCTCCAGGGAGGCTGTGCAAGGGTCACCTCCAACCCTCACCATGAATGGTCCACGTGGCCACCACCCCAGTGAAATGACTCCCCGATTTCAGGTGTTGGGGGAATTTGCAAGGACAATGAACCTCCTGCCCCACCAGGTCCATGGGGTTTTTTTTCTTCAAACATCCCTCTCAAGAGGAAGGAAAACAATTCCTGGGGACCTTTTCTTTTTCTTTCCTACTTCACATCTTAAAAGGATTCTCTACATTTCAAGAAACCGGGGGAAGAAGGTAATTAGAAATTGCAGAGGGATTGCTCCAGGTGATGTTCTCCCTCCCAGGCAGGATTTCCAGGCCAGTCCCACCCCAGTCCCTGGATGACAGAGACACCCACACCCGTACCAGGAGCCACCAGGAGCCACCAGGAGACAGGAATTCCCACATCCCACAGAATATAAGGCCCCGGCCCTGAAATCCTGCCCGGGCAGTTCCTAGGCAGTGCCAGGAGCACATCCAGGTTTGGGCTGTGCCTTCAAAATATGGAAACACCCCCAATTAGCATCCCAAATCACTTTAACGGGGCGATTAATAGAGTTTCTCCAGAGGGAAAGCAATAATCAATCAAAGAGAGCTTGCTCTGCTGCACAACAGCAGTTTTTTTAATATTTATATGTAATATCTTTGTACTAAATACGTTGTACTAAATATAACATGGGACCAAAGTGCTTTTCCATCGCAGAGAGCCTGAAGATGCTGGTTTGGCACAGACAGTGAGAGCAACGTGTCAGTGCACAACGGGACCAACCCGTCTCCCAGCTGCTGAAGGTGAGGATGGAGCAGGAGTTACTTACCCAAGGTCACCACCAGCCTTGGTGGTGCTGAGCACTTGTCTTAACCTGGCAGTGCTGCCTTCAGGGAGGAACTTTAGGTTGCCATCCAAGGTGCAGCTCCACTGAATATCACACTTGACTGTTTAGCTATTTCTCCCTCTGGAGTAATCCGTGTCATTTCTCACAATACTCCAACAAACGCCATCTCTGCAGCAGCTCTGGGGGGGCTCTGCCAAGGGCTGGGGCGCAGCCACAGCCTCCTCTTCCAGCAGCATCCCCAGGGATTCCTCACTCAATGGGGATGAAGCTCCCTGGGCAATGAGGAGGTGGAGGAGGGGTGTGAGCTGAGCCCTGGAGAGGCTGGAGGCAGAAGCAGACAGAGCCGGGGAAGCCTCGGTGAGGTCTTTAAATTTACATCCCTGACGTGCACGGGTCTGTTCTCCAGACACCAGTGAAATGAGGAGGTAACAGCGTAACTTAAAATCGATTTTGTGATTGCTCTTGGCAGAGGAATAGGAAAAATAGGGCCTCTTAGAGCATTTAGTGCTAATGGGAGGAAGGGGGGAGGCACCAGCACCCCCAGAAGAGGTGGATGCTCCAGTTCCCCACTATCTGCAAAATTCGCTCGGGGCTCCGCAGGGGTGGAAAGAGGGTGATGGACACCAAAGCCAAGCCCAGCAAGGGCTGAGACACGTAACTCAGGTGGCAAGTCAGAGAAAGTGGGAAAATCAGGGTATTTAGAGACGTGGCTTGTTATTTACCACGGGTATTTAGCACCAGATATGGGAGGACAAAGGGAACCAGCTCTTTGCAACCAGGTTGGGGGTTGGGGTTTGTGCCCCAGCTCTGCAGTCACCTGCTGGGCATCCCTTTGCCCCCACATGTGGTTGGGTCTCCACACACCCCCCCATTGCAAAACGTGGCATTAAATCCCGATGTGGAAGAGGTTTGAGCACAACCCGTGATAGGGGAAGGGGCTGGGGGCTGGTTCCATCCCTTAGACCCCTGAGCTGATGCTTCATCTCCATCCCTCCTGTTTCTTTGGAGCAAAGGGTGGCCCCTCCATGACACACGCTGAGAAACTGCAACTGGGGACCCTCATCATCGCTTTACTGGTTGGGGCTGGAGCCCCAGGGGAGCCCCAGTGCCCACTGGGCTGGGCTGACGGGCACGGGGCTGCTGGACACTCAGCCCTGGAGGAGGTGATGGACGTGGTGGTTCCCATTCAGAAACCTCTCAGCTCCAGGGGCTGAGCTTTGGGGATTTCAGTCGGCAGCTCAGGCATAACAAATGAAAGGGGGTTATATTTAGAGCCATGAATAATTCTGCATTATGAATGAAAGGAGATGTCGTGTGAGACCGACACAGAAAAGCACTTTCTATGTGCAGCACTCGGGTTCCCTTCGGGAAACAGGACTCGGGAATTTCTGCATGACTCATCCTTATGCAAAAAACCCTCCACAAAGGTAAAAAGCTCTTTCTTCTCGTGCATAGAAAATGAGCAAAGAGCTATAAATACCTCGTGGTAGGTAGAGATTTCACACGCTCGGGGCTTAGCACTTCTCAGGGCTCACATCCTCTCCTTCCAGCCCCGTCCCAGCATCTTCTCCCTGGAGGGTCGGGGCTGTGCTTGGAAAGCATCAATGTGCTTAAGCCACGGATGTGCTTAATTCATGAATGTGCTTAATTAATAAGATGTCAGCTAAAAAACATCACTCAGGCTTGCTGGGGAAGGTTGTTTAATGCGTGTAGCAACACTAAGGAACTGAAAAGTGAGGTATGATGACTTCATGCTTAATTCCCACAAAAATATTTCATGCAGCAGAATTAAGTTGGGGCCCATCAGGAGGAAGGTGCCAGGAAAGGTCACGAAACACTTGGCTATCTAAATTCAGAGTTGTTTGCAATTCATCCAAGGACTGAGGGTGTATTTCAGGATTTCTCCCTGCTATAAAAGTGTAGGAATCACATCATCAATCAGGGCACGGATTCCTGGTGTCTCACTTGCAATGATGGCTTCCCACGGGCAGGATTTCTTCTAGAAAACACCAAATGCCCTGGCCCAGGATGCCCAGGGGGGGTGTGGATGCCCCATCCCTGGAGGTGTTCAAGGCCAGGCTGGATGGGGCTTGGAGCAACCTGGGCTGGTGGGAGGGGTCCCTGCCATGGAAGAAGGATTGAAATGGGAAGGTCTTTAAGATCTCTTCCCACCCAATGACTCTGGTTGCAGGTGTTGGCTGAACCTGCAGCAGGAGCAGACACCCAGACACCAGCTGCCTCCTGTTGGCTCCTGAGGGGCTGGGGAAGGGTTAATGTTAATTAGCTAATTAGCAGCACATGACCCTGCTTAAAAGCAGCTCCAGGAGAGAGAGGTGCCCTGGAAGGTGCAGTCTGGGGCGGCTGAGCTCCACACAGACACGGTCCTGGCTGCTGAGCAGGTAAGAGTGAGGTGGTGAGGGGGGCTTGGGTGGCTGGAGGTGGGGTCAGGTCTGCTTGGGGAGGGCTTGGAGCTGGTGGTGCTAAGAGGTGAGAGTCTGTGCTCCTCAAAGGTCTGCTTCTGCCTGGGTGATGATGGAGGTTCTGCGAGTTTAGGTCCATGGTGTTAGGGTGCTACATGGACGTGGTTCCCTCATGGATCTAAAGACCTTCTTTTGTGGGTTTTCTGCCTTGTCTGATGTTTGAGGCAAAGACTTAATGGGTTTTAGTTGCTAGAAAAAGCTGCTGTGATACCTGGAGGTGCCTGAGAAGTTGAACCCCACGTGGGGGCTTGTGCTGCAGCCAGGAGAGACTCGTGGCAGAGCTCGATGTGGTGGTGATGGGGGGGTGGTGACATCCCTGAGCTCCAGTCCTCTGGAGAGGAGGAGGCGAGGCTGGGATTGGGCGTCCAGCCTTTGTGCTGCCTTTAGGTCAATATTTGCTTCAAGTCTGGTGGGAGGAAAGCCTGAGAGAGTAGATGGTGCTGCCAACAGAATTCATCTGCTTGGGTCAGGAGATGTGAAATTAAACTTCTCCTCTTTGCAAAGCTGGAGGGTTTGGGGTTTTCTTCCTCATCTCTTTCTTTTTAATTATAATTTAATTCTGTTTTTTTCCTTAATGTTGTTAAGTGTCTTGGTATGAGATACCTGCTCACCTCAAGTTACACCAGCCTTGCAAGAGCACAAATGTCCTCAACCTCCTGCTCTTCCAAACCACGTCCAATGCTTTGGTCTCCCCAGAAACTCTCCATTTTAAGCCAAATAGGCTTAAAAGCAGGAGCAGCTCAGCTGGGGGGGCTGCTCCACCCCTGCAGTGGAGGCATCACCTGTGAGACACCAGCTCGTAACAACTGAATTCCCCCTGAGATGCTTGAGCAGCTTCTCAGGAGGTGCTGCTCCCTTCAAGGGGCTTGGTGACTTCATAGAACCTTCCAAGAGCTGCTTTAACTGCTCCAGGTGGTGGAAACCTGGCTTTGGATCCCAGGCTTGGAGAGCAGGAGGGCTGAGGGTGACCCAGTTGAGGGTGTCCTGTAGGTTTAGGTTGGAGATGCTGCTGCAGATGGAGACCTATGGGGTAGAGGGATGTTATCCTAGTGCCTTTCCCACCACGTGTCCCTGCCGGTTTGGTTTTGTCACCTCCTGGCTGGAGCCAAAACGTTCATGGAGATGCATTGTAGAAACCCTCTGGGAGCTTGGCTGGTTCTCCTCCCGTTGCCTGGACCAGAGGCCTTCATCTGAAGGGTGTTTTTCCAAATTCTCCAGCAGATCCAAGCTCTGGTACTGGATGAAGGCATCTGGTCATTGAGCTTCCCCAACCTGCATTGAGGAATTGCTCAATCCTCACACACAGCTCCCGAAAAAAAAAGAAAAAAGGAAATTGGAAAATAAAAACCCCTCATTATTTTGTAGAATCTCATTATTTTGCAGCAGATGGAACCATCCCAATCATCCCAAAGCCTCGAATATTTGCTGAAATTCCCAGGTATAAGTGGCAAACATAATTACCAGCTCGGTGCACGAAACGAAAACAGTGTTTAGGCTGGAGGAGCCTCAATCTGCTGAAGTAGTTCCAGTCTCCCTGGGATGCTGAAGAGCTCTCTGCATTGCAGATGGGGCTGGCTTGGCATCCAGACCTGGCTGTTGTCAGCCCGGAGTTGCCCTGGCTGTGATGTGGGGTCCCTGGCACGGGCTCATTAGCTGCCTGGAGCACCCCAGGCTGTGAGAGCCTCTCTGGGGGCAGCATCTGAGCTCTCCCGAGCATCTCTGGTGACTTTCTAGGAGTGGAGAGTCTGCTTTGCTGGGGCTTTGCTGGGGCTTCGCTGCCTTGGTCACCTTGCTTGAATCTGCGATGGATGCAGCCAGCGTGACTTGATTGGGAGGAGGGAGAGAAGGGCATTAATTGCAGGTTTAATTTCCAGGCAATGCAAATAACAGTTGAACGCACCCTGGGAGCCTGAATAAAAGTGCTTTGGACAGTTCGCAGGCTTTAAAAAAAAATAAATAGAAGAGCTCTCCTCCTGCATCCCTATGGGAAAGCATCAGCTCTCCATCCTCTGTGCTCCATCAGCTGTTCCTAGGGGTCCACAACCTGGCTGGGCTGTCATTACTTGAGCCCAGGAGGACTTTAACCCTTTATGGTGAAGGTGGGATACTTGGGAAATAGCAATATATGCATATAAGGACTTCTCTGAATACTAAAATGGGAATTATGGGGTGGATTTTTCTACTTCTCTAGCAATATTTGCTCTTTGGTCCCTTGATCTGCTCAGAGGAACAGAGACTTTGGTCTTGAACAAACCTCCACTTGACTACAAGCGTGTTCCCTGTAATTCATGGCAAATTTATTCCATTTTCTCCACTTTTAAAGAGCTTTTAGCATGTGTGTCCAAAAAAAGACAGGCATGCATGTCGAGCAGAGATCTAGGAGTCTTCTGGGTCTGGTCAACGTGGCTGCTGAGAAAACCATTGAGAGGGTTAAAATATTTCAAAATAAATTTTTAAAGTATTTAAAATAGCCAAGTGAGAGTTAAAATAATTAAAAGAGTTAAAATAATTAAAAGAGTTAAAATAATGAACTATCCCAGTGTAGAGTGATGTCATGTTGATCAGTTTAACTCATCTCCACGGTCTAGGCTGCAAAATGGGCCAATCATGGATTTATCCAGTGTTGAGGTTTGTAAACAACACTGGACAAACTCCACTTGGACACCTCTGGGGTCTTAAAATGATCTGCAAACTGCCCTGGACCACCTCACCCTGCTAAAACCTGCTGGACATGAGATAGAAGGCAACTGGAGATACAGGGCACATCAGCATGAACCAAGGCAACGTCTCCAGCTCCCCCTTCCCTGCCCTCCTACCACCATGTTGAGGGATTTACCTTCTGTGGTCAAGGGTGGCATTGGAGATCTGCTTTAGTTCCTTCTGAGCATGGAGACTTGGGTAGAAAAGCAGCTCCAAACAACTTGGGGTGTGACCTCAGAAGGGTTCAGTTAAAATACTGAGCAATCATGGAGAGGGTTGGGTGGGAAGGGACCTTTAGAGGTCATCTGGTCCAACCCCTGAGCAGGGACATCTCCAACTCTCTCAGGTTGCTCAGAGCCCAACCTCCCCTGCGATGGTTCCAGGGCTGGGGCAGCCACCACCTCTCTGGGCAACCTCAACCAGGCTCTCACCACCCTCAGCACCAACAATTTCTTCTTTTTCTCTCGTCTAAATCTCCCTCTTTTAGTTTAAAACCATCCCCCCTTGTCCTGTCCCAACAGGCCCTGCCCAAAAGTCCCTCCCCATCTTTCTGAGAGCTCCTCAGAGTCCTGCAAGGCCCCCAGAAGGTCTCCCTGGAGCCTTCTCTTCTCCAAAGCCTCCTTGATGTCATCTGCTCTTATTTACCCTGTTTATGACCATTTGCCACCTACAGGATGGAGGTAATAGGCTAATTAATAGTCATTGGCCAAAGCTAATAGACCCTATAAAGGCCACGGTGATTTTTCCTGGGTCTTAAGGGCTATTATCCCTCAGATTAAGACCATCCAGTTGCAGCTAATGAACTATATCCCACATTATGTCCAAGATGAACTCTTACGATGGCTACAGAGAGAGCGCTCTGGTTAATCTTCTAATTATTAAATGAATAAAATGATTCCTAATAGCGTGTAATTTCGTGGTCAAGCAGATCATTATCTTCCTTGCATAAAGCAGTAAAAACCTGTGGTGCAAACCACAAAGTCTGGGTCACGGCCCATCTGTCCTTGCTTAACCCCCATCCAAAGCTCAGTGGCTCCACGAATTGGGCTTCTCCAGGGCTGCTGGGGCTGGTGGTTAAGCTCAGTCCTGTTGTGGGTTCGTTCTCCTTCTGATGGCCCCAACCATCCTTCTTCCTCTGCTCTTTTCTAAAGAAAAAAAATCTTAAAAATGGAATTATTAAGGTTTTTAATAGAAACTCTTTCCTTACAAACCATCTGCAGAAGCTTCTCCTCATAAGAGCTCTGCTCTACCACTGAATCTTTAGATGATCAAGGCCTCCAAGTGTTGGGGAGAAGATTTGAAGCTCATGGCACCACTTTGGGGCTTTCTGCAGCTGTCCTTGATGTCCAGCTGGCTTGGAAGGCTCTTGGTGTTCGGGAGAAGCTTCTCCTCCTGCTCCCTCATTTGACCTAATTGGTTTAGCTCTAGTTGGGCCACTGCTGGCTTTGCCCTTATTAAATTTTGATGCCGCTGCTAAATAAGAAATTGCTTTCTAATAATAGGCACTTTCTTCACTTAATTAAGGTGTTTCCATTTAGTGACTGCTGAGTGTTTTTCTGGTGTGTTTTTCTCACACCTTCTCTTAATGACGATCTGGTTTGAGGGGCTGCACTCGGGAGGAGGAGGAGGAGGAACTTTCTCGTACCAATTAAGGAGCATCTCCAGGGACCGTGCCACGAGTGGGGACACACGAGGTGCCACCAAGGGCTCCTCCTGCTGCTGAGCTGCAGATGCCTGCAATGAGCTGTTCAGGGACCAGAAATGATGACTGTAAATATCCCTTCCTAGGGCAACCCCCCTTTGCTCAGCACCAAGGCCAGAGCTGCTGCTTCTATCAATCGATCAAAGGGCGTGAGGACCACGGGAGGGAAACCCACCCCTCAAGTGGAGGAGTTTAGCCAGTGAAACGCTTCAGGGTGTTGCCTGACATCTTTTAACAGCCCTTCTGGTATTCCATTCACTCTGAAAATTTCATTTTTTTTAAATCCAGCTGCTTCAGAAAGAGAATCTTATGATCTTATGGCCTTACTGGGTCCAGCCCCCAGCACGAGGGTGGGGAGATATTGGAGTGTGTCCAGAGGAGGCACCAAAATGCTCAGGGGATGGAGCATCTCTGGGGTGGAGACAGGATGGGAGAGTTGGGGCTGTTCAGCCTGGAGAAGAGAAGGCTCCAGGGGGACCTTAGAGTGACCTTCCAGGACCTGAAGGGGCT
>VYZX01028827.1:36214-61834 GCA_013401335.1 Brachypteracias leptosomus | reverse complement strand
TCTGCATCCTCATCACCATCTGCATCCACATCCCACCTACATCCCGATCCTGATCTGCATCCCCATCACCACCTGCATCCACATCCCACCTACATCCTGATCCCAATCCCCATCCCACATCTGTATCCCCATCAGACCTACATCCCGATCCCCATCCCACCTCTGCATCCTCATCACCATCTGCATCCACATCCCACCTACATCCTGATCCCAATCCCCATCCCACATCTGTATCCCCATCAGACCTACATCCCGATCCCCATCCCCATCCCACCTCTGCATCCTCATCACCACCTGCACCCACATCCCATCTACATCCCAATCCTGATCCTCATCTCGTGTCTGCATCCCCATCACCATCCGCATCCACATCCACATCCCAATCCCCATCCCACCTCTGCATCCCCACGCCCAGGAGATCCCAGGGCCATGCTGGGGTCCAGGACCCTCTCCCATCCCCACCAGCGCTGCTCCTGCCTCCAGATCCCTCCCTCTGCCACCTCCCAAGCACCCCCCTGCCACCAGCCTTTCCCAGGAGGAATTTTATCCCTGCTTCTTTAGAATCAACTTCTCTCCCTCACTGACAAGGGGAAGGGTGTGAACTATTGAGCATCTCCCAGGATGAAGAGCAGGGAACCCTGCACCACTCAGGGGAGGATGCCAAGAGGTGCCAACGTGCCCTGGGAAATCAATGCTCAGGGTTTCTTCCAGCAGAGTTTCCCCAGTAATTCCCTCCCTGGGAGCCCTGCAAAGGCAGGAGGGTACCCACCTACATCCCACACCAGGAGCACCTCAAGACATCCAAAATCAGGGGGAATTTCCACTTATTCCCATAGAAAAAGCAGGAGGACCTGGGTGCAACCCACCACCGAGAGTCCTTCTTGGTAACTATAACATTACGTGAGAAACAAGAGGCTGCAAACCCATAGTTCTCTACGTCCAAGGGAAGGGGTTTTCCCCCAAATTGCTGCTCCTATAGGGACAAGCAAATGCAATTTTATCTGAACTCCCTGTGCTCCCACAAACCCCCTCCTGAGTACCTGGGGGATCTCACCCCATCACCCAGCTCCTCTCTTGCTGCTTCCAGGAATTCTATGCATGGAATCCAGCCACGGGTTGGGCTGGGTTGGAAGGGAGGGTTTACAGCTATAGAAAAATCAAGTTCCATCATTTCCACTGTTATCTCCCTCCTCTTCCAGGACTGCAGGGAAAACAGGGGGGCAAAAGCTGATTTGACCACATCGAGCTCAGTAAGAGGGTGACACCCTGATGCCCCAACACCAACCCCTACCTGCAACACCAATAAATGTCTGAATTCTGGGCTAAGCCAGAAGATGGGGGCTCAGCCCCCTTGCAGGATGATCTCGAGCTCTTCGTGCTGCGTTAGGCTCTGCTGGGAGAGGAGCTGCCAGGCTGTGCCAGGCAGGGCTGGAAATGCACAGTGCTGAGCAGACAAGCTCCAACACCTCCCATCCATTTGGAAGGAACAGCTATTTTTGTCACCATCGGCCTCCCAGCATCATTTCAGGGGGGAGATAGAGATATATATATATATTTATATATATTTTTGTTTTTTTTTTAATTAAGCTGCTGATAGTTTGAAGAGCAATAAAACTTTCTGTCAGTTGGTGGCTGCCAGCCCCTGTCACTGGCTGCTCCAGGCTCCTGCTCTCCTCTTCTGCAGGAGAAGGGAGATGAGGAGCCCCCTCCCCATCCCTGCACTTCGTAGTGTCACAGAATCATTCTGGTCGGAAAGACCTTTAAGATCATTGCATCCAACCATCCCCCATCCCTGCCAGGGCACCACTAACCCTCAGCACCACACCTCCAGGGCTTGGAAACCCCTCCAGGGCTGGGGACTCCACCACCAAGATCTGAACTATTTCCTCCCTCTCACCAGCGTCCCCATCCCTGTCCAGACAAACCCTTAAAGCCTGATCACCGTTAATTCCAGAGATCTAGAAACTGTCCCAACAAAGGGACGTCAGAGAATCATTCAGGTAGGAAGAGACCTCCAGGACCATCAAGCCCAGCATCCCCCTGACCCCTGGACCACGCCTTGCAGAGCTGAACCCAGCTAAGCCAAAGGGAGCCAGGGGAGCGGAGCGAAGGCTGGGGGGTGGTGAAGCAGGACCCAGACCCCACTTTCCTGCTGAACGTCCCCGTTCCTGGTGGCACTGGGGCTGGGAGCTCAGCTGCTGCTCTGCTCCGCTCCCCCTCAGACACGTTGTTTGTGCTCCAGCTCTAAAAATACCTCCTGGTTCATTCCCTCCTGCCAGGAGAACCTCCTGACACCGCAAACGCGGCGCTGGCAGACGAGGTGCTGCTCTCAGCAGCCCGGCCCCTCCTCGGGGTGATTTTTAATCACTCTTTACACACGTGGGTTCCTGACACCTTTGCAGGCACCTCGTCCTGATGCTCCCCGGCTCTGCAGCTCCTGTCACCAGCACAAATTGCAGGGGGGGTGGAAATGCCAGAAAAGCAGCGTGTAAAAGGCAGAGACTGGTGCCTGTTACCCTAAAAACCAGTCTAGACGGCAGCTCTCAAAAAACAGGAGTTAAGGTTTGTGGCACCAGCTGAGCGGGGATCACTCCTCCTAACACACCTACAAATTCCCAAATTATCCTTGTATACCCCCCAAACCCTCCTGTTCCCATCAATATTCACATAATCCTACCCCCTTTCGCATTAATCATTTAAGTGTCATCATCTCCTTTACATCTCCACCTGATAATCATCACCAAAACCTATCAAGAATCACTATTCTCCACCTTATCTTCTCCTTAACTTGATATTTTTGGCATAAATTCTTAATCTAATCTCACTTCATCAACTGCAAGCCAGTAAACGTCGTTTACTATGGACCTTTTTTAACAGCTAGAATCAGTTTATTCCTCTTTTTAAGGGAAGGGGATCCTCTTTTTAAGGTTAGAGGAGCTCTTCCCATGGGCAGGAATGCAAGAGGCTGCTCCCAGGGGAGCCAACCTCCCCTTTTTCCTATCACCCCAAAAAAATGGGGGGGGAAATCAGAGCCCAGGAGCCTTCAGCAGCTTTTGCCACCCTTGTCCAAAAACCCAGGGCCAGAACCTCAGTTATCTGAATGAAACTGTGTAAGGCACATTGAATGCAGGGATAGAGACGTATACGAGAAATTTATATGAGGATCTGGCCTGGTACTTGGATTATTTCTCTTTTTCCCAGCCCAAAGCCCCTCTCCTCCTGCCAGGCTCAGAGCCATCCCCTGCTGCCCACGTGCAGGAGTGCGTCAGGGCTGATTTCAGCCCCTTCAGCTCCTTCCTTGAGCAGATTTTCCTCCTCGTGGAGCCATCTGCCACGTCCCTGCTCTTTGCATCATCTCCCTCCTACCGGAACGAGCAGCCCCAGCACCACAACTCAAGGGGTTTCATTCCATCGGGAGGAGGGGAAGGGGCAACACACCCCCTCAAACTGCCCAGGGCAGGGGTGGGGTCCCCAGCCCTGGAGGGGTTCCCAAGCCCTGGAGATGTGGTGCTGAGGGACAGGGGGTGGTGGTGCCCTGAGGGATGGGTTGATGGTTGGACTCCACGATCCCGAAGGTCTCTTCCAACCAGAAATATTCTATGATTATAAGAGGCTACTTACAGTGTCCTGGCACAAAACAGTCGCCCATCCACACCCTGGCAAAGTGCAGCAGATGCTCTCCAGAGCTCCCCTCCCCTCAAGTATCCTCTATTTTTCACTGGTAACACAGCCCCGTGATGGCTTTCCTCACACTCACAGCTGGTAACACTTCCAGACCCTTGGAGCAGACACAGAAGGGTCACCACCATGAAGCTCTGAGGACACAGAGGCCACGGGCAGGGCCAGGGAAGGTCGGGATGGCCTCGTCCACCTCCTCAGCCCCAGCCCAGGCACCACACACCACATGAGCCACCCAAACTCTGGACATCTGCAACTGGGTTGGGTGGGAAGGGACCTTTAAAGACCATCTAGTCCAACCCCCCTGCACTGAGCAGGGACATCTTCAACGCAGAGCCCCATCCAGCCTCCCCTGCAACGGTTCCAGGGATCATCAACCACCTCTCTGGGCACCCTCAGTGTAAACCCCACAACTCTTCCCAGCCCTGCGCTCCCCAAATCACTGCCAAGTAAAAGTGGTTTTGTTTACCATTAGTCTGTGCATAACCAGGAGTGATTTTCTGCCTGCTCCATCAACAGCCAGCGTCCGTTTCACAAGCAAGAAGTTCTCAATTACCCTGAATTAATACCAACACAACTTTCCCCCCTCGTTAGCATCAGCAGAGATCTCCCTTGACCTCTCCAAGCTGCCCCAACCACCTCCTGTCCCTGGCTGCCTCCGTGCTGGGTTTCTCTCCCAGTCCCAAGCGCAGCTCTGCAGCAAGGATTAGGGAGCTGGGTCCTGCAGTTCGTGGGGTTCTGGCTCCCAAGTGCAGCCCCTAATGCAGTGTTTTAATTTGCAGCACAATGGAAATGTCCGTTGGGGGATGCTGGGGAGGAGACTCAGGCAGAGAGGATTGTTTTGTTAAGCAGGAGAAAATTGGTTGGGGGTCAGAGGACGCCTGGGGAAGAGCGGAACGCGGGAGAAGCTGCCAACGAGGCAGCTGGGAAGGGAAAATAAAGGTATTTAAAATAAAGGAGAACAGGCACCCTCTGCTCCCCCAGACACCCACCCAGCCATATGCCGAGCAGCTCCAAAATAGAGCACGTTCATCTCCAGGGCTTTGGCAGCCCTCACAAAAAGCCTCTGCAGCAGCATCTCACTCAGAGATGCCTTCCTGGGGTGGAAAAACCTCCTCCTCCTGTTGAAAAGCACCATTTGCTGGTGCCACACAACATGGGCACGTAGGGGGGGATTTTGGGGGGGGCTCTGGGTTACAGGGGGTGTCTCCTGCAGAGAGAAGAGGGAGCCCAGACAAACCTAGAACCACAGAATGGTTTGGGTCGGAGAAGACCTTCAAGATCATTGTGTACCCACATTCCCCCATCCCTGCCAGNTGAGCCTCCTTTGCTCCAGCTCCCTCAGCTGCTCCTCCCCACACTCCTGCTCCAGACCCTTCCCCACCTTCGTTGCCCTTCTCTGGCCACACTCCAGCCCCTCAAGGTCCTTCTGGGTGTGAGGGACCCAAAACTGACCCTGGAATTAGAGATGCAGCCTCCCCAGTGCCCTGTCCAAGGGGACAACCCCTGCCCTGGTCCTTCTGGCCACGCCATTTGTAAACCACTAACCCCTAGACCACCACCTTGTTTTCAGGGACTCTTCTGCTCCTTTCTGCTACAGACACCATCACGTTTAATCAGCTGCTCTCTCTCCATCTCTTTCCCCCCCCATCCCTCCACAAGTGCCCGTCTCACACTTGGAGCATCAGCAGCTCCCAGCCCCACCAGCAGCATCCCCCAGCCCGGTGCAGCTTCTGCCATGTATTTAGGATTAATGCACGGTGCTCAACACGAGCTCCCTTGAGCTGCTTCCAGCTGACAAACACGTCCTGCAAACACCTCAGGGGGACAGAACCTCCCGGGGAGAGACGCGGAGACTCCGTCAGCGCCCGGAGAAGGGGCTGCCAGGATGGGTTCTGGGCAGGGGAGGATCTACATTGGAAATGAGGAAGAAGTTCTGCACTCTGAGGGTGCTGAGAGCCTGTGCCAGGTCACCCAGAGAGGTGGTGGCTGCCCCAGCCCTGGAACCATCCCAGGGGAGGTTGGAGCAACCTGAGAGAGTTGGACAAGTCCCTGCTCCCTGCAGGGGGGTTGGACTGGATGAGCTTTAAAGGTCCCTTCCCACCCAACCCAGTCTATGATTCTATGTAATAGAATAATATATTCAGAAAACAAGCTGTGCCCTTCAGGACAGTGCTGAATGCCCCCTGGCATTGCCAGAGGGACCCAAGCACCAGCATCAATTACCTGTCCTGTTCTGCAACAGCAAGAACGACCTCGAAGCTGCAGCATTCAAGAATGACCCCGAAGCTGAAGGATTCAAGAATGACCCCAAAGCTGCAGGATTCAAGAATGACCCCAAAGCTGCAGCATTCAAGAATGACCCCAAAGCTGCAGCATTCAAGAATGACCCCAAAGCTGAAGGATTCAAGAATGACCCCGAAACTGCAGGATTCAAGAATGACCCCAAAGCTGCAGGGTTCAAGAATGACCCCGAAGCTGCAGGGTTCATTCACAGCATCTGCCCAGCCCTTCAGAGACCTGAGAAGACCATCCCTGCCAAGGCTGGGGACAAGTGGGATGCTCTGCTGGGAAAGGCCAATGCCCAGCCAGGTGCCCACCCAAAATACCCTGTTTTAAGTGGTGCCCCCAGTGCCAGCAGCTCCCCCAGAACCAAACACGGCTGCAGGAGGAGGAGGAGCAGCAAAGCAGGCAGCACAGCCCTGCAAACACAGCCCTTCATTGGCTTCATCTCCTGGGAGCAGCTCCAGGTCTCCAGGAGAGATGAAGATGATGTGGCCTGAGATGCCTCTGAGGCTTCACACTCATCAAGAACCTCATCAAGGAGAACCCCCTGGACCCCAGCATCTTTCTGCAGTGACCTGTGGATGGGGTTGGAGGCAGCTCCTGGGCTGGGTATCAGCACATCCCCCCAACCCTCCACCCATTCACCCTTTGGGAGGCGAGGAACGCTGACTGCAGGTTCCCCTCCCTCCCTGGCACGTTGTACACACCCCACCACGGGCTCTGCTGAGCTGCCTTTGATCAGGACACTCTGCTCCCTGCTCTCAGGCACACCCTACATCTCTCAGCCATCAGCAGAGAGGAGGCAGAACAATGTTCTGCTTGTACCTCCTGTGAAAAAAGCTCTACCTGGATGTGTCCCCATCACCAGCCCACGCCTCTGCCTGTCTGTGTTACCAAGGCTCAGCCTGCCCAGCTCCGAATGCTGCTGAAACAGGAGCCACAATACCCTTTAAGGATGTTTTCCAGCATTAGCCACCAGGAGTGCAACTGCTTTGATTCCCCCAAAAGCCACAACTGAGCCCCAGGCACCCAGCTGGGCTTTGTTCTCCCCATCTGAGTGGGCTCCCCACAAAGAGCAGGGAAAAAAGTTGCCCGTGATGTTGGAGTTCCAGCCGTTGAGGGTGGGGTTTGCTCAGCACAACATCACACGAGGCTCCCACACACCCCGTAAATCTCTGCTGCCTTTTTCTCCCCCTGGCAATAGATCTGAGTGACCCCTAGAGATGCCTTCACACCACTGGGTGCACATTTCAGANGAAAATAATGTCCTGCAGCTTGCACAGGAACGAGCCCCTTCCAGCAGCCAGGGCAGGTTAATTAGTGACTCTCTCTCTATATATATATGTATATTGCAGGGTGATGTCACACAGAGGACGGGTTATTCCATGTGCACCCCAAGAGAATCCAGGGCCCAGCTCGGAGCTCCAAGCAACCATATGTCTGGGAGGAGCTTCTCATTTTATAGCCAAGCCCTTCAAATGCATCCAAACCCTTCAGACTGCACCGGTTTTAACTCATTATTCACAGACTTCAAGCCCTGCTGGCCCTGCCCATGGCAGGGGGGTTGGAAATGGACGATCTTTGAGGTCCCTCCCAACCCAAACCATTCTGTGACCCTAAGTCTGGGCCCTTTTTTTAATAATTTTGGAGAAAATCATGACCCCTGGCCCTCAGCACCACATCTCCAGGGCTTGGGAACCCCTCCAGGGATGGGGACTCCACCCCACCCCTGCCCAGCCTGGCACAGCCCTTCCCAGCCCCAAACACCAACAAATTGTCCCTCAACTCCAACCTCAACCTCCCCTGGGGCAGCTTGAGGTGTCCTGTTTGTTCCTTGGGAGAGGAGCCCGACCCCACCTGGCTCCAACCTCCTNTCCCCATCACCAGCCCACGCCTCTGCCTGTCTGTGTTACCAAGGCTCAGCCTGCCCAGCTCCGAATGCTGCTGAAACAGGAGCCACAATACCCTTTAAGGATGTTTTCCAGCATTAGCCACCAGGAGTGCAACTGCTTTGATTCCCCCAAAAGCCACAACTGAGCCCCAGGCACCCAGCTGGGCTTTGTTCTCCCCATCTGAGTGGGCTCCCCACAAAGAGCAGGGAAAAAAGTTGCCCGTGATGTTGGAGTTCCAGCCGTTGAGGGTGGGGTTTGCTCAGCACAACATCACACGAGGCTCCCACACACCCCGTAAATCTCTGCTGCCTTTTTCTCCCCCTGGCAATAGATCTGAGTGACCCCTAGAGATGCCTTCACACCACTGGGTGCACATTTCAGAGCTGCTCCTTCCTCTGCAGCAGCATCACACCCCTCCCGTGCTGGAACACAAACCAACCCCCCCAAATAAACCCAGAGTGAGGGTTCCTGATGTTGACAAGCCTCTGAGCTACTGAAAGCTGCTCTCTCCATGCACCCCCATCTCCCAATATGGTTCATATACAAAGCATCAAGAAGAATATAATATAATATAATATANTTATTCACAGACTTCAAGCCCTGCTGGCCCTGCCCATGGCAGGGGGGTTGGAAATGGACGATCTTTGAGGTCCCTCCCAACCCAAACCATTCTGTGACCCTAAGTCTGGGCCCTTTTTTTAATAATTTTGGAGAAAATCATGACCCCTGGCCCTCAGCACCACATCTCCAGGGCTTGGGAACCCCTCCAGGGATGGGGACTCCACCCCACCCCTGCCCAGCCTGGCACAGCCCTTCCCAGCCCCAAACACCAACAAATTGTCCCTCAACTCCAACCTCAACCTCCCCTGGGGCAGCTTGAGGTGTCCTGTTTGTTCCTTGGGAGAGGAGCCCGACCCCACCTGGCTCCAACCTCCTTTCCAGGAGGACAAGGAGGCTGAGGAGGAGGGGAGGCTGCCAGAAAGGACTCAGTTTGCCCAAAGCACTCTGAGGAAACCCCACAGCCATGAAGCACCCTATGAAACCCCCTCCTCCTGCAGCCCCCAGCCCAGTTTCTCCCCCTCACCGCCCTGGTGTGCTCAGACACTCGCCCCCTGGCCCCAGGACTCACCCTCTGCTCCAGAAGATGGACACTCCACTCCCTTATTGAGGGTCAGGACCTGCTGCTATAACAACCATCACAATAACTTTGCTTTAAATGACTCTGAAAAATGGTGTATTGATTGTTTGGGGTGGTTTTTCAAAGCCAGCCCCATCCACTGCTGGAGCAGCAGGAGATGCCACGACAGGCTGATGCCAACCCTGCTCCATCTGCAGCCTGGGGGGGGGGAAAACCCTCCCCTGCAAGGGCAAAATTGGGGCAAATATTGAGCTGAGCCCAACTGCAGCCAAGCTGGGGCTGAGGTTTGGCTGCTGCTGGAGGGAGGAAGAAGGAGGTTCTTCAACAGCTAAGCTGGAGCATCACTGCAGGCACTGCCCAGGGCTCCTGGGGGGGCATCAGGGCAGCCCCCTGGAAAAACCCTCCCTTGTTCCACTCAAAGGTGACCCCTGGAAGGGATCCAAGGCTGCCCCTTGCCAGGAGCTGCAGCTCTGCCTCCCCCCCTGCCCCTGGAGGACTCTCCTTGCAGGGCCAGGCTCCCTGTGCAGGCTTAAAACCAGGTAAACCTGCACAAATAAAGCAAAGGTGGTAACTTTGATTAATTGAATGGCTAGTCCAGCTACATCTCCAACCCTGCAGATACTCTCTGTCCTGGTACCTCTGCCCAGATACTCTCCAGGGCCTCTTTCTTCTCCTTTCCATTGGCAAAAAAATTAATAGTCCTGTTTTTTCCCCCTGTTCTTTTGTCTATTACTCACTTCTCTGTGCACTGAGGTATGAAAAACCACTTTGGGCATGTCCAAGCTGTTATCCTCCTCTTCCTGGGAGATGTTCCTGAGATGCTGAGGGGCTGCTGCAGCCCATGATGTGTGTGTGTGTGTCCTCCATGGGCACCACTGAGCAGGGGTGTGAGCATCACCACATGGGCCACAGGAGAAGCTCAAGGTCTCTTGGTGCTGAGGGTGCTGAGAGCCTGTGCCAGGCTGCCCAGAGAGGTGGTGGCTGCCCCAGCCCTGGAACCATCCCAGGGGAGGTTGGAGCAACCTGAGATAGCTGAACATGCCCCTGCTCCCTGCAGGGGGGTTGGTCCAGATGACCTTGGAAGGTCCCTTCCCACCAACCCACCCTATGGTTCTACCTCTATTTCCCTAGTGCCTCCTGGTGGAGCACCAAGCGTCCATCATCCCAGCACCTTCCACAAGGATGTTCTCCTTCCAGAGTCCCCCAAATCCAGCTGTTCCCACCCACATCTGGGCCGGACCCACCTCCACGTTCAGGTGGAGCAACCACAGCAGCCTCCATAGCACAGGACACCACCTGAAAATCAGTAATTATTATGCTTACCCTTGTTCTTCAACACTAACGAGCCATTTGCTCTCCATGAGCAGCCTCCCTCTGAACAGAGCTCTAATTCCAGGGAGCTTTTTGCTGATTAATTAATTACAGCCTGAGCTCAGCCTTCTGCAGGAGCTTCGGAGGGAGGTGCCCTGAGCCAGGGCACCCAGAGAACGTCATGTACCTCCACTCTGCTGTTGGTGACACGTTCACCTGGGTCATACCTCCCCCAAACACCCTCAGAGTGAAGGATGGGGATGGTTTCACGGGCACCACGCTCCAAGGAACATCCTGAGGCACGTTGGTCAGGCAGGTTTTAAAGTCTCAATAAAAAAAAAAACCACTATAAAATTCCATTTTTGTTATGTATGAGGCACTTAGTGAAAGCATTACAGGAATTTCCCCACAGCCTTAAACCCCTGCCTGGGTCTGGCTGTGGGCAGGAGCCACAAGCAGAGAGATCCTGCTCCGGCTTGAAAGGAAATATTAAGTATAAATCCCCCCCTATTTTACCTCACACAACATGAAGTCGGCAAAGTTGCACTGGGGGAATTTCATCCCCGGCCCTGCTGCCTCTGCAGCATGATGAGGGAGAGGAGAGGAGCTGCACTGAACGTGGCTTGTGCCCCATCAGGTGACACCCGGGACGTGTCTCGCTGCAAAAGCAACAGGCACAAGGGAATCAATCATTAACAGGGCTCTGGAGGGGGGGGGTGGAGGAGAAAGAGGCTCTAGGGGCTGGCACCTGGACCACGGACCCTTTGGCCCCCCAAACTCCAGTGCTGTCCCACCACTGCTATCAGCACCTGAGCTTCTACAGCTCTGGATGCGACCAACTCTTCATAAGATGCTGCCAAAGACGCTCCTCAGGCACCGGGGCAGGTATGAGCCAGAAGCAATGAGATGGACCCTCAAGTGGTGTGGTTGAGACACCTGAGGGGTGGGATCCAGCCAGAGGGGCCTGGGCAAGCTGGAGAAGTGGGTCTGTGTGAACCTCAGGAGGTTCAACAAGGCCAAGTGCAGGGTCCTGCAGCAGGGTCAGGGCAACCCCCGGAATACGGGTCCATGAGCCCACTCTGTAGGTGGCAAATGGCCATAAACAGGGTAAATAAGAGCAGATGACATCAAGGAGGCTTTGGAGAAGAGAAGGCTCCAGGGAGACCTTGTGGGGGCCTTGCAGGACTTCGAGGAGCTCTCAGAAAGATGGGGAGGGACTTTTGAGCAGGGGCTGTTGGGACAGGACAAGGGGGGATGGTTTGAAACTCAAAGAGGGAGATTTAGCCAAGTCTCCCTTGTTCTCCTGAAAAGCCAGAGGTGGAGAAACCCCCTCGTGTCCTCCTGGGTGGACAAGAGGAAAGGCAGGAGAGAGCAGCAAAGGCACCTCCCAATCACTCCCAATTCCCCACTAGGAGTAATGGTAACAACAGGATCTGAACAATAAATCCCAAGACCAGGGCAAACCCTTCACAACCAACCATCCACATCCAAGCACCAAACCCAGGCTCATTTATGTTAAAAAACCCCATTTTTATGATTTACTTTCTTATGGACGATTCCTCCCCCTTGGTTTTAAAGGTTCCAGCTCTTTTCTCTCTTTTTCTTCTCATGCCATCTCCTTCCTCTACCAGCAAAACACTTCTTGGCACCTTCCAGCCCCAATCTGGCAGCAAAAAGAGGATTCAGAGGATGGCATCAGCTACTGGGCAACTCCTCATTGACCACTTCATGGCCCCAGGGCACCCTCAACATCTCCTCTGGATATTCCTTGCCTAGAGGGAACTCAGTGGGATGTCCACCCTGGCCACTGAAAAATGGGAGTGTTTGAAATTAAACCCAACAAAACCCAGTTTCCTCTCCACAAACCTTTTCTAACACACCTTATTTTTCACTAATTACTGATATTTCTTCGACAACTCACCAATACCTACTTGTAAAGCACAGAAGGAGTGATGAGGAGCCACAGAGCTGGAGCCTCCTGGTCTCCCCATGGCACCTCTGGGCCCATTTTGGCCCCTTTACTGGTGTCTTCCTAAATTAACCACCTTGTACCTCCCACAGCATCCACCACCACAGCTGGGAACGTGGGGGAAACGGAGGTTTTAACCTTAAAATTACAGTCCCAGGAGCAAAGGTGAGAGGGGGTGACCAGCAGAGAGAGCCCAGCAGGTTGATGGGCTGCAAACTCTGGTCTCCAGTTCCCCACATGGAAAGGAACCCAAGTATCAGCACATCATTGATCCGCAGCTGCATCCAGGCACCACCTCCATCACCCTTGCGCCTTCCCACGCTCAGAGGTGATGATTTTAACTCTAAAGTTGTCCCAGCTCTCAGTTCTCCTGGTCCCCAAAGCCCCCCAGACACCCACCTCCACCCACAGCTAAAACCCCAGGGAAGGGACCAACCTGCTCCAGCTGCAGGGGGTTGGACTGGGCGACCTTGGAAGGTCCCTTCAACCCAAACCTCCCCACGACTGCACGTTCCCTGGGCTGCAAAACCCTCTGCACACCCCCCCCACCTCCTGATTGATGCCCTGTCACCACCACGTGCCTTCCTCTAATTACTACTGAGACTTAATGCACGTTATGCTCAATTATTTGTATTTTTAACCATGTCAAGGAGTTGATTTTCCCTCGATGCCCACATTTTACAAGCACGTTTGGTGCTGCTGGAACAAAAAAGGCCAAAAGCCACAAGCAGCAGAACAGGCTGTGAAGTCCCTTTACCCAGAGATTTATTGGCTGTGGGATCAGGGCTGGTTCTGCCTCTAGCTGGGTGGCACTGGGGCAGAGGCTGGAGGTCCCACAACTGCTCATTCACCTTCTGCATCTGCTTTCTGCAAAAAATTGCTTTTCTTTCTGCTGTTCAAGGTTTATTTCATTTCTTCCCAGCTTAAACACCGAGTCCAGGCACTCCTGGCAAAAAAATAAACCCTAAAACCTCAGTAGCATCAATGGAACCCACCCCAGCTCCTGCCTCAGCACAAGTGCAGCCTCTGCTCTGGCCGTGGCCCCTGCTTGATGGTGACAAGTTCTGGCTTGACAAGAGGTCTCTGCAGGGATGACAAGAGGTCTCTGCAGGGATGACAAGTCCACCGAGCAGGTTCCTGACAGGAGGAGCTCTGCCATAAATAGGATTTGTGGTCGTCAGCAGAACAAGCCCCTCAAGTCCTCAAGCAGCACGTCCCGGGACCACCTCAACACCCTGCAAACCACCTCCTGAGCAAGCAAACCCCTGACAAGCTCTGCAGGAAAAAAAATAGGTGTCCTTCAGCACACTGGAAACAGGAATGGGATTAAAAATTATATTAAAAGGGAGTTTGCAGAACACTGAGCAACCTGGTCTAGTGGGGGGTGTCCCTGCCGTGGCAGGGGGGTTGCAACTAGATGGTCTTTAAGGTCCCTTCCAACCCTGCCAATTCTATGAAGGGAGGGGGTTTAGGGCTATTTAATGGGGTTTTTCATCTCGGATGGCACCTCCCCAGCCCTCAGGTGAGGGAACCACCTGGGAGGGAGGTGAAATATTGAGTAAAAAGCCCCCATTGTGTGGAGCTCTCAATAGAGGATGGTGAGCAGAAAGGTACCCAGGAGAAGGACAGGTCTCCATGGAGAGGGCAGCTGAGAGCAGAGGGAACATCTGCCAGAGGCAGGACCCTGCTGCAGAGTGTTTAAACAGGAATATAACAAACAACACTGCAGGGGGATCAATTAGCTGCCGACAGAAATTCCTGACAATCCCATTAATAATGGATTGGGGATAAGCAGCCAGGGGAGGGGGCTGGTGCTGCCATTTGAGCTGGAGTTAACAGAAAAAGCCCTTTTCTCCCCCATTTCTGGCCAGGCTGCACCCGAGCAGCAGCTGCAGGAGGGGCAGGTCCCAGGGATGGTCCCAGGGATGGACGTGTGTGCCTGCAGGACCAGCAAATATTGGTTTTTCCACTCCCAGGCCTTATGTAAAGGCAGCACTGCAAAAAAATAAAAAAGCTCTGCTGGGCTGCCAAGGCCACGGAATTTAAGTGGCTGGTTCAGCATGGTCAGCTGGTGCTTGGAGAAGGCAAGAAAATGGTCAAAAAAAGCCATTTTCCTCATGTAGAAACACTGGATCGTCCTTCTCCTGGCACCTTCCCAGCTAAGGCATCCTACAGATGTCCCAGCACTGCAGCAGTGGTGGAGGGGCCCTCCCTGGAGGTGTTCAGAAGCCATCTGGAAGTGGTTCTGGGCTCCTGGGTCGGAGCAGATGCCCTCCAGAGGTCCCTCCCAACCTCAGCTGCCTGTGATTTGCAGAGAAGTGCTTCAGGGAGATGATTTCTAAGCAAATTTGGCCACCAAGTTACCCCTCTGAGAGCTGCACCGGGCTCCCCAAGACCCTGGTCCCCTCATCCCCTGCCCAAGCCCATGATGAGCAGGTCCATGTCACACGTGCAGGTCCATGACACACGTGCAGGTCCATGACACACGTGCAGGTCCATGACACACGTGCAGGTCCTCACTCTACCAAACCCCAGCTACCAAGAGCTTCGCCATCCTCGTGGAGACAAGCACACCCTGAGCCAGCAATGGTGGGGCAAGGCTCTGCTTGGACCTTGAGCTCCTCACTCCACCTCCCTCTCCCAGTTTGTGCCCACCATGAGATTGGTGACACCTCATGGACACCAAGATGTGCTCACAGAAGCTACTGCAAGATGGAGAGCGAGAGGATGACCAAGGTACAACTTATGGAGCCCACCACCCACCAAGTGATGCCACGTTCTGATGGGGGTTGGCTCCTCCTTTAACTTCCTTCTTCCCCTTTCTCCTACCACCCTTTGCCCACGTCTGCACAACCCCCTCAAAACCCAGACTAAAAACCCACAATAAACACATTTTATGCTCCACCTTGAAAGCTGCTGAATTTCTACTGGGGCTTCTTTGAAGCCAAGCAACCGTGAGAATCACGCGGAGGAGAAACACCCTTAAACAGCCTGGAAATTCTCTCAACCAACGTTGGCCCCCAGATACGTACCAGGGCTCTTTGTTCACTCAAGTTGCCTCACTTCTGAAACCATTTCCAGGCATCTGAGAGAAACCCTCCTATGGAGGAGACCCAGTTCCACTAATTCAAACTACTCCTGTTTTCAGAAGCAGAACCTTTGATTCCATCTCTATTTATCTCCTCGAGGAGCCTGGCAAGGGCTGGTTGATTTCTTTAATCAGAAAATGATGTTAAAAGGCTCCCAAAAAAATAACATGTAATGAGTTCTGAGGATGGCTGAATGGACCATTCCTGGCAGCTTTCTCTACCTCTCAGGTTCTCATTAACTGGGGGGTTTTTTTTCTAGCCATTTCAGCAGCTTATCAGCAAGTTGCAGAGAATCCAGCAATGGTAAGAGCTACGTCCCCCTAAACAGAGGGAAATCCAGCACAAAGGGTCCAAACCTGCTCCCCCCACCACCACCACCAGGAAGGTCTGCTGGGAACTCTCCACCACCACAACGGGACACCAGGACAATGGGGCTGGGAAATAAAGGCTCAGAGGGTTCCTCCAAATTGCACATTATCAGAATAATGGAGGGGCTGAATGCACATCAAAGATAGCCCTAAATGATCAGCAATTACCCCTGTGAATCACAACCAGCTTCGGGTTCTGAGGAGCCACCGGGACACCTCAGCTGGGAACTCTCCCAACCACTGGCTGCATCTCCAACGAATGCACCCAACCCAAGCCCCTGGGCCAGCACTGAGCAACCTCCAAGGTGCCCAGGGAAAGCTCCTGGGATGACCCCAGAGCATGAGGTTTAGTCTGTGGGTCAAGCAGGAGGGAAGAGAGGAGCATCAGGAGCCACCCGTGGCCGCCTGGAGCATCCTTGGCCACGACACCTCCTGTGACCTCCTGGAAACATCTGTCTGCTGAGGGATTCGGCTTCTGGTTGCTGGTGGGATGGGACATGTCTCCTCGGGGAGGAGGGACAGGCTGTGCTGGGCTCGGCCCAGCTGAGGGGACCCTCACAAGGTCCTTCCCTCCCCCCAAGGATGCTCCGGGTCCGCTCCCCACTCCCCGCGTGCTGTTCTCTAAGCAACCCAAGAGCTGTAATTAAGGAGGGTAAGGAAAAGCAGAAAGCAATGTTTATATTGCCAGGAATTAAAATCTCAGTGACGAGGCACTAAATTAACTTAATCAAGTTGGGAGGCATCTAGGAGAAATCGTTTTGATATGATTTAATGAGAGGAGGCATGGGAAAGGGTGATTTTAATCAGCCAAGTGGGATTTCTGAGCAAGGAGATCCTGCCTAAACAACTCATTAGACTTCTCCAAGAACTCTCTGCCATCCCTGCAGACAGTCAACACAAGATTTATTGTATATATTTACTAATTCTCCCAATCCCTCGGTGACCAAAAGTCAAGTGATTAAAGCAGAAAACAAAGTCAGAGGAAAACCAAAGTCTCCTTAAGCACCTGCTGCAGAAAACCAAGAGGCTCCAAGTCCTCAAAACAAACACCATGAGGGCTCCTAGATCCCCATTTATTATCAATAAAATGCTATATTCAAGTAAAGAATATTCAATACCCCCGTAATCTGCTATATGCTTGCACCAGCTGCTGATGCCAGAGGTCTGGAACGGGAATAAGATGGGAAATGGCAAAATAAATGGGATCCCTCGGGTGCCATCCCTGAACTGTGCTCTCCTGGCATCACACGTGCCCCCGTGGCACCACAAAATCACACGTCAATGCAGAGATGTGACAACACTGCAGAACCTACCCTGAAATAACGATTTAGCATCGAAGGTTTGGGTGGGAAGGGACCTTCCAAGCTCATTTTGCTCCAACCCCCCTGCTCTGAGCAGGGACATCTGCAGCAGGTTGCAGACAAGGGACATCTGCAACCCTGAGCCCACCCCATTGGGGTGATTTAACCCAGTGATTTAACCCTCTCTTGTTTTTCCTCCATTGAATCTTTGCATCTATTTTGTGCAGCTATTTCAGCCTCCTCCAGCTCCAGACTAAAAGCTGCTCCTGTCACGTCACTACCACCAGAAGAACTGCTCAGAGCACACCCTAAAACAAATATTTTTGCCCTTTACTCCTTCAGTGCCTAATCCCTGACAGTGGGACCAGCAGATCTCCACAGGACAGAGGAGACACGGGTGAGTTACAGGGATCCTCACCGAGGCTGCTGAGATCTGAACTCCTCAGCACTTCATTTACTTGAGAAGCAACCCAGGGGTGGAGGCTGGAGGCATCAGCTCCCCCTTTAAACTCCACAAGCTGGAGAACTTGGATGGATATCAAAGGCTCTGCTGTTAAATATGCTACAAACCCCATCAGCAGGGACGTGGGGAGGAGCCTCCTGCAGCCAGGACTGCAGAGGGGAGCAGAGAGCTCAGCTCTGGGGCTGGGGGAGCAGGATTGATCTCCATGGGACTGATGCTCTTCAAGGGAGTTTTACAACAGCAACAAAAAGAAAAGAAGAGAGCGGCTCTGGAAAGCTGAACTTGTTCAAGGACTACATGCAGGAGCCACCTTATGGCACACGATCCCCTGAACTGGTTGTCACATCAGGAGAGGTGGCACAGAAGCCAAGGGGCAGAGCTAAGGCTGAGGAAAAGGTTCTCCTCAAGCTGCTGCCCTGCTCACTACATATCTCCCCCTGCTTGGGATGGAAAACCAGCCTGGGGGGGTTGGAAGGAGCTCTGGAGATGCTCTGGTGCAACCCCCCTGCTCCAGCAGCTCCCCCAGAGCAGGGGGCCCAGCAGCGTGTCCAGGAATCTCTGCAGAGCAGGAGACCCCACACCCTCTCTGGGCAGCCTGGGCCAGGCTCCACCACCCTCACAACAACCAACTTTCTCCTCCTGGGTCCCAGTTGGTGCCATTGCCCCTTGGCCTGTCCCTGGGCACCACTGACCAGAGTCTGGCCCCAGCCTCTTGCCCCCACCCTTGAGCTCTTGCTCAGCATTGATCAGATCCCCTCTGAGGCTTCTCTTCCCCAGCCCAGCAGCCCCAGGGCTCTCAGCCTGTCCTGGGCACACAGATGCTCCAGTCAAGATGACAACACTGCATCAAATTAACCCATTTTCACTGGGTTCTACTATTGAAATTCACTCTTTGGAGCTCCAAAACCCAATTCAATGCCAGAATTGCTTTAAGTTAAGGATATAAAACCATGAGGGTGATTTTTCCCCATGCAGTAATTGATAGGAGGGTAACACAAAACCACTCCAAAGGAGCTTCCCAGGCTGCAGGGCAGAAAGTTCTTCACTCTGCAGTACACATCTATTTATCCCCACCCTGAGCACGGGGCTGGAGGAGACACTTGCTCTCTGGAGGCTGCTGTCCTCTCCGTGCAGGTTTCACCCCTAATTACATTAAACACCACTCCCAGCAGGATTAACAGGACACTGTGACTGTACCTCAGAACTCAAGATACAGGACAACACGGCCAAGGTCTAGGAGAGGAGCCATCAGAAGGACTTCCATGGGGAGGGGGGGCCTGGAGGGGCTGGAGCATCCCCTGCAGGGTCAGCTGGGATGATGCTGGCAGCACAAGTCACCCCAGAGCAGATGAGTAGATGACCTTCGAAGGTCCCTTCCAACCCAAAACACTCAATGAGAACTCAGCCTTGGTTCTGACCTCCGTCTGGTCCTCCTGACCTCTGCCTGGTCCTCCTGGGCTCAGCTGAACCAGGCAGGAGGAGAACCCCTGCACCCCAACCCCATCAAGCCCCCATTTCAAACCCTCTCAGCTGCCACCTCAGCTCATCTGCAAACCAACCACCACTTATTTCATCATCATCATCATCATCACCTGCAGGATCTCCTGAGCCCCAGGCACATCCATGGGCCTCACCCAAGCCCTGTGAGACCCACCAGCCCCAGCCCTGCTCTCCCCCCAGCCACACACCACAGGGATTCATCAGAAAATCCTTTCCCAACCCACTGACTTGGAGACAAACCCCAGAGCTCCACGAGTGCTGTTTTTACACCAAAAATAGCAGCCTGGCTTCCCAGGAACTTGGAGATATTTCTGCTCTCCCCACCCCAGCAGAGATTTACAACATTATTTTATAATATCTCTAATAATCCCCTCCCAATTATTGCTGCTGTCCTGGGGCTGCTGGATGCAAACCACGAGGAAGCAGGGATGGGAGGTTCCTGCCATATATTATTTCCACAAAGATAATTAACCTGTTTTGCATAACCTGTGCTACCCAATCCCTCCAAGTGATGCTGGGGTTGGTGCCTCCTGACCTCCAGCCAGCCCAGCTCCAGAGCTCACCCCTCCCAGCACCAGACTCAACCTCCTCAGAAAACTCCCTCTGAATTAAAACCTCTTCTTTACACCCCATTTCCCACCTCACTGGGTAGATAACTTACATCCACAAGCTGCCCACGTTGTGCACAGACCCCTGGATGTCCCCAGAGCAAGACCTGGGTCCTCTCAAATGGGTTTTGCTTTAAGGTGAACGATCAAGGAGGTGGAAACTACGGTGAAGAATCAGGGAGAGCACCAGGATAGAGACCAGTCCTGACCTTCTGCAAGCTCCAAACCTCCTCAGTGTCCTCCTCTTTCCTCCCCCCTCATTTACTCCCATTTCTGAAGACTTCCCAGGCCCTAAACCCCTCTCATCCCTCCCTGTTTTATCAAGATCGAGCACATTTCACTCCATTTTCCCCAATATTCATCTCATCTCCCAGAACTAGGTCACAACATTTGCAAGCTTATATAAGTTGAGGCTTTATAGATCCAGAAAATACCTTCTTCTGGTTGGCTGGGGGTTTTTTTTAACTTCTCTGTATCACTTCCAAGCCTGAAGTATTTACAAACACAAACTGGGAAGCACACACACACTCTGCTTTATTTTATAAACCTAACGAGGTATCCACTAAACTCCTTTTCTTCCATCAATCCTGTTTTTAAAACAGTTCTACCAGGAAAAATAAGCAAACAACCTTGTCTGGTCTGTGGGTCAGCCCTGAAACCTTCAGGTGAGTTAAGGGAGTTTTTCCTTGAAATATCAGGAGTTTTCTTCANTTTCTTGAAATATCAAGGGGTTTTCTTGAAATACCAGGGCATGTTTCTTGAGCAGCCCAAATACTGCAAATACCAAATGCTGCAGCTCAGAGCTCTCAGAGGTGACCCCCTGCCCAGGGCAAAGGAGCCCAGAGCAAAAATGCGGCATATGGACCAAAAAACTGCTGAAATATATTGCAAATATCATCCTGCCCGTGGCAGGCTGGGAAGTGATGCCCCAGGGAGCACGGCCAACCCCAGCACAGCATCCCCAGCAGCCACCACGGAGCCTTCTCCTCCTCCCATCGCCTTGGAAACCGACACGGTGCCCCAAACCCCTCCAACGTTCCTGCTCGGGAGGAGAACGCCCCGCTGTGACCCCTGCGGCTGGATCTGAGGGTGACCTGGAGCACCCCAGGCTCTGGAAGAGGGGTGGGGGAGACCCGCGGGGTGACCCCTGCTCCGTGGGTGCCTCCACTCACCGGTGGTCTCCACGATGCCCTCGAGGATGACGACGATCTCGAACTGCTCGGTCTGCATGCTGCGCTGGGACAGGTCGTAGAAAGGGCTCTTGGAGTCGATGACGTGGCAGATGGTGAGGGGGGACACCAGGAAGAGCTGGTCGGCCCCCGTGCTGAAGCCCACGTCCAGCTCCAGCTGGTCCAGAGGCAGGAACTCACCCTCCGGGGTCTGCCGAGACTGGGCGGGCGGGGAGGGGAGGGGGGGGGGGAAAGGGGGGGAAAGGGAGAGGGGACCGACGGAGCAGCCACCACCCAGACACCCCCAGAGCATCCGCACCCCTATCAGTGCTCCACACCACCCAGCACAGGAGGGAAACCCCAACCCGGCCCCATGGCCACCAAACCCAGCACAGGGAGGGATGATTTCTGCATCACAAGGAAGATGTGGAGCTCTTGGGGCAGGGCCAGGAGGTCCCAGCAATGCTGGGAGGGCTGGAAGCCTCTGGGAGAGTTGGGCTTGTCCAGCCTGGAGAGGAGAAGGCTCCAGGGAGACCTTCTGGGGGCCTTGCAGGACTTCAAGGGGCCTGTCAGAAAGATGGGGAGGGACTTTTGAGCAGGGCCTGTTGGGACAGGACAAGAGGTGATGGGTTTAAAATAACAGAGGGAGATTTAGGATAGAAACAAGGAAGGAATCGGTGGTGCTGAGGGTGGGGAGAGCCTGTGCCAGGCTGCCCAGAGAGGTGGTGGCTGCCCCAGCCCTGGAACCATCCCAGGGGAGGTTGGAGCAACCTGAGAGAGTTGCAGTTGTCAGGAGGGGACACCCAGCCCCCCATCAAACCCCTGGTGTGACAGGTGAGAGCTCAGAGCCACCTCCAGCTCCCTCCCAACACAGGAACTCCTCGCAGGGAGCAGCAGCAGTTGGATTAATTACCAGCTTCTCCCCTCAGAGACAGTTCCCAGCTCCAGCTACCAACAGCCTACGTCAGCCTGGGAGCAGCTGAGCTCACGCCTCTCCAGGGACATCTTGACATCCCTGTCCTCTCACCAAACAAGCCCAGAACCCCACAATGGGTTGGGTTGGAAGGGACCCCTGAAGTCCATCTAGTCCAACCCCCCCCCAACAAGCAGGGGGAAGGGGATGCTGCTGCTGCTTCAGCTCGAGCTGCCCACTAAGACACTATAAACCACAATTTAACAGCTTTTTAAGTTATTTTTCCAGCTGAAACCTCAAATCCAGGCTCGTGCGCCCCACTGCAAGCTACACTCGGTGCCCCCACCCGCCAGGAGCTCTGTCCTCAGCACAACCCTGCCCAAACCCTCCCTCTCCAGCTTTTCTTTCTCCTCCCCACGTTATGAATAGGCAGGAACAGAACATTACAGCCCTTGCTACTCACTGCACTTATTAGAGAATTTCCCATTAGGAAAAATTAGGGTGATTAGGAACAATTTCTTCCCCTGCAAGGGCTGTGCCAGGGCAGGGGTGGAGTCCCCACCCCTGGAGGGGTTTCCATGGCGCTGAGGGCCAGGGGTTAGTGGTGCCCTGGCAGGGATGGGGGAATGGGTGGACTTAATGATCTTAAAAGTGTTTTTCAACCTAAATCATTTTATGATTACTTGCTGCTGAGCTTTTAAGAAGTTTTACCAACTGCATGCAGGCAAACCCCAGCATTAAATCACTGCTCCAGACACGTCTCCATCGCCTCTTACATTCTGAGCTCACATATTGAGCACTGCCTTAAAATGGGATTTTTTTATAACAGGAGCACAACTATGCCTGCAGGAAAAGCATCGTTTTCCTCCAGCTTCTCCCCCGTCTCCATCCTCCCCAGTATTCAGAGGTGGGGATGTAACTGGGGGGGACCAACCAGTGCAACCGTCACCCCCAGGCTCTGGGGGCTCCAAAGAGGAGCCCCCCCAGGGTGGGAGGCAGGAGGTGGGAGCCCCGAAGCACAAGGAGCAGACAGAGCAGAACAGGATTAAGGCTCCTCGCTGGGGATTTGGGCTCTATTTTTAGCCCTTTCCCTGAAGGGTGCCTGGGTTTGGAGCAGATCTGAGCCCAGACAATGGGGTTTCCACTCAGGAACCTGTGTGCAAATCCAGATTTACCCCCCCTGCCTCTGCCCCCCCAGCACGGGGAGCCCAGGAACACCTCGAGCACATCTGCATAAAAGGTCCTGGGTTTGGTCCTTCCTTAGAGAGAAGTCTACTTCCCAATAAAACAACAAAAATACAAGAGAAACCCCAAAACCACTCCGAAGCAGGGCAAGGAGCAGCTCTAGGGAGGGAATTGCTCCCACCAGACACCCCCAAAACTGTTCCAGCCACGGGGGAGGGGAAGGTTGGCTCAGTCTGAACCAAAACCCTTCTACCAGTGCACAGGAGAGGATGAAGAAGGAGGGTTTATATTTGGGGCTTTTTCTCCAAGCTTACCACAAAATTAAAATAAAAATCAAAATAATGGTGCATTGGGTTTTCCATTTTACACAACCTTGGGCCAAAAGGGAAGGATTCCAGCAGAGAGACCTGTGAGCAGCCCCCCAACAATCTCTGCCCCCCCCCATTTCACAACAAACCCACAGTGAAGGCTACAGGTGAAGCACAGCAGAGAGAGAAGCAGCAACAGGAGAACCTTCTCCCTGCTGCCATCCTGGGGTTTCTCCTCTGTTTTTGTCTGGCCAAGCCCCACTCCCCACCAGCAGCGAAGGGCAGAGATACTGGGTAGGGATGCAGAGATACTGGGCAGGGATGCAGAGATGATACTGGGCAGGGATGCAGAGCCAGCTAGAAGTGCAGCCCAAGAAAAACCACATTTCAGCCCTTTATTACTCCTCTCCCTCCACACTTGGAGCCCATGTACTCAGCTGCTGCCCTGGCACACGTCCCAGGGCTCCTCTCTGCTCCAGAAGCAGCTGAGAAGCTTCACCCCCCTCCACCCCCGGCCCTGCCACCAGGGGAGATGATGCTGACAAACCCACCTCTGCCTCACATCTAAAGTTCAGGGCATTTTGGGAGCCACGCTGAGTTTTAATCCCCGACTTTTAAAATTCCCCCTGGATACCACAAGGGCCATTTGCAGAATTTGTACCAGAAAAGGCTCATTTTGATTTTTAAAGCTATTAAAGAGCCCCGTGGACCGTGCCAGCTTCCCAGGCAGGGTGGCCTCAGCACACGAGGGGGTGGAGGGGTCAGGGGAGTGACTGGATAATCATCACTCCCCAGGCTAATTGCACGCCAGCCAATTGACCCAGCTAAACTCCTGACACCAGGCAACGACCAGGGAGAGCTCAACCAGGGAGGGGAACTGAGACTCCAGCTGATTATTCAACAAGAGAAACAGGAATAGGTGGCTCTGGGGGGGGCTGCAGCGAGAGCATCTCCACCAACACCCATCCCCAGCTACAGAACCCACCCAGGAACCCCAGGAAGGAGACAAGGGAAATTATGGAGGTTCTTCACCTTCCTCTGCTCCCCAGTTTGTTGGGCACGACCCCTCCTCTTGGCCACAGAGACCCCAGAGGTTTAGGGTGCAGCCGGGGGTCTGCAGCCCTCATCCAAAGCAGCACGACCCTGACCCCAAACATGTATTTGGGTCAAAACTCAACTTCAAAAGCCTCCGAGCAAAAGCCACTTGGGCTTCACCAGATCTGGGTGCAGCAGGGGGGGGATGAGAACCCCTCTGTGCAGGGACGGGGGGCAGAGGAGCAGGGCAGCCCTCCAAGGGGGGTCCCTCCCCAGCAAGGGACCCCACATCCCCTGCAGAGGACCCACCCCAAGGGCTGGGCACACAACTCAAGGGCTGGGGACCCACATCCCCTGCAGAGCACCCACCTCAAAGGCTGGGCACCCATCTCAAGGGCTGGGGACCCACATTCTCTTGCAAAGCACCCATCTGAGGGCAGAGCACCCACCACAAGGGCTGGGGACCCCCATCCTCTGCCGAGCACCCACCTCAAGGGCTGGGGACCCACATTCTCTTGCAAAACACCCACATGAGGGCAGAGCACCCACCTCAAGGGCTGGGGACCTACATTCCCTGCCAAGCATCCATCTCGAGGGCTGGGGACCCACCCCAAGGGCTGGGGACCCCCATCCCCTTGCAGAGCACCCACCCCAAGGGCTGGGGACCCCCATCCCCTTGCAGAGCACCCACCTCAAGGGCTGGGGACCCCCATCCCCTTGCAGAGCACCCACCCCAAGGGCTGGGGACCCCCATCCCTTGCAGAGCACCCACCCCAAGGGCTGGGGACCCCCATCCCCTTGCAGCTCACCCACCTCCCGGGCAGGGCACCCCCATCTCCTGCCGGCCATGGAGACCTGTGGGATGTTCTGCCTGCAGCAGCCTCCAGCCGAGCCTGCCCCCCGGCCCCCCCCGCAATTATTCCATCTCCCCGGTGCACACGCCAGGCTCCGTTCTCCCTGGAAACACGGGGCCATTAACGCGGCTTTTAAATCAACGCCTGCCCCTGGCATCACGATTTCCCCGAAGTTCATGCCCCACATCAATAAAGTTCTGCCTGACCGGCCTCCCCATCGCCTGAAAACCCCGAAAAACGCCAGAAAAAGCAAAGGGCTTGCTCTGCAAACGCACCCCGAGGAATTCACCCTCCACGGCGTTCACTCGCCAGATAAATCTGCCGGTTTATAAAGACGTGTAAACGTCTGTTAAACCCCGGTGGTGGAAACAAATATCATCCCTCAAGGGCTGCTGGGTGAGGGTCAGTCTGGTGCCTGGAGAGCACCGCAGGGACATGGAGGGATGGCCAAGGATGCCTGGAGGGGCTGGGAGGAGAGGGGGGGAGCACGGCAGGGACACGGAGGCTGAGAAGGGTGGCCGAGGATTCTCGGAGGGGCCGGGAGGGGAGGTGG
>VYZX01028827.1:14387-26968 GCA_013401335.1 Brachypteracias leptosomus | reverse complement strand
ATATGAGTATATTGAAATATGTATGGTTTAATATAGATACATATTTCTATATGAGTATATTGAAATATGTATGTTTTAATATATATAGAAAAATATTAATATATCAATATATTAAAAAATATATATATAATATAAGGATATCGAAATAATCATGCAATAAAAATCGGAAAACCGCCACTTTTAGGGCTAAGAAAGTCTCCAAAGCATTTATGGAGCTGGCAGAGGCTCAGAGGAGAGCGCGAAAAGCGACCAGGAGCTGGACAAAGGGCCTGGCCCCGCTCTCGTCCCCGAGGGGTTCGTTGCTGCAGTTCGCCGCTCTCCGGCCGCTCCTGCTCGCTCCCTGGCACCACAGATCCGTGTCGCGGGGAGCACTTGGGGCTGCAGCGAAGCCCCCAGATGGCCCAGGTCCTGCGGAGGAGGCTCCATGAGCCCCCGGAGCGAGAGCCGAGAGCACGAGGGGGGGAAGACCAGGGCAGCCCCTCTTGGTACCTGTCACTCCAGGGCCTCCAGCACCAGAGCTGGGCTTGGTTTGAACGCACAGCACCCAAATCCTGCCCTTCCTCCTCCTCCTCCTGCTGCTGCTGCCTCCAGGAGAGGCCAAAACTCCTCACCGGGCTCAAGTGGAAATGATTTAAGATGATTTTGCTCACGTCTCAAGCCCGCTCCAGAAACGGACCCTCCTGGTCGTGTGTCCCAGCTCCTGGGACTTCCCCACCACAATAAACTCTCCTTCCTGCAGACGCAGGTTGGGTTAATGGCCAGGAGGGCTGGAGCTGCTGCTCCCTCACTGGGGACCCAGCTGGTGGCAAGAGGAGTCCCAGGAGAGCGGCCAACACCCCTCAACCCAGCCCTTGCTGCTCCAGGAGTGAAAAGGCAAAATCCCAGGGTCACAAACAATGTTCTCTGCACCTGCTGCTCCTCAGGGCAGAGCAGAGGGGGAGAAGAACCTCCCTTGACTCTTCTGGATGGCCCCCAGGAGACCTTTTGTCTTCTTGCCCACAAGAACCCATTGCTGGTTCATGGGCAACTTGTCCAGCAGGACCCCCAGGTCCTTCTCTGCCCAGGAGGTCCCCCCCTCACCTCTGCTGGTGCATGGGGTGAACTCAGCAGCTCTGCTGCTGTGGTTCCCCTGCTGGGCTCCAGCTCATCTCACGTGGTTGTGCTTCAGCTGTAAGAAGAAACTAGAGCAAAACCTGGAGGTACAACCCAACAGGTGGTACCCAAGGCCCACCACCCACCCACCCAACCCTTGGTTAACAAAACCACGTGTTTAAAGCCAGGTGGATCCAAGAGGGACCTTCACAGACATCCAATAACTCATTTACCTTCTCACCCAGGGGGTTTTTGCTCTCACCAGTCCAGGATCTTGTGCTCCCCTCTCCAGGAGCTGACTCCAAGGTGGCTGAGATGCCCTTCAACCTTACAGACACCTTGTTGTGCAGCCCCATGCTCTAACTGGGGACAAGGTTGAGCTGTTGGGACTCAACCAGCACCACCATAAAAGCTGACAATGACCTGGAGCTTTATCAATACACAAACTTACCCAGGAGGGCAGGAGGCCCTGGGTCTGTCGGAGGTGTTCCATATCCACGTGGACTCCTTGTCCCGTGAGGTTTCAATGCAGAGAAGATCCTCCACTGGAGAGGAGCTCCATCAGCCCTGATGGGTGGTGAGGCCACAACCTTGCAGCCAAGTCCTGCCAAAGTCCCACTTCACACCTCAGAGTCCTGGATCAGCCCTTGCTCAGGGAGATGTGGGGTTGAAGCAGCGAAGAACCTCAAGGTGGGAGCTCAGAAGAGTGGTCTCAGCAAGGACCTGCTGGCCACACCCCAGCTCCCGGCAGGTGGGTTCAGAACATACTCATGAGAAGTGCTGTTTGACGGCTCAATCCTGTCTCCTCTCACGTGGTGATGAGATGCCAGGGGAGCAAAGAAAACACCCCAGAGTTTGTAAGATGATCACATGATCCAGGCTGGACGGGGCTTGGAGAGACCTGGCCCGGTGGGAGGTGTCCCTGCCATGGGAGAGGGGTGGAACTGGACGGTCTTTGAGGCCCCTTCCAACCCAACCCATTCCATGATCCCTCCGAGAAGAGCATCTCCCACTGAACATCTCCTCCCAACCCACCTCACCTCCCGAGGAGCTGCAGTTTGCTGGGAGATGACTCCAGTAACAGCCCTCATTAAGCACCGTGGTAACGATGAGAAGAGATTAATGGATCTGTTGCTAATCCCAGGTAATCGCCCATCACAACCTCACCTCCATGCCACAGATTTTCTGGCAGAACCTCCTCCCGTTGGGAGCACCCCAGGAGCTCCCTCGGTGGCTCTGCACCGGGCAGGACACAACAGATGACCAAGGTCTATTTATATACAATGGGAGGATGATGGTTGAAGGAAAAACTGCTCAATTTAAGCCTCTTCCAAGCAGGACTCAAGCCTTGAGCAGGTACAACCCTGCGGGAAGCGAGGGAGGTACCACCATGATAACAGCAGAGGTGACCTCAGTTGTCCCCATTCAACGCCCAGGACCTTTGAGCAGCTAAAATACGCTGGGTGTTGAGGACTGAACCCGTGACTTACACATTCCTGGGCAACAAACCCCCCAACACCATCACCATTCATGGGCAAATCCCGCCCAGGACCTGAGCTCTGCTCCACTGCCACGTCCCTTTCTCAATGGGCTTCCAACCTCTGGTCATCGCGTGGACAAGCCAAGGTGAAGAAGCCACCCCTGAGTGGCCTCATCCGTGGGGGCTTTGGCCCCATAAAGCCCTTGAACCCCCCTCAAAAGAGGAGATAAAAGCAGGGGAGGGTTTGAAGGAGGTTGAGGTTGTTTCCCCTGCTCTCTAATCAGCCCAATCATCAACATTCCTGAGAAACACCAAGAAAACCAGGGAACCACCTCGATATCTGCCTCCAATAGATTATTGCAGGATGCCTTGAGACGACTCTCGGGCTGTAATTAACACGAGCTCCACAGCTAATTGCCTCCTTGCAGAACACTTTGATCCCCAGAGCAGGAGCTCCACGGTGGAGGTTTCAATGGCACGTGTGGGATTAAAATACATGTTTTATAAAAACTGCAGCTCATCAGACACAACCCCCCTGGCACGTGTGGCTCTGGGGCAGGTGAACCCCCAGAAAAACCAGTTGATTCATTATTTTACCCCCTGCCCAAGGAGGCCGCCCTGGAAGGAGCCCCTTCATTAACCAAGACGCTCGTTAAAGCCCCAATTCTGTGATCAAAGGGCACTGCAGGAGCAGCAGATTAATTAGGAAATGAAAACTGCTATTAATAAAACCTTTATCAACCCCCACGTTATCGTTCCCCTGCCAGTGTCACTAATGCAGAGGATTTTCTCCCTCTCTTATCACTCTGCTGAACTTTTGATAAGGTCTGATTGGATCCAGCAATTCAGAGCTGCAGCGATTCAATATGGGCACGTGATTATCCATGATGAAATTCCTCCCTTATCAGGGATGCCAGGGGCTGGTCTCTCCCCCTCAATGTCCTCAGAATTAATTTCCATTGAAGTTTACAGATTGTTTGTAAAAATATTCCCCCTCCCGCCTTGTTTCCAGCTGCTTCACAAGCCAAGATGAGACTTAAAAAATCAGGGAATTATAGAATCATGGAATGGGTTGGGTTGGAAGGACCTTCAAGATCATCTAGTTCCATAAGCAGGGACACCTCGCACCAGACCAGGTTGCTCCAAGCCCCCTCCAGCCTGGCCTTGAACACCTCCAGGGATGGAGCATCCACAGCTTCCCTGGGCAACCTGGGCCAGGGTCTCACCACCCTCAGAGTGAAGAATTTCCTCCTAATTTCCCATCCAAGTCTCCCCTCTTCCAGTTTGGAGCCATCACTCCTCGTCCTATCACCACAAGACCTCATAAAAAGCCCCTCCCCACCTTTCCTGTAGCCCCTTCAGACCCTGGAAGGCCACACCGAGGTCTCCCCAGACCACAATCCCCTGAGCACCAAAGTCAGACCAAAGCTCCACTCCTGGCATCATGAATTATCCGTAATAAACAACCAGATTCCTTCTTTCCCTTACAGCTCTGGAATGTTGTTACCCCAGGGGTGAGGAGCACCACAAACCAGCCACGATGTCCATGAGCCACATCCATCCATCCATCCATCCATCCATCCATCCATCCATCCACCCACCCATCCGTCCACCACTTGGGCAACATCTGGCACAGGAGGGCAAAACCCAGGGGTTCAAGCCTGAGATCTGGCCCCTGATGGGCTCCATCACACCTCGACATGGCCAAGCTCGGTTCTCTTGCACGACAATGTTTTCCAGGGGTTACCTGGAGAATCAAGCCTTAAAGACCAACCAAAGAAGCCCAAGTTGACCAGCCCAGCAGCACCCACGCGTGGCCACGTCCCCACCGCTCCCACCACAGCAGGAGGAGCCTTTCTGCCCGTTCTGGAAATAAAGGACCTAGAGGGGTTGCAGAGGAGAACCTGGGCTTCCACCCCAGAAAAAACACCCACGTACAGAAGGAGACCAAGGGGCCAGAAGAAAACTAAAGCAGCATATTTCAATTCTACAAAAATGTATAAATATTTGCGTGTCCAGCCAGGAGTGCTGCCACAGCATCTAAGAGCCCTCACCACATTGGAAAGGTCTCAGTCTTCACCCACAATCTGCTCTTAGAAGTTTCATTTCAATTGGGGTTCCCAGCAGGTGCTCAGGAGCCTCTGTGAGCGTGTCCTCCAAGCCACCACACCTCAGAAGATACCAAGGAGAATTCAGAGAACCACAGAATGGGTTGGGTTGGAGGGGACCTCAAAGATCATCCAGTTCCACCTCCCTGCCATGGGCAGGGACACCTCCCACTAGACCAGGTTGCTCCAAGCCCCGTCCAACCTGGCCTTGGACACCTCCAGGGATGGGGCATCCCCACCCTTCCCGAGGTTGCAGATGCTCCAAGTACGTTCCAAATAAACTCTGTGTTCCCCCAGAGCCCCCTCAGGAGGGGTCACTCACCGAGGGGTCCTGAGCACGTCCTGGCAGAGAAGACAATGGAATGGAGGTGGCCACGGATCAGAGGGATGGTGCTGGGTGGAAGCTGCTCCATGTTGGAGGAGCAGCGTGGGCACAAAGCCAGCGAAGCAGTGAAGGACGTGGCTGGTGTCCACCCAACAGCATCAGTCCTCTCGTGGTGAGCAGCAGGACGTGTGAGGTGTAGTCCCACCAGCTGGGTTAGACGTGGGGGTGCTCATGGGGGGATGCTAGATGGGGGAGCCACCAGCACTGCCCAGCTCCTCTTCATCAACCCAGAGTGTCTAATAGCTCTGACCTTCTCAGAATGGCCTCGTCCAGGAGATGCAGCCCAAGGGAGAGGGACCAGACGAGACAGAACCATAGAATCATTTGGTTGAAAAGACCTTTGAGATCATGGAGTCCAACCATCCCCCATCCCTGCCAGGGCACCACTAACCCCTGGCCCTCAGCACCACATCTCCAGGGCTTGGAAACCCCTCCAGGGCTGGGGACTCCAGCCCTGCCCTGCCCAGCCCTTCACAGCCCTGACCAACAACAAATTGTTCCTCAGCTCCAACCTCAACCTCCCCTGGGCCAACTTGGGGCCAGTTCCTCTTGTCCCATCACTTGTTCCTTGGGAGAAGAGCCCGACCCCACCTGGCTCCAACCTCCCTGCAGGGAGCTGTGGAGATCCAGAAGGTCTCCCCTGGACCCAGGACCTTCCAGCATGAGGTGGCAACAGCCCTTGGAGGTGAATAAACAAGTTATTCACTTTTTTTTTCTGCATGGAGTTGGGCACTTGAACTTCTCTGCTGTGCCTGCACGGCTCTGGATGAAGCAGGGTCAAACCTTCTCCTGCTCTCCAGCTTTCAGCAGCAATATTGTGCATTTTGGTGGCAGTTTAGAGCTGAGAACTGGGAGTTCTCACCATGGAAGTGTCTGACCCCACCTTGGGCAGGGGGGGCTGGACCAGCTGAGCTCCCAACCCGAGTTCACCCACGACAATCCCATCCCCAGCATGCAGAGCAACCACTTCTCCAGGTCCATGTCCTTCTATTTCCCATTTAATGACGTGTATCAAGAAAATATGATCTATAAATTTATAATAGGTACATATAGGACACTATTAATCCAGAACAACCAGAGCATTATACAGAAAATATTGTCCTTTTTTGAACACCCTAGTGCACGAACAGACCTGGTGAGGAGTTGGGTGGAATGAGAGGAGAGCCCTTCACCACTTACCCCCACCGAGGTCCTGCTGGGGCTGCTGCCCATCATGGCCCAGGTCTCCTGACCCCTCAAGGCAATGAGAAGTTAGAGACCAAACCCCAGCGGGTCACACAGAGGATGCTCTTCGGGGAGCACGTGTCCCCAAAGGGAAGGTCACCACCCATAGAGGTGTCACCTGTACGTAGGGGACCCCTCCCCACACCCCACCAGGGTTCCTGTGACACCTCTGCCAGGACCACGTGTCACCAGCACCCTCCAAATAACTGCTGACAGACTGGTTAAGTTATTAAAAATAGAAATAAGCCTCTGTGGTCACCATGGAAGCAAGAACTTCTGCGGCTGCAACTCAGGAGTCCCTCCAGCTCCATCCTCTGCTTGTAGGAGCTCCGTGGATGAAGCTCTTGTCCGTGGCCCTTCCAGGATGAGGATATAAGCTTGGGATGGAGCTCAGAGCACCTCCGGCGCCCCCAGGTTCTGGTACCTCCACCTGCAGCCCCCCTGCAGCTCCCCAGGTCCCTCCTCCCCCAGCAGAGGACAGGTCTGAGGTACCCACGTGTGTCTCTCCTCCTCCTCCACACCATTCCTGCTTCTGCTGCTGGTGCCTCCTTGGCTTTCATCACTTCTGGGTGGAGCCTTTGCTCAGTTCTGCTGCTCTCCCAGACACCGGCTCTCATTTTTCTCCCAGCACCAGCCACAAGGTTTCAGCCCCACCTGGAGACCCTGGTGCTGCTCAGGGTGGGTCTCGCCCAGTCCCACTCCAAAGAGCCCACAGCCAGTGTCCCACCATGATGTCAGGGAAGGACCAGCACCCACCACGGCGCCAGGAAGGACCGAGCACCAACACACCCAGCTCAGGAGACGCCTCCCAGGGTGGATCCCAGTGCCAGCTGGTGTCAGAAGGTCCTGGGTCACCTCTCCAGGGTGCTGGGTGACCAGAGAAAACCCCCTCCAGCCCAACCTCCTTGATGCAGGGTTCAGGGGGGTGACTCTGGAACCATTTCTGAGCAGTTTGTGTTGGTAACTCCACACGTGGTGACATCAAAGGGCTCAGATGAGCTTCTTCTGCACGGCCACGGGTTTTGGGACCCACCACATGGAGGTGACTTGGCTCTGGCAGCTGCGACCTGGAGAGGTGGGCTCAGCAAGGAGGAGGAGGAGGAGGAGGAGGAGATGGTGGCCAGGGCAGGGGGTCTGCTCCAGCTTCATGCCCCCAGGGTCATGTTGCGCAGCAGCCACTGCTGGGAGCGGCTGTCCCCACACTCCCGCATGGTGGGAACCATCTTGTCCTCCTCCGAGGGCTCGTCCAGACACTGGTTGCTGTTGAGGTGCCTCAGGGTGAGCTTCTGCAAGGGAAGGGCAAGAGCTGCAGCAGGAGAGCTTTTATTATTCCACACATTTCATACACAGCAGCTGCTGCTGCTGTCATTGCATTTGGGGTCTTATTCCATCATTGTCTAGTCACTACAGGAGCCACCAGAGGTTCTCCTCCCTGGTGGACCACGCAGGGGGCTCTACAGGACCTCTACCACGCCACCTGCCACCCCAGGAGGTGCCCAGCTCACCTTCTGCTGTGGGGCCAACCAGTGGGTGCCTCTGCCGAGCCCAGGGACAGAGAAATGGGACAGAAAAGTACAAAGTGAGTGCAAAGAAATCTCGAACACTCCAAAGCACCAGGATTCTGGAGTGAGGAGCTCGGTCTCCAGCAACCCCAACGCCTGCATTGCAGAGCAGGGTGCTCGGTCCAGAAATAATTAGTAATGGAGATGTATTTACTAAGTATTGTAGGATCAACAGCAACACAGAGATGGAAACTCTTGTTTCCAAGCCGTTTTTCCTCCCCGCCCCTTTCTAATCCCACCACCCAACACTGAACTTCTGGGGAATGGGAGAGTCAGGAGGGACACAGGGTTTGTTTGGGAGAAATAAAAACCATCTTCTGCTCAGAAGCTTTGGGAGGACACGTTCCTGGAGAGCTCCAGGGGACGTTGCTGGAGAGCTCCATGGAGGAACACATGAAGTTGGGCACCTAGACAAAGGACAGGCATGTTTGGGGGTGTTCTCTCCATCACTCCTCCGGGGTTGACACCAAAATCACGGTGATGGAGCCCAAACTTTAAGCACCTTTGCTATGAAGCGTTGCACTGACCAATTTACTATTTCCTACAAGGTCTTTCGGGTGCTGAAGGCAACCATTTAAGGTGTTTTCTCCAGAAACCTGCAGCTGCAGATATGGGGCAGAGCTGGGGGACCTGGGTGCTGAGCCACGTGGGAGCAGGTGCTGGGCTCCATAACACCAATAACCCCAGAGTAATCAAAATTATGCAGATAAATGAGTCATTTCAGCACCTCCCTGCTAATAAACCCCATTTGTGCATCCTCACTCTCATCCAGTGCTTGGATTGAGCTGCTGGGAAACTCCAACCCTGCCAAGGGCCGAGGTGGTTTCACCACCCAAACATCCACCTGCTCTGGACCCACACCCCAAAACCTCTACCACAAATATCCTTTAATAGCTCACCCCTCCACACTTGCTCCTCCTTTAAACCAACCAACCAACCAGGCAGCTCTTGGAGGGAAGCCCCCAGATAAATGTCCAAGGGGCCACTTCAGATGCAAATGATGAATATATGGCTTTTTTTTAATTATTATCATTCCCCTAATGCAAGAGGACAGAATCAGCAGCACTCGCAGAGCAGTTTGTTTACTAAACAGAGTTGCTCAGAGCATCCCTGACCCCTCACTCATCTTGTCCCAAGTGCAATTAAGCTGCTGGTTTTTCCCCTGCTATAACCAGCAATGCAAACGAGCCTCAAACTGTGGCGGCTGCTGCTGCTCCCTTGTGTCCAGGGGATGATTTCAGGGCTAGATCACCACAACATTGGGATTTTCACCCTCTGGGAAGCTCTTTCCTTCTGTGTCCCATCATTATTTAGGTTATTACGAAAGAGGGCCCCGTGTGCTGGGAAAACAATTAATTACCAGGCAAGAGGAGGCTCCTCGGAGCCAGCCCGGGCTGGGGGGGAGCAGCTGGGGAGTGAAGGCTCTGAGAACATCACGGACAAACCATGGGATCATTGAGTGATGGGTGGAGGAGACCTCAGGTCATGGAGTCCAACCATCAACCCATCCCTGCCAGGGCACCACTAACCCCTGGCCCTCAGCACCACATCTCCAGGGCTTGGGAACCCCTCCAGGGCTGGGGACTCCCCCACTGCCCTGCCCAGCCTGGCACAGCCCTTCCCAGCCCCAAACACCCACAAATTGTTCCTCAGCTCCAGCCTCAACCTCCCCTGGCACAACTTGGGGCTGGTTCCTCTTGTCCTGTCCCTTGTTCCTGAGCCCCCTGACTCCAAGCTCCTGTCAGGGAGTTGTGGAGCCCCACAAGGTCTCCCCTGAGCCTCCTTTGCTCCAGCCTCAACCCCCCCAGCTCCCTCAGCTGCTCCTCCCCACACTCCTGCTCTAGACCCTTCCCCAGCTTCGTTGCCCTTCTCTGGACACGCTCCAGCCCCTCAAGGTCCTTCTGGGAGTGAGAGGCCCAAACCTGACCCCAGGATTCAAGGTGCAGCCTCCCCACTGCCCAGCCCAGGGGGACCATCCCTGCCCTGGTCCTGCTGGCCACACCGGTGCTGGCACAAGCCAGGCTGCTGGTGGCCTTGGCCACCTGGGCACCCTCTGGCTCATCTCCACCTGCCTGGTGACCAAACCCCCCAGCTCCTTTTCCTCTGGACACTTTCCAGCTGCTTTTCCCCCAGCCTGGAGCACTGGAGGGGGTTGTTGTGACCCAAGGCCAGGACCCAACCTGTTGATGTTCTCAAATCATCTGTGACTAACACATATAATGTTTAATTACTTCAAACTGGGAATTTCCAAGATGAAGGTTTCTGGCAGACACGACACACGTGGCACTGTTGATGTGCCTCAGAACGGGGACCAAATCTCCAGCTACCTCAGACAGCAACGGCCACGTTGACACCAACGGGTCAAGTGGCCAAATTCATCCATGATTCATCATTAATAACAACTAGTAATAACTACCAACAACTACCAATGGCTAACACCAATTAGCACATCTATATCCATTATATACCTAATTAACTAACACATCTATAACATTCTACATCTACACAATCAACCGTAAGACATGAAAAAAATTCCAGTCGAGTGTCACAGGCAGGGACTGGAGAAGAGATTCTGGGACCACCTCAACCCACCACACACGATGGTGACTTTTTGATACCAACCTCCAAGCGTCTGCTAAAGGAAATAGTCGGTGGGGCTGTAAAAAATGTTCCTAAAGACCTCGAGCCTGGAGTAGTTCCTGAGCAGCCAGGTCTGGAGGGGGCTGCCATCACAGGCCTCCACCGTGGGGCCGCGGCTGCCGTCCTCGATCCTGCTCAGGGTCAGGCACGACTGGGTGATGATGTGGAGGAAGGTGTGGGTCTGCACGACAGGAGGAAGGTCACAAAGTGGGCAAAAAGACAGCAAGGGCAGGGACAGACACGGGGAGAAGCGACAGAGGGGCTCAGCTGGGATCCACGGGGGTGGTGGGGTGAAGCCAAGAGCGCTTGAAGGGGGATTCATGGAACCATTGAGGTCATAGAATCATGGAACCATTGAGGTCATAGAATCATGGAGGTCATAGAATCATAGAACCATTGAGGTTATAGAATCATGGAACCATTGAGGTCATAGAATCATAGAACCATTGAGGTCATAGAATCATAGAACCATTGAGGTCATAGAATCATTGAGGTTATAGAATCATGGAACCATTGAGGTTATAGAATCATAGAACCATTGAGGTTATAGAATCATGGAACCATTGAGGTCATAGAATCATAGAACCATTGAGGTTATAGAATCATGGAACCATTGAGGTCATAGAATCATAGAACCATTGAGGTCATAGAATCATTGAGGTTATAGAATCATGGAACCATTGAGGTCATAGAATCATAGAATGGGTTGGGTTGGAAGGGACCTTAAAGATCATCCAGTTCCAACCCCCTGCCATGGGCAGGGACACCTCCCACTAGAGCAGTTGCTCCAAGCCCCATCCAACCTGGTCTTCAAAACGTCCAGGGATGGGGCTTCCAGCACCTCTCTGGCCAACCTGTGCCGGTGTCTCCCCACCCTCAAGGTGAAGAACTTCTTCCTAACGTCTCATCTCAATCTCCCCACCTCTAGTTCTGACCCATTCCCCCCAGTCCTACCACTAAAAAGTCCCTCCCCAGCTTTCTCGGAGCCCCTTTCAGATCCTGGGAGGCCACCAGAAGGTTCTCCAGCCTGAACAACCCCAACTCCAGCCTCTGACCATCCTCGTGGCCCTTCTCTGGACACCTTCCAGATCTTTCTTGTGCTGGGGGCTCCAGAGCTGGCCGCAGAGCTCCAGGTGGGGTCTCACCAGGGTGGGGGAGAGGGGGACAATCCCCTCCCTGCCCTGCTGGGTTGGAGAAGATCTGCTCGGCCAGGTCTGGGCACAGACCACGTGTCCACCACCCCCTCTCCCAAACATCCTGACGCCTACTCGAGTGCTATGAGTTAAAAGTGTCATTAATTAATCATCCAGGTGTCAGGAGATGAGGGGTTTGTCCCCAGCCGTGGTGTCCCCACCCCAAGAGCAGGTAGATCGAGGTGTGGGGGGGTCACCTCCTGCTTTATCTGCTCGGGGGCTTTGCTTGGGTGAGGGCAAAAGGAACCACTGGAAATACCAAGGACAATGTCCCTGTGATGTCACTTGGAGCAACCAGCACGAGCACCAGCCCCTGTTGTTGGTCCGTTATGTCCCAAGGCCCCGTGGTCACCTCTGGCTGCTCCTCTCAGGGGAACAGGGGCAGAAATAAACCACTCCTAAATTTAACGAGCTCTATATTGCAGGTTGATATGATAGGATGTCTCTAGTCCTATGGTTTCTATTATGATTTCTATTACTTCTATTACTTCTATTATTTCTATTATTTCTATTACTTCTTCTATTATTTCTATTACTTCTTCTATTATCTCTATTACTTCTTCTATTATCTCTATTACTTCTATTATCTCTATTACTTCTATTATCTCTATTACTTCTATTATCTCTATTGCTTCTTCTATTATTTCTATTACTTCTATTATTTCTATTACTTCTATTATTTCTATTTCTTCTTGTATTATTTCTATTACTTCTATTATCTCTATTACTTCTATTACTTCTATTATTTCTATTACTTCTTCTATTACTTCTATCATTTCTATTACTTCTTCTATTATTTCTATTACTTCTTCTATTACTTCTATCATTTCTATTACTTCTATTATTTCTATTACTACTATTATTTCTATTACTACTTCTATTATTTCTATTACTTCT
>VYZX01028824.1:96927-134684 GCA_013401335.1 Brachypteracias leptosomus | reverse complement strand
ATTATATATAAAGATATATGTTTAGATATATTTTATATATATATTTTATATATATATTTATAGAAAATAAATTTTTATATATTATATATATATATATATAATCTTGTCACATTACCATGAATATCCTCAAGAATGGATCAATTCTGACCAGAAAGGAGGTAGCAACTGGCCCAAAAGTCACNTTATTTTTTCCCCTGAATTGTTGCTTTTTTTTTTTCTCTCCTCTCTTTTTTAACTTCTCTTCCTCTCTCTCTCTCTTTATAACTACTAAAATTTAACCTAAATTTCCCTGCCACAGCTTCAATCCGTTCCACGTTACTCCGTCCTAGTTGACTAATGAGAATAATTATCAAACTATTTTTCAATGTGAATTATCTACTCAGGCTAAAATAAAACTACCAATCTCATTTTCAGCAAAAACCCTGAGCCTGGCCAACAATTGCAATCCCTGAAGTAAAATAACAGGGTTTTATTTACTAAGGTCTTCAGTCTATTCATTGGGTTTTATTGGCATTGAAATAACATTTGGGCAAGATTATACTGCATATCTGTTTGGGGTTTTTTTAATATAGCTGTTTAAAAGCTCACAATTAAAAAGCCTCTGTTAATACTCTGATATTGCCACCAGGATCAAAAAAAAAAAAAAAAGGATTAGTGACAGTGTTCTGGGCTACTAAAGCATGCACATACTGCTGAATATACACTCACTGGAATGCTCATTTCCAGCAAAAAAAATAATAAAGGGGGGGCATGGAAATAGGATTCTTTCCAAGATGCTCCAAGCATCAGCCAAAGGACTGGATCTTTGTGCTGCCTTGGCACAGGGAACCTCTCAGCTGGTGTAAAACTAGTGTACCTGGCTCTTATGTCAGCTTTTCCATTCAGAGAGCTCGAAAATCAGCTGCACTAAAGCTCAGCTGGGACCCAATTCCTGGAATCTCAGGCAGGCTCGTAAAATACGGGGCTTTCTACGCTGCTCTGGGTTACTCCTTGCAAGGGCTAATAAAGGCACAGCTTGATGCTTGCAGAGCTGTGCTGCACTAGGATGGAGCATCTTGCTGGGTTGAATAAATATGCACAATTTANAAAAAAACAGCTGTTGGGTGCAAAATGAAGACATGATGCCCTTAGAGCAACTGCCTGGATTCCATCAGCTCAGGCACTTCGCAGAGCTTGCATTACAAGGGAGGAACATGTAAAATTGTGATGAGTCAAATACGTTGTCCAGCATCAAGAAGGGTTTGGAGGCAAGGCATAGACACTGAGGAGCTCTGAGGGTCTCTTTTCATCATGGCCACAGGAATCCCACCTCATTTGGACATTACCTCAGCATCAGCTCTAGACAACACCATCTCTTTGTTCAGACAGCTCATAAACCAAGGATTGGGTCTTACTCTGTGTTTGCACCACCTCTGTCTTGAATAGTGTGCTGTCAAGTCTCTTCTTCCTCAAGTCAACACCAAACTCAGCAACATCCCCTCAGCAGAACTTCATCTTTTATTATTCTTCATCTGTTTGCTCTTCTCCATCTTGAATCAGCCAAGGGGGAAAAAACAGCACAAAGAGAGAGCTCAGCAAGCTGGTCCCAACAGAAACTCCATCCAATCTCATCGGTTCCTGGTTGATATATCTCTAGCCTCACCCACCACCCCAACCATGATCACCTGGTGGCAGTTGGAGCCTCACACAGGTGGGGCAGGTTCTGCCTCTGAGGCCTTGGGGAACAAAACATGTTGCTGGGTTGGGACTCATCCATAGGTCAACTCCAACTTGGGGCCCACAGCTCAGGCCCTAGCACTTCAAATGGTTCCTGAGCTCACTTGGAACCTTGGGAGTATGAATACCTCCAGAAATAAAAATAATAACACCCGGAGAGACTCGCCTTCCAGTATTTATATACCCATTGCTAACCATAGAAGTGCAAGACCTTCCAGTATCTGAAGGGGCTACAGGAGGGCAGGGGAAGGTCTATTCAAAAGGGTTTGTAATGACAGGACAAGGCGTGATGGTTTTAAGCTGGGAAAGGAGAGATTTAGACTGGATATTAGAAAAAAGTTCTTTAATCTGAGGGTGATAGATGAGTGGAATGGGCTGCCCAGAGAGGGGGTGGAGGCCCCATCCCTGGAGTCCTTCAAGATTGGGCTTGATGGGGCTCTGAGCAGCCTGCCCTAAGTAGAGATGTCCCTGCTTGTGTAGGGAGGTTGGACCAGATGACCTCTGGAGGTCCCTTCCAGCCTCAAACATTCTAGGATTCTATGATATTTTCAACTCAAGAAGCTTTACATCTTCCTGTGCCTGGTATCACCTCTTGGCCCAATGCTGAAAAGAAAAAGGTTTGGTAGCTTGACTATTTTTTTTTCCTACATTCTGATTTTACCTGTTGCTGAGGGTTTTTTTTTTCACAAAACAAACTAAAAATGTCTGTTCTGAAAAATTTAAAAGCTATTAATTTGGCTGATCTTTATAATTAAATGTCTTGTTTGTGTTTCTGTTGATTTTACAGAATGAAAAATAATTCTATAATTGATTCTATTAAAAATTAAAATAATACCCCTTAACATTATCAGAATAAAGCCCAAATTTCTTCACATTTTAATTAAACTTTTTAAAAGTAAAACCTTATTCTGAGGAAGAAAACACCATTTTCCTCATTCTGTGATTTTTCAATATTGTAAAAAGAAACTTAAAATATATATTAGATTTCTCCAGTTACTCTGCTGTTGCTTTTACAGATGAGGAAGATTTGAACGTGGCAGATTTCACAGAGATATTTGGGTGTTCAGGACCTGGAGAATCACAACTGAAAACATTTGTAGTTCCTCAATGGAACTACCTGGTAAAAGGGTGCAAAACTGAGCAGAGAAGGAGATGGAGTCTTCATGGAGAATGTCTTCTTCAGGAGCAACACTATTTTTTATTCCACGTATTGAAAAAGACACCAAATATAACCTTAAATAACCAACACTCTTTCATTGTAATTCCAGGATAAAAAGAAAAGCAATTAATGTAAGTTTTTGTCACCTCAATGCAAATGAGAGAGACCCCCAAGAGCTCAACAGAATCATTCCAGGTTTTCACCACTATAAATCAAGCCTGGATTTTAGTCTTCCTTGAACAGAAATAAAATGCAACTTTAAATTACTTCATTTCCTAGATATATTTATCAACACTGAGTGTCTCATCTGCAGGACTCCAAAAAAAGTGTTTATATCAAGTTTACAACTTCACTGTACTAAATATTGTTCCTACCCTAAAAAATAAAAAAATTAGACCCTGTCCTATTTGCACTCTGGGTAAATGAGGCAGATAAAACTCAGGGAGAAGGAAATGATATTGTCCCCTTTTTTTAAAGATCACAGAATGAAGCACACAGCAATTAAGTGTTGCAGCCAAGGTCACATTGGGATGTGCAATCCATAGCACATCAAGTTTTGAACCCGTGTTTCAAGCTTCACAAGCAAAGAAATACTTATTATGATTATTATTATTATTATTATTATTTTATTTTTATTTTATTATTATTTTACAAAATACAACGTTTGAGTTGGAGTTTTTTATGGTTAGCACACGACGTGGCAAATGCAATTTTCAAAATTATATAGTTTAACATTTCTCTGGTTACTTCATTTATCCTGGTTTTTGTTTTGTTTGGTTTTTTATTCAGAATTATGAGGCTTTTTCTCTCTTTCTTTCCCTTTTGACGGGGTGCTTTTCGCTTAGGTATCAAATTGCAATCTTACATAAGTCCAAATAAAATAAAATAAAAATAAAATAAAATTGCTACCTAAATACCATTACCTGAAATTTTTGAAACATTAAGACTTCAAAAGGGTTAATTAATTACATTAGCTGTGTCATTATCCTGGCAACATTCTGCCCGAGGGTGTATAGATCTATTCAGCTGCTGAGTTTGAAAGAGCTGTGTCCTTCTCTCACAGAAGAAAATTCATCAGACATTAAAAACATAGTCATTAGCAGAACATATTGTTTTCCCTCCACCAGATTGGAGAGCATCAGATGGAATAATCAAAACAAATATTAAATAAATACTTGAGAAGGAAAATATGGAGCCCAGAATTCATCACGAGTCAGAATAGATTTTTTTTTTTTCCTCCATGATAAAATTGGTTTATGTTTATCGAATGGGGAGAATTGAACTCTGCACAGACTCACATCTTTGTGGCCAAAAGTGAGTGTAAAATGCTCCTGATAAAATCACTTTTAACAGGTGTAGGTAAGTGTATAATAAACATTGAAAAATTGGTAAAAAAAAGAAAGGACAGCAAAGATGCTTATAAAGGGTTCCATGTAAAGGGACATAAACTAAAATAAAATTTTTTGGCACGGAAGAGCTAATTGTTTCAGGATGTGACAGAAGTCTTTGAAATCATGACAATCATGGAGGAGGTGAAGAAAGGACAATTATTTGCTGTTTCTTGTAATATAAAAATTAGGAGGTATCAACAAACTTATCTAAAAGTGGGCTAAAAATTAGAACCATAGAATTGTCAGGGTTGGAAGGGACCTTCAAGATCATCTAGTTCCAACCCCCCTGCCATGCCCAGGGACACCTCCCACTACATCAGTTGCTCACAGCCCCAGCCACACTGGCCTTCAACATGTCCAGGCATGGGGCTTCCACCACCTCTCTGGCCAACCTGGGCCAGTGTCTCCCCACCCTCCTGGGCAACATCTTCTTCCTAACGTCTCACCTCAATCTCCCCCCCTCTACTTTTGAGCCATTCCCCCCAGTCCTGCCCCTACCAACAGCCTCAAAAGTTTTTCTTACACACAGGACAGCATGAAACTCATTGGCACAGGGTGTTGTGGATGTCAGAAGTGTTCATGGATTCAAAAAGCAATTAGATACCAACATGGGAGGAAAACCCTTCATAGACTACGATAGCCAAAGAACCCTCAGGTCAAGAAATTGCATAGCCACAAATTGCAGGCAGCTGGAAACCTAAAATATGGGAACATCAAGGTCTGTTCTCCTTTTCATGCTCCTTCCCAACAGGCAATCACTGGCCATTGCTGGAGACCAAAAAACTGTCTCCATAGTCTATAGTCTTACTGAAGACACCTTCTTTGACAAACCAGTTGAGGCCCCATCCCTGGAGTCCTTCAAGGTCAGGCTTGCTGGGGCTCTGAGCAGCCTGCCCTAGGTAGAGATGTCCCTGCTGGTGTAGGGAGGAGGTCCCTTCCAGCCTCAAACATTCTATGATTCTATGATTGTATGATCTTACTGAGGACTTCTGGGAGACCTTACCATAATATGGAATAATTTTTACCCTCATATTTTTAAGGACATTCAACTAGTTGAATGCCTTTCGTACCAGGATGAATTGTACTTACAGTTTGTGGGCTTGATTTCTGCAAGGTATTATTAATTTTATTATTATTGTTATCATTGTTATTGTTATTATTGTCATTGTTATAGTTATTATTATCATTGTTGCTATTATTAGTAATATTGATATAATTATTGTAAATTTTGATATGATTATTGTTGTTGTTATTTTTATTGTTTTTATTATTAATAATTTTTCCTACAGAAAACAATGTGGGTAATTAACTACTACGGATGAAAAATAAATAACTTGCTCCACTTCACAGTACTTTGAGGTTAAGGGGGAGATCCTTCTGACTGTGGATCTTTTTATTCCCCTCTCATTGCTTTTCCACCGATAATATATTGGGGGAGAAAATGAAATATTAAGTAGAAATATTATAGAATGGTTTTCTGTTTCACCAGGGGCTGACAGATGAAGTGGAGAAGGTACCTGTTGAGTTCACAGAGCCAATCCATCAGCCTCCTGGTTGACCCACAGCTGTCATCTGCCTCCAAATTAATATTTACCACTCTTAAACGCCTTCATCTTGGGAGGGATGAGAGGAGAGGGGATGTAAAGCAGGGAAAAACCTGAAAAGAGAGGTTTTGTGAAGAATTGCAGGGGACATAGTCCATCATCAGCTAATTACAGCTGGGCCTGTCTCGGGTGTTACCCTACACGGGTGAATTATGGGCGTGAGGCTGCAGCACTTCACTTTCTTGCTCATAACTAAATCAGAAGCCTTTTAAGTTTTAATTAATCCGCTTAGCTTTAGTTGGGAGGGAGCAGGGGAGTGGGGGAGGCAGGCAGATTAACCCTTCGGTTGACAAGGACTTTCCCAGTGGTTCCTTCTGGGCTATTTTCTTCTGGAGCACCTGAGGGAGGCAGAATTATCAGCCTGACGTGGGGGCTTATTAGGCTGTGATATTTTTTTTTTAATTTTGCCAGTGCCTGGCTAGCCCTTTCTATTTCATTATCAAAACCCAATTAATTTTCTGTAAAAGCATCAAATTAATTACAAAATACTATGGAAATAGAAAGAATGGAGGAATTCCCCTCTTCTCTCCTCCTACCCTCGCCTCATTATGGGAAGCATGTTGGGCCCCTTGGCAGCAAAGCCCTATTAAAGAACTACAGCCTGTCTAGCTCCTCATTTGAAATTCTGTTGGTGGTGTCAGGAGGCCTGTGTGATGGGGGTGAGTCCATTTCCACCCACAGAGATCATTTTCCGATTCCCCAGCACAGAAAAATAGAGTCATAAAATCATTAGAAGTGAGGCTGGCAAAGACCTCAGGAGGAAACCCAGCCCATGCCTTCTACGTGTTCACCAAAGCTTCCAGGCATGGACACCCTACAACCTTTCCAGGTGATCCACTGTGTTTTGCAAAGATCCATTTCATTAGAAAGATGCTTTTTGTTCATAATTATTTCTCCCATGCTCCTTAAATATGGGAAGAGTTTTCTCTTTCTTCCTTCTATCTGACTTGTAGGTATTTGAAGATTATGATTAGCATTATTATCATTTTCTCCAGTCTGTTTCATCCTTCTTCTTTCTATCTTTTCTTTATAGGTGGCTCTTCTACTCTGGGTGGTTCATGTGACAATGAAAAGAAGGGAACTCATCTACAGCTTGGCTACCCCTAAATATAGACATATGATTGTGATGCTTAAACATCAATGTTCAGTGCTGACTGAGATGTCCTGGAGTATTCTACCTGTATTCCAGCTACCAGTTGTCCTTAGGTCCTGTGCCATGCCTGTTATGTCTGGGCAAATGCTACATCTAAAATGGCATATATATATATATAAAAATATACATATACACCAATATATATATATATGTATATTATATTAGTTATAGAATCATAGAATGTTTCAGGCTGGAAGGGACCTCTAGAGGTCATCTTGTCCAACCTCCCTACACAAGCAGGGATCATTGCCAAGTGAAGAACAGTGCTCTGGCCCCAGAATCCACTATCTCAAGGTACCTCAACTTTCCAGCAATGTAGCAGCCCTATCTCATTTTATTTTTGCTCTGAATTCTCCTTGTAGGCCACAATTTAAGCAATATATGGAGCCCTAAAGCAAAACCAGCTCCATTTGGCAGATGACACCTTCTGCTTGAGGCTATCAGAGCACAAGTAGCTCAAACACTCTGAGGACTGCAGGAAAAACTGAATCTCACCTCTGCAAAGACTAGGATTTTTCAAACAAAAGGATGAAAAGCCCTGGAGACCTGAGTTTTCTGATTCTACTTCAACCCAATGGTGGTGACCAATGAAAAGGTCACTTCTATGAGCAGTAGGTTTTTTATGCAGTGGGTTTCCACACCAAAGCCCACGAAAGCTACAGATGCTCCATCACTGGAGGTGTACAAGACCAGGCTGGATGGGGCTTTGAGCAACCTGCTTGAGTAGAAGATGGCACTGCTCATGGCAGGGGCGTTGGAATTAAATGATATTTAAGGTTCTTTCCAACCCAAACCATTCTATGAATCTATTAATTATAGCAAATCAAGATCTACAGCCAAGACAAAGCAATTGGCCAATTTCTGGCCATTGTCAGTCTACTGTTACTACTGTGGATGAGGAAATAATTATGGGATAACGGAATGACATTGTCACTGGTCCTACTCTGGTCCACATCCCACTTAGAATCATAGAATCATAGAATGTTTTAGGCTGGAAGGGACCTCCAGAGCTCATCTGGTCCAACCTCCCTACACAAGCAGGGACATCTCTACCTAGGGCAGGCTGCTCAGAGCCCCACCAAGCCTGACCTTGAAGGACTCCAGGGATGGGGCCTCCACCCCCTCTCTGGGCAGCCCATTCCACTGATCTATCACCCTCATGTTAAAGAACTTTTTCCTAATATCCAGCCTAAATCTCTCCTTTCCCAGTTTAAAACCATCACTCCTTGTCCTATCATTACAAATCCTTTTGAAAAGACCTTCCCCCACCTTTACGTAGGCCACTTCAGATACTGGAATATCACTATAAGGTCACTTGTTTGACCACAGCCCCTACAGATTCATACATTCTAACAGGGCTCAAGAAATCCTCACTGGTATTCAGGGTACTTAATAAATGTGGAGAAAACTACACCCATTTTGACTGAAGAGGGAAAAAATAACTTTGGAAGAAGAAGGGAAACAAACAGAAGGAGGTGAGAGCTGCAACATGTCTGTTGCTGAAGTGCTGGGGCCCCAAGTTGGAGTTGACCTAGGGATGAGTCGCAACCCAGCAACATGTTTTGTTCCCCAAGACATCAGAGGTAGAACCTGCCCCACCTGTGTGAGGCTCCAACTTCCCCCAGCTGATTGTCGTTGGGGTGATGGGTGAGGCTGGAGATATATTAACCAGGAACCCAATGAGTTTGAACTGAATCAGTTGGAGAGAAGTAATAGAAGATAAAAGAAGCTGATCAGTTGGAAGAGAGTTCTTGGTGGGGCCAGTTGTAGGAGCTTCTTGGTAGACTCACTTGCTGAGCTCTCTCTCAGTGCTGTGTTCCCCCTTGGCTGATTGGAGATGGAGAAGAGCAAACAGATGAAGAAAAAAAGATGAAGGTATGTTGAGGGGATGTTGCTGAGTTTGGTGTTGGCCTGAGGAAGAAGAGAGCTGGCAGCACAGTTGCACAGCCCATTTGAGAGAGGAATTTACTGCTGCATAGAAGACTTTTGGATCAGTTGTCTCTCTATCCTGGTGAAGTTTCACTTAAGTTACACCTTTTTTGTTCATAGACCCTGTATAAAACAAAGTATGTTCAACGGACATGATGTTTGATGGCAAGAGATTCATCTCACCTTAACTTAAAGAAAATAATGCAGATAATAATGTGTGAATTGCCTGTATTTTCTCATTTAGAGTCAGTAGACAGAAATAGACCCTTCTAGATCTGAGATCATCTGAAATATTTTTGATGTTTACCAGAAGAAAGGTTAATTAAATCTTTGAAGCATCTTTTTCATCACAACTGATCCTAAAAGGAGCCCAGGGTGAGTAGCTCAGATGTGTATGTCCATCAGCAGACAGCCCAAGTTATATGAGATGGGTCCATGTATGAAAATAAAATTATGCCTATTCCAGCACTACCTGAATTCACCTTTGCAGTGGATACAGAAATGAGAGGGTGATCATCTATTTGTATTCCTATTCAAAAAATGCTTCAGAAACATAAGAAATAAAAAACTGGCTTTAGAAATATTGATAAAAACAATTTCTACTCACTTAGGATCTAGGGAAACCTCGAAAATAAGACCCAGTCTGCAGTTTCTGCAACTCCACTTGTTCTGTTGAGCCAAGCAGATTTATACCAGCTAAAGATTAGGATCAAAAATATAAGCCTGACATCTTTAAATGCTTTAATTATTTATCCAAGGCTGTTTTGACTTGCCCTCTGCAGTTGGCTGTGAGTCAGAGGAAGCCTTAAGTAGTATATTAGCAATTATTAGCCAGCTTAAGCTTTCACTGCATATTAGGAATCAAATCAGACTTTTTCTTTTTTATTCTTTTAATTATTATTTTTTTAGAGAATGGAACAAAATGTCTAATTTATCTCTGTAAAAGAAAAGGCTAAAATAGCGCTTTGGGTAAAAATGTCCCATTTACATGCCTGCCAGAAGTTGGGGAGAAAAAATAAAAAAGGAAAAGAAAAAGCATGGAGAAGCATTTCTCAACTTCAAAGGGCTGCATAGATGTTGGCTGGTGGTTGTTTCACCACCCGTTGCTCATATTTGATGGTGGAAAGTCAGTCTCTAGAGGGAAGAGTGTCAAAGAGAACTTCGTCAAGACATCAACTCAACTCTTACCTCCCATTTCCCTGTCTCCTGAGCTGCTGTAGTGCACTATCTATGGGCTGCAAAGATTAATGTAGTCAAATGATGCACATGTTTAAATCTCAAGGGGCAACAAAGTTCATTCTCCTACAGATGTGGAAGAATTTATTTCAGTTTCACCCTCTTTTGACCTAAATATAAGAGGTTGGTGGTATCTAGTTGGTGGATTCAAAAGTAGACAAAGTTGATGTCAGCCCATTCCTTCATGTGCTGCTAGTTACAGAAACCTTGTCCACATTACCCAGAGGATTGACCAAGGAGGCTTGAGTGGCCTTTTGACCTTTTCTTCAATGCCTATCTCTGAAATGTAATGGAAGAGACCAGCATCTTCAGATAGGAAGGTTCAGATACAAAAAGGACCTTAGGTGAACCTGTTTTGTGGGATGGAATTAACGCTAAATAAATCCAAATGACTTTGAGCAGTTTTGAATATCTTCTATTAGCTTTGTCTGCAACGACTTAGGGATCAAGCCAAGCTTAGAAATCATAGAATTGCCAGGGTTGGAAGGGACCTTCAAGAGCATCTCCTTCCAGCCCCCCTGCCATGCCCAGGGACACCTCCCAGTACAGCACGTTGCTCACAGCCCCAGCCACACTGGCCTTCAAAATGTCCAGGCATGGGGCTTCCAGCACCTCTCTGGCCAACCTGGGACAGTGTCTCCCCACCCTCATGGGCAACAACTTCTTCCTAACATCTCATCTCAATCTCCCCACCTCTACTTTTGAGCCAGTCCTACCACTACCCAACAGCCTAAAAAAGTCCCTCCCCAACTTTCCTGTAGCCCCCTTCAGATCCTGGAAGGCCACCAGAAGGTCTCCTCAGAGCCTTCTCTTCTCCAGCCTGGACAACCCCAACTCTCTCAGTCTGTCCTTCTAGGAGGGGTGCTCCAGCCCTCTCATCATCCTCTCTATCTATGTAGATGGAAAAATTGAGGTTATCTGCATGCTAGTACTAAGACAACATTTCAGGGGTTAGGAAGAAGGTTGGGACAGATGGTGAATAGTTTCCTTTAATTGCTAAATTACTGACATTATGTTTTCAGATGCTGTCCTGGGGCCACCACACTGAACTACATGGATCTCAGGTAGTTAAGGTAGGGACCCAGTCACACTGGGTTTTTTTACAATAAATTCCAAATATGGAGTTGACTAGATGATTGTTGTAGGATCATTCCAACTCCTCTTCTCTTCTCTGCCCTTCTCCTCTCCTCTTCTTTTCTTTCCTCCTCTCACAGAAAGTGGTCAAAGCTTTTAAGCCATTGGCTCTATATTTTCACATATGAATATGGCCTACAACATGGTCTATTTCATAGTTTCTTTTGTCTTCAATATATTGGGCTGCCCAGAGAGGGGGTGGAGGCCCCATCCCTGGAGTCCTTCAAGGTCAGGCTTGCTGGGGCTCTGAGCAGCCTGCCCTAGGTAGAGATGTCCCTGCTTGTGTAGGGAGGTTGGAACAGATGACCTCTAGAGGTCCCTTCCAGCCTCAAACATCCTATGATTCTATGATACCAGGGATGTTCTGGTACCCTTACATGGGAAACATTTCACAATGCCCATGAACTGAAATTAATAGAACAATTCAACAAACACATCAGAAGTTACACACTTGTTTCTGATTCAGTCATGGAAGATGAAATTAAACTTGCTCTGAGAACAAGGAAGCAGCTTTTCTTAGCACCTGTAATTACAATCTGGGATTGCCCCCAAAAAATCCTTTATTTTGACCCAGTCTGACAAACAATGCAAGTAACAGAACTGGAAAAGACAGAGCACTTGGCAAAAGCCTGTGAAATGGCAAAATCATTGGAACTGTTGTTATGAAACATGCAAGGAAGAAACACTCCCCCAAGCAGGACATGTCAGCTGCATGGGCATGGCTTAAAAAACCAGCTACTTAAAGGCTATGACTTTGGAAGCCCTGAGATGGAAGCAGAAGAAGTGCCATGGGGGTGTAGTGCAGATGAGAAATGAATTAAGCACGAATGAGGAGGAGAAAGCTGGAAGAGTCAAGGGAAGTTTCTGAGGTGGAAGACGACATGCCCTAGGAAGACATGGGAAGTTGGGATGGAAAGAAATTCTCCCTACAGGCACAGACCTTGTCTATTGTGCTTTATAGTGGTTCAGGAATTGGGTTAGATGATTTACTAGTTTGCAAAAACCCTTCTTTTGAGTAAGAATAGACTATATTTATACCTATATCTATATTTATCCCTAGAATTGCTAGAACACAGATGTTTCTACCACTGTGTACCTATACTGGTGTATGTGTTGAAGTAAATAATTGCATTTTGTAGTGTAGTTTAAATCTTCAATGGGATTGAAATCAACCCTGGAGTCCTTCAAGGTCAGGCTTGATGGAGCTCTGAGCAACCTGACCTAGGTAGAGATGTCCCTGCTTGTGTAGGGAGATTGGACAAGATGACTTCTAGAAGTACCTTCCAGCCTAAAACATTCTATGAAATGTCTGTGACAAAGGAGAAGTTTATTAAGTCATGAAGAATTCTGCTGATTTTAGTCTTAAATTATGGTTTGGGACACAGGTATTATAGGCAGGGACTATCTTCTTAAGTTGGAAATTGGTTATATATCCATTAAAGAGAATTCTGTTAGTGGCAAAAATTAAGGTATTTTTTTAAACTGTCAATTTTATTGACTTCCCCCCCCCATCTCTCAGTATGGAATATTTCCATCTCTTTTATTTCTAGAAAGAAGATAATGTTGTGGAGAGGAATATTAAGTTTAGGAAAGATAAAATAAACAGATTTTTTCTGTGATGGCTTTTTTTGATGCCCTCATAACATTATTTTTTACAGTTTCACTTAATAGAAAAATCATTTCGGAAGAGCCAAAAAAGAACTGACTGTGTAAAGCAGAATATCCAGTTCTTGCCAGGGGCTGCATCTGACGTCAGCATCCTAATATATCATGATAAAAACAATGTTTCATATTCATAGACCTGATATGGTTTGAATTTATGAAAATAAGTCAAATAGAAGGGTGCAAATGATAGTTGTCATCAGTTTGCATATATGGGTACCCAGGAGGGATATTGAGATACTGCCAGAGAATGCAGGGATCAGAGTTAGGACATGAAAGTCAGCATGAAGAGTTTCTACAGGTGCATCAGCTGCAAAAGAAAGACTAGGAAGAACGCGACCCTGCTGCTGATTGGAGCAGGGCACCTAGTGACAGATGACACAGGAAAAAAATGGGGAAAAAAACACCTTTACCTTGATCTTTCCTAGCAAGATTTGCCTTGAGCAGTCACAGATCTCAGAGACCAAAGAGAAAATCTGGAGCAAGGAAGATGCACCATCAATGGAGGAGGATCAGGGTAAGGAAGATATAGACAAACTGGACATACTCAAGTCAAAATAAGGGGGAATGGATCAAAACTTAGGGGGAATGGATCAAAACTAGAGGTGGGGAGATTGAGATGAGATGTTCAGAAGATGTTGCCCATGAGGGTGGGGGGACACTGGCCCAGGTTGCCCAGAGAGATAGTGTAAGCCCCATGCCTGGACATTTTGAAGGCCAGTGTGGCTGGGGCTGTGAGCAACTGATGTAGTGGGAGGTGTCCCTGGGCACGGCAGGGGGATTGGAACTAGATGCGCTTGAAGGTCCCTTCCAACCCTGACAATTCTATGATTTTATGAAAATGAGACCTGACAAGTTGTACCTTGAGTACTGAGGAGCTGGCTGGTGTCACAGGGAGGTCACACTCAACTATCTTTGAAAGGTCACAGCCACTGGAAGAGATCCTTGGGGAGTAGAAAAGAGAAAACGACACTTTTACCTTCCAGAAAGGGCCAGAATGAGGATCTAGGGAAGTACAGATAGGTCAACCTGTGCTGGATCAACAGTAAGATGGAGTAAATCATCCTGGAAACCACTTTCAAACATTTGAAGGACAAGAAGGTTATTAGGTATAGTGAAGAGGGATTTATGAAGGGCAGAACGTTCTTCCTCAACCTCATAGCCTTCTACAATGGTGTCCAGCTGAGTGGACAAGTTGGGAGCAGTGGATATTATTTATCTTAGCTTTGAAAAAGCTTTTGCTGCTCTCTGACAAGTAGATCAAATATAGACTATATAAGTGGACGGTGAGGTGGGCTAAAAACTGCTTGATCTGAGGGCTGGGGACATAAGAAAGTGAATTTTCAGAGAGAGGGCAAGTTATCTTGAAGATTTTTCCCACAAAGAAACAAATTTTAACAGGGGGTTTGATCTCTTGGATCTAGCAATGCAATCTGCAGTAGTATTTAGATTGGATATTAGAAAAAAGTTCTTTACTTACAGACAGGAGAATTTTTTCTTTACCCCTAGCTCCAAAACAACTCTCCGTGTGCTACTTCTGCTTTGTTCAGGTAGCGGAATTGTCAACCAAATTCTTTTACAGAGCCCTAAGAGATCATTGGGTGAAAACCATTATAAATGTAGCACATTTAATATTGTACCAGTAAACATTGCTGCCACCTACATTCAATTTTTAACTTATAGAATCATAGAATGTTTGAGGCTGGAAGGGACCTCCAGAGGTCATCTGCTCCAACCTCCCTCCACCAGCAGGGACATCTCTACCTAGGGCAGGCTGCTCAGAGCCCCAGCAAGCGTGACCTTGAAGGACTCCAGGGATGGGGCCTCCACCCCCTCTCTGGGCAGCCCATTCCACTCATCTATCACCCTCATGTTAACTTTTTTCTAATATCCAACCTAAATCTCTCCTTATAGCATCTGCAGTAGTAAGACTACAAAGAATTTTATTGCTAGACCACATATTTTTTCCGTCCCAGAGCTTTGACACTTTTTGACATCACCATGACCAACAGGACACTTTTTAGCTGTAAAAAGAAGGAAAACTCTCCCTATATTGACAAAGCAAATGTTTAAAGCCTTAAATTTCTTATATCTGTGGAAACTTTCTCCAAAACTGCAACATGTTTCTTATTTATGGATCATTAAGTTATTGCAAGCTGCTTGTGGGTCATTTGTTTACTGAATATTGAGACACAAGGTTCTGCTCAGTAGAATTGGTAAATATTACAAAATATCTACGAACGTGCATTTTGAATACAAATCAGAAAATTCCCATTACATATGCAATCTTCTTTTTTTTTTTTTTCATTTCCCATTATATACTCAGCAATATTATTGAAGAAACACAGTTTTCTAAAAGCTCATACAAATGCTCATTTCCTCAGCCCATGATCCGACACGAGGAAATACTGATAAGGTTATCTGCTTCTTTTATTGGGCTTATTAATTTTTGCTGAATATATTCACAGACATGGTGTATCCTACAGAGGAGACAACGCAAAGCCCAACGTTAGGGGAGGAAGGAAAACATGCTTATTGTGCAGGGCTGTGATAGGTCAGCTTTTGAACTTCAGAACTGCTGCTGTTCACAATTTCTGAGTGGCAATTATTCAGTATCTCCAAAAAAAAATAGCTTAATGTACACTGGAACAGCTCAAGTGCCATAGTTTTGCTGCATAGGTCCTATAAAGCTTTTCAACTCAAGTTAGAAAACTTTCTTTTTCATTTATTAAGGTCATAAAGACAATAAAACCTAAGCCAGACCATTATACTGCCAAAGAAGTCAGAACTTGATTTGGGTTGGGTTTTTCCTACTAATTCAAAATTTTAATAGAATAAATTGTTCTGTAGTGATATATGTTGCTTATCCTCCAAAGTTATAAATATCTAAAATGCTACAAGTGTATTTATGCAATTTATATGTAAGTACATAAATATAAGAGTAGGAAATTGTTTGTCTACATTTAAAAAAACTTGTGTTGGAAAGGTTTTGAGGGGGAACAGATCTTCTCCATGGGCTTTCCATGGAGAAATAAATACACACAAGCAACCTGTGGGTCAGATGCTTTTAGGACATTAAACTTAGTGAACAGGACAAGTTGAAATACTCAGCACATACCATTGTCCTATTGGGCATGGCCATGTCCAAGACATCTACCCAGGACCTATGGACTTCATATGGTCATTGGATATGCTTGGAAATCCCAGCTCTTATGTGTTGCAGTCTCTGACTGAGCTGCTGGGATGTCCATCACATTCATTGTTGGGAGGATCATTCAACAATATCCACCAAATCCTCCCATTCCAATGAATCATAGAATCATTTAGGTTGGAAAGGACCTCCAGGATCAGCAAGTCCAACCTTGGTCCAACATCTCCCTGACCCCCAGACCATGTCTCCAAACACCACATCTACTCCTTTGTTGAAGCCCTCCAGGGATGGGGACTCCAGCACCTCCCTGGGCAGCCTGGGCCAGGGCCTGACCACTCTTGCAGCAAAGAACTTCTTCCTCATGGCCAATCTAAACCTCCCCTGGTGCAACTTGAGGCCATCACTTCTTGTCCTGCCATTAGTTCCTTGGGAGGAGAGCCCAACCCCAGCCTCACCACAACCTCCTTTGAGGCAGTTGTAGAGAGCACTGAGGTCTTCTCTCAGCCTCCTCTTCTCCAAGTTCAACAATCCCAGTTCCCTCAGATGTACCTCACAAGACATGTTCTCCAGACCCCTCACCAGCTTTGTTGCCCTTCTCTGCACCCTCTCCAGTCCCTCAATGTCCTTCTTATCCTGTGGTGCATGAAAGAAAACTGCAGCATGAGAAAGAAGTGCCTACTGAGAGAAGTACAAATGTACAGCAAAAAAATCAGAATTTGACTCACGAATACACCAGAACATTGATCAGTTCTTCTTCTATGAAAACTTCTAAATCTTGGGCTTAATGTTCAGTCAAAGGGAATTCCCTCTCTTTTTTTTTTTGCTGAAACAAGGGGAACTGGGAGAGAAAGATGCATAAAGCCTTTTAATTTCTATGAATTGCCACAGCATCTGGGTTTTTTTGTTTCATTTTATGTAAATATATATGCATGTATACCGAATATTTATATGTGTGTATTAGATATCAGGTTCTATTTAAATATAAATGTGTCTGGGCAGATCCATGTTGGTTGTCCCAGACCAGACCTTTGTAGAGAGATACCACTGTAGATAGGTCTCATTGGAAATACTAAGGGCCAGAAGAGCATAAAGTTGAAATAATTCTCTTGCCCTTCTAGGTGGTTCATCACTACAGGTCAAGTTGAAGATTTATTGATTATGTAGCTTACAGGAAGGCCACAGAGCTTCAGCTGACCCTATCTAGGGTTCCCATCAAAGTAGGATGTTTTGAGGTTGGTTGGGATCTCATATGAGTTATCAGACAAAACTAAGACTGCTGAAAAAAACCCCAACAGATCAAACCCCATTTAAAACCAAAATGAGATTTTCAGCTGCCAGAGCTTTATGTTTTCCATTTTCAAAAAGTGCTTTCAAGTAACAATTTGACCTTCTGATATTTTTAGTGTTTTTTTGAAGGTGTCTTAAGTGATTCTGGTCATTGTATGGCAAGTTGGGTCTCTTTGTGTAAACAGCTTTGGTTACCTGTGCTTACACTGAATGGCCCCACTCAGCAGAGCTCCTCTGTTATCCTTTCTGCCCAGTATTTTTAGCATTTTCATAAAATATTCTGAGGTTTTCTGATTTTGTGTTTTGCTTCCGCGATGGGGATGATCCGGCGTAACCGAGACTTCCAAGGAGCTGTGGATTTTTTTTGAAACTAGAAGGAAGGAAAATATTAAAAAAAAAAAAAGGACCTGCAGGATGCCTTTCCCAACAAACCCTTGAGGAGAGAGAGCTGGAAATGATCATCTATTTAAAAAAAGATACAATGTTCTTTCACATGCAAATTGCCAGAGATCCAACTCCCATAGTTCATATCCCAATAGGAGGAAATACAGCAGAGCTGACAGATGTCATCAGTTGACTTAAATGACTGCATAAAAATTCACAACGTAAGTCTTTTATCTACAAACCCTGCATATTTTAGGGGGGGAAAAAAAAAGTGCCAGTGGTTATAGGCTGCTACTTTGACTGCTAAGCCTTTGTCACCTGCAATTCCATGGATAAACAGTCCTAAATGATGCGCCGTGTTCGACTTACTCAACAATATCAATAATTGTCATATAAAATGTTAAAGTCGGATTTTTTTTGAAATAAATAGGGGAAAAGAACCCAGGAATTCCTCTTGTGCATGCACGCTTCTTTCTGATCCAACGTGCAACATTTTTGTAGGCTGTATGTCTGCGAGGAGGTATATATATAATGATGTTTAATGCGTGGTGGAGAGCAAAATTATTGCAGTTTTATATATAGGGAAGCCATATAACAAAAGAGCAGTAGCTGGTGTTTGCCCTTATATGAGATGCAGCCCTATAATAGAGAGCCTTAAAGCTAGGGTTTACTGTACTTTGGGAATTAATCACATAAACTATAAATTGGGTTCAACAGGCTGGCTGGGTAAATAGGCGCAGCTAATGAGGACACTATGAGATCTTATAAGAGCGCTGAGTGCCCCAGGACAAAAGTGCCGAGCTGCACCTGATGGAAAACTAGAAGACATCAAAGCATAAAGGATTAGTGCTCTCACAGTGTTGAGAAATGGCCAGGGGGAGATTCACCAACTTATTACCCACATCCAAGCTAATCCTGTTATCTGCAAAATATGACTGTGTTCAGGAACTGCCACCACCTCAACTTGCAGGAGACTAATTCTGTGTTTACACGGACAAAAGTGTGGGGAGTTTTCGGCTGGGCAGAGGAGAAATTTTAAGGGTTTCCTTTGTGTGAAATGCATGAAGAAGAGAAAATATAAATTAGTCCTTTAATGGCTAATCTGTATCCTATAGAACAGAATTTCTTCTCGGAGAATTCAGGACAAAAGTCACCTACAATTTGTTCTCTCCTCTTTAGCTGGCACGTAGTTGTACTTTCCTAAAAGAAAATCAAAAATACATTGAAAGTAACTTTGAAGACAAGAAGGGATTGATAGGCCCCCAATATCTCTGCCCAGGAAACCTTTTGTGCATTAAACGTCTGCCTGATGTTTTTTTTTCCAGCACAATAAAAGTAGGTGAAAAATATCCCAAGGTCCTTGCCGGCACACCACAAAATATAGTTCATTATCCAGCTTAAGGTATGTGAGTAGGCTCAGAATTTTGGGAAAAGGTTTATAATTTCCAATACTAGAAATCTAATCTTTTTTTTTATATATATACAAAAGAACAAACTGGTACAGACAGCACCTATGGCAAAGACTGGAACTTATTTTTTTAATTTGAATAAAACAGAAATAGGCCCAAATGGTATCTCTTGGAGCAGGTAATTTAGGGAAAAGGTCTCCGACTTATATTTAATCTAAACATGCAATATGTGGCTCATCAGCAGCAAGGATGGTTGCCTCCAGGGCAGAGTGTAGGCATGATTACCCAGGCAAGCCCATGGCTAAGTATTTATATGGCATTAAGGAACACCCCCGGCACCCGGATCTTGCAGGCGAGGATTTATCTTGCTATCTAAGGGAAATGATTCATTTTGTAGGTTTTAATTCTTAGGGATGCAAGAATGCCCAAGTGCTTGGTGGTGGAAAAGAAGCATTGTAAGGACAGCGTTGCCCACGGGCTTCCTTTGGCTTTTTACTCTTGTTGCTGTTTCACAGCAACCATACCTGAGTTGGGAGAATATTGCAATTAGCGATGAAAAATAAGCACCCTGGTGAGTCAAAGTGTGAGTCAAAGGTACCATCCTGGCTTGTATCAGACACAGCACAGCCAGCAGGGCTTTAGATTGGAAATTAGAAGGAAATTCTTCACTCTGAGGGAGGTGAGACACTGGCACAGGTTGCCCAGGGAGGTTGTGGATGCTCCATCCCTTGAGGTGTTCAAGGCCGGGTTGGATGAGGTCCTGAGCAGTCTGGTCTAGTGGGAGGTGTCCCCGTCATGGTAGGGGGGGGGGGTTGGAACTGGATGATCTTGGAAGGTCTCTTCCAACCTAAACCATTCTATGATGCTATAACTGTGATTGTCCCCCTGTACTTGGCATTGGTGAGGTTGCACCTCAAAGACACCCTCTCTACAAGAAGGACCTTGAAGGGCTGGAGCATGTCCAAAGAAGAGCAATGAAGCTGGTGAAGAGTCTAGAGCACACGTCTGGTGAGGAGTGGTGTTATTTTATGCTTTTGAGAACTAAGCTTGCCCAGAGAAGCAACAGTCAGTTTATAGAATCATAGAATCATAGAATGTTTCAGGCTGGAAGGGACCTCTAGAGATCATCTTGTCCAGCCTCCATTATTTTCAATGTGCTCCTTTAAGGGACCTGTAGCAAGGCATTTACTCCATTTAAACTCATAAATCTTAAAGTGTTAGTTCTCAAAATGATATTCAGTGGGGTTCTTGACATAAGAGTACTTTACCCCCAATAACTACATATATTTAGAGCATAGAAAATGCTATATTTGGGCTAGTCAATCTATGTTTTCTCTTGGAGCTGTGGGTGTGCAACTCGTTTTCAATAGATAACTAAAAGTGTGAAGTTAGATCAAGTGAATTTCACCTTTTCCAACCATTTCTTCATTTTTTTTCTCCCAAGTTACGCATGTCCACACTTCATCTTTTGTTTTTATATGCTATAATAATCTTTTCATACCCAAACCAGAAATGTTTCCAGGGACTGGGTGATGTACACCTGTGAGTTTTTATATTTATCTCATGTCCCAGGAGGCTGAAATGGATAAAAGTCAAGACTTGGTTCGGATTTCTCCATTATCTGGGAGATTCACAGTTTTAATTTTATGGTGAAAATCGTTTAAAATTATTTACTATTTTTATAATTATTAATGTCCATGATTAGAATAAAAACTGGCTTATATTTCTGCTATTGCTCTCATCACAGATTTTCCTGGCTCTGGTGAGAAGAGGTGTTATTCTGGTGGATGATGTGCACACATGTGACAAGGGTCACTATAATCTGCAAGAGCCAGCTATAGAATTTCTCAAACAAACTGAGTGTTGCCCTCTTACCCTGTTGGTGGGTGACCTTGTGTGGGGAAAGAATGAGACCTCATGCAAATAAGCCTGTGGTATAGACAGTTACTTCTTCAGAGTTAAAATTTCTTCAGTCACATTCAAGCTCTTTGTTCTTAAATCGTGTTTCCCTTCAGGGAATCTTCATAGAGGAACCATGAGGTACAGCTTTGTATAGATCTGGGCTAAATTAGTCTAATTCTCAAGGAATGGTCATATAGTGCAGCCTTCTGAGGCTCATGGGGCTGTCTTTAGTATTGTAGAAGCAGGATGATCAAGAGCTTATGACCTAGTCTGGAGAAGGCTCCAAGGTGACCTTCTTGTGGCCTTCCAGGATCTGAAGGGGGCTACAAGAAAGTTGGGGAGGGACTTTTGAGGATGTCAGGTAGTGGTAGGACTCGGGGGGAATGGGTCAAAAGTAGAGGTGGGGAGATTCAGATGAGACATTAGGAAGAAGTTGTTGCTCATGAAGCTGGGGAGACACTGGCCCAGTTTGCCCAGAGAGGTGGTGGAAGCCCCATCCCTGGACATTTGGAAGGCCAGGCTGGCTGGGGCTGTGAGCAACGTGATGTAGTGAGAGGTGTCCCTGCCCATGACAGGGGGGTTGAACTAGATGATCTTGAAGGTCCCTTCCAACCCTGACAATTCTATGATTCTACAGAGTGGACCTCCATTTAACTATCACTATATTAGGGATAAAATGCAAAATATCATCTTAATCTTTCTTGATTCATCCCTTAGTGACAAAAAATGCTGACAAATATTATAGATGACCTCCATGTTAGGACTCCTGATGTCCTGCTCATGTTGGTATAGAACAATTGATCCAAAAGTGAAGCAAATCCGGACATTTTGAGTTCACTTAACAAGAAGTTAAATAGCACCAAACTTGTAAAACTAAGTCATATTTTGCAAGGTACATTCAAAATTTTAGGCTAGACTGAGGAGCAGGAAAGGCCTGAGGTGAGCAGTGTCTTTGGAGTCATCAGTGTTCTCTGGGCCTGCTTATGGCCATGTGTGGCTGGAAAGCACTAATTAGATTAGATATACTTGGCTAGAAGGCAGAAAGCTTAAAACATTAACTTTTTAAACATGTGCATACATTTGGAATGTAACATATTCTGCTTTTTTGAAGGTATGTTCTGAGTAAATACCTTGGCAGCATGATGTTATCCTTTTTTTCAGAAGGAAATATGCAGTTTCAGAGTCAAATATTGCTCTTTTACAGTGTTCAGAGAGAGCCAAAAATGGTACTAATTTCTTTGCTGTTTTTTTCAGTTAGAAAATAGAAATTCTTTACATTTACTGCCATTAAAAAAAATGGACTTATTTTTTTTTAGTTCATTTTTTATGTTTATAATCACGGAGGAATAGGCTAAATAAGCCATTTTTTTGATGTGATGTAGTGGGAGGTGTCCCTGGGCATGGCAGGGGGGTTGGACCTAGATGATCTTGAAGGTCCCTTCCAACCCTGACAATTCTATGATTCTATGAAATGAACCAGCTCCTCTCCACAATTTCAACTGGATGGATGCCAGCATGACTCTTTAGGATGGTCTGGCTACAGTTAAACTAAACTAAAGAGGTCCTTTCTGGATATTGACCCACATTCATACATACTGCTAGACTGTTAACACAGTCCCTGCAGTGGTTTTGACTTCTACTAATTCAGGCAATTGAAATTATTTCCTATTCTTCAAATCTGCAGGCACACGAAACCAAAAGTAACCATCTAATCTATCTTCTGAAAATATGTAGCCTGGGGATTTTCACCCAGTACTTCTCAAAGGGAATATCTTGTTGGAAGATGTTTCATTTGAATCTTTGTTCTACCTGAATGACAGAGTTGTCCAAAAAAAAAAAAATGGATAAAATGGGTCACTATGAAGGCATGAGGTGTTTGGGAGAATTTTTCCTATCCTGCATATCAACTAGCTTTGTTCTGGACAAAATCATAGAATCATAGAATGTTTCAGGCTGGAAGGGACCTTTAGAGGTCATCTTGTCCAACCACCCGACACAAGTAGAGATTACTCAAAACTTCCCAGCAGGGCAGACAAGCTTGAATTTTGTTGGCTTAGGATGAGATAATGGGTAAATACATGACAATTTACCTTTCCTGGTTTCCCCTTCATCTCCTTGCTTTGTTGGAACACACAAGACCCCTCAGTCAAAAAAAACGAGCAGTCAAAACACCTTCTCTTTGGAAATACCATAAACTTGGAGGAACTCTGCTAATATAAAACTTTCCACTGGGAAGAACTGAGAGGAATGGTGAGTAGAGCAAGCCTGTCAAGTGATAATTTATATACTGAGGAGTCAAAATAGATGAGTGTCTGTGGGATCACTTTTTGTAGCATTCAGAAGGTGAACAGGCAGAACTTTTTTACCTTTAAAGGAGCAACAATTTATCTTGAGAGCTGGTTTGATTATATATAATATATGATACATATTATATAATATATAATGATATAGAATAATTAATTTTATTTTGAAATAATAAAATTACTCTAATATTAATTAAAATTTTATATTATATTATATCTAAAATATTGTTATATATTAAATGAAATTAAACAAAATTAATAATAATTAATTTATTGGTTAATCAATAAATGATTGATACTATTATATATACATAATAATTTATTTCAGTGGTCTAGATGAACTTGTGAGGGCAAGAAAATGAAATGAAGAAAGTCTACCTTGTAATTTCCAACCACTTTGTGGATACACTGAGAAAGATCAGTCAAGTGCAGTAGGTTTTGTTCATCTTTATGTTCTGTGCCTATTCAAAGTAAATTAAGGGGAGTTTTTTCTGGTTTTAAGACAAGGTCCTACAAACACATGGGAACACAAGTATTTTTTACTTGAGGAATATGATCCATAAATAAATAGTCTGGGACTTAGGAGGCCTTATGAGTTTCTTTCTGAGACTTAGATTCATAGAATCATAGAATGTTTGAGGCTGGAAGGGACCTCTAGAGGTCATCTGGTCCAACCTCCCTACACAAGCAGGGACATCTCTACCTAGGGCAGGCTGCTCAGAGCCCTCAGACCTTAAACTGAATATTTATAATGTTACTTTGGGAGATCTGCATTTAGGTAATGCAGGACTCTTCTGCATGTTTTGCATTCCACTGCAATCCAAAGTTTAGAATTATGTCATCAGACTTCTGTTCTATGCTGTGGACACTCCTGAAAATAAACTTAACAAAAAAAACTCCACACAGTTTGGACAGTCACTGAGGATTTGTGATCTTGAGCTTCAATCTTCTTAGAAGATTGCTGTCTAAATCTTATCTGCAGACTGACATATCTTCTTGCTCAGGCATTTTTAATTTCAAGGGATTTTCAGCTCTCAGAAAATGTCCTAACTAAAAATTCAGAAGTATGTTTTTAACCTGTTGCACTTCGTAGATTTTATGTGTGATTCTTCTATGCTCTTTCAGGCATTTTCTGTATTATGAAATAGAATCATAGAATCATAGAATTGTCAGGGTTGGAAGGGACCTTCAAGATCATCTAGTTCCAACCCCCCTGCCATGGCCAGGGACACCTCCCACTACATCAATTGCTCACAGCCCTGGCCAGCCTGGCCTTCAAAATGTGCAGGGATGGGGCTTCCACCACCTCTCTGGCCAACCTGGGCCAGTGTCTCCCCACCCTCCTGGGCAACAACTTCCTAACGTCTCATCTCAATCTCCCCACCTCTACTTTTGAGCCATTCCCCCCAGTCCTATCACTCCCTGACATCCCAAAAGGCCCTCCCCAACTTTCTTGTAGCCCCCTTCAGATCCTGGCAGGTCACAATAAGGTCTCCTTGGAGCCTTCTCTTCTCCAGACTGAACAACCCCAACTCTCTCAGGCTGTCCTCGTAGGAGAGGTGCTCCAGCCTCTGACCATCCTCGTGGACCTTCTTTGGACATGTTCCAACATGTCCAGATCTTTCTTGTGATAGGGGCTCCAGAACTGGACGCAGGGCTCCAGGTGGGGTCTCATGCGGGTGGAGTACATCAAGGTTTAGAAATGGCAGAACAGAATTTTTCCATTGTCTGCAAGGAAAAGGTAAGATAACGTGGTTAACATGAAGTCAGGTGAATCCTACCCCCAAGGACTGGGACAAGCAGTTAGATGAATAGTTAGATCCCTATTTTGTGGATCCTAATCTGGTTTATATGTGCGCCTAAGTTCATCCCATATAATTGAACTGTCTTGGATTGGGAAGGAATTGTCCCAGGGTTCTTCTGTAGTCAGTAGAGACAGATCTGCACCTCCACATTGTATTTAGAGCTTAGGCGGGTCTCCTAATGGTGAACTCATTTCTGTGCACGTTGAACAAAAGGCATCAAGAAGAACCAGCAGAGAGAAATTTGGTGTGGAACTCATTCATCTTCAGCTCTGCCTAAATTAGGTTGTAGGCTGGAAGTCCTTAAGCCCTTGACAGTGACAGAGTTTGCTTACTTTTTAGCACTCTCCAATCCTAAATGTGCTTAAATGCCTTCCTGCTCCTCTGAAAGTTCAGTGTTGCTTTAGCTACCCATACGTAGCTGGAAATGTCTGCTCATATTCTAGGCTTGAGCAGAACAATATCTGAATTTTACTCAAGTCTCTTTGGAAGGTGCCTGAAACATGGGACATAGCCAAAAAATGATCTCCCAGCAAGACTGTGGTGCCAAAGTGATACTTCTGTCATTTAAACATAATTTATGGAAGTGTGAAATACTTCAGGATCCCGTCTCCTGGACTACATTGCTTTACTAAGCACTAAAGGTCTAAAATCATAGAATCATAGAATGTTTGAGGCTGGAAGGGACCTCCAGAGGTCATCTGGTCCAACCTCCCTACACCAGCAGGGACATCTCTACCTAGGGCAGGCTGCTCAGATCCCCAGCAAGCCTGACCTTGAAGGACTCCAGGGATGGGGCCTCCACCCCCTCTCTGGGCAGCCCGTTCCACTCATCTATCACCCTCATGTTAAAGAACTTTTTTCTACTATCCAGCCTAAATCTCTCCTTTCCTGGCTTAACACCATCACTCCTTGTTCTATCATTACAAACCCTTTTGAATAGACCTTCCTCCATCTTCCTGTAGCCCCTTCAGATCCTGGAAGGTCACTCTAAGGTCCTCCCAGAGCCTTTTCTTCTCCAGGCTGAAGAGCCCCAACTCTCTCAGCCTGTCTTCATAAGAGAGATGCTCCATTCCCCTCATCATCTTGGTGACCCTCCTCTGGACACTCTCCAATATCTCCACATCACATTAAGTGTATCTAGGCACCAAGACACAATTCACCCTCACCAAGAAGGGATTTAAAGACAAAGAGAAGATAAGCTCAGGAATGTTCCCGAGGAAAAGTTGCTCTCTTAAAAGAAGCCATAACCCTGAACTGTGGCAGTTTGCATAGTGCTGTGTTGATGTTTTTAATGAATATTGAAGCCAGGAGGCTTTCCTATTATATTTGCCTGGTTGGCATTACCTTGCTATGGTTCTAGGTGAAGTGCTGGTACAATACCCACAATTCCTCCAGCTCCCCAGCCCGCTGCAGCCTCAGCTATAGTAGCTGACAATGTAATACTCATTCAGCAGCTGATTATAATTAAAAATATCAGAATAATTAAAGTCCTCAGCTTGACAAGCAGAGCCATAACTTTGCCTTCAGACATTCCTCTCTAATTAGTTAATTAATCCTAATGCAAATTATAAGCAATAATTAGTCAGCCAAGCTTGACATAAAAGTCTGCTGACTTACAGCTAAAAGGCTTTTCTGGTTGTTGGTTTGGAGCTTCTTAAGGTGTCTTTTGTCCACTCATGGTTTCTGTGTCTCTGGTCCCGTTAACTTGCTGCTGATATATAGATATGCAAATGAGTTTGCCAAGTGAGAAGACAGCTATAAAAATTTGCACTACCATAGGCACTATTTTATTTGCTTAATAAACTGGGTAGTCACGATGTGGATGGAATATAAATAAAACATTGCATATGCATTCTAATATAACATAAATGTATCTTTTTATACAGTATAAATGTATCTTTTTATACAAATACATACATTTAAGAACTTTCCCCTTCCCAGGTTTAGCCTGTAGATGGTCTGAGATGTTGTGGACCATGACATCATGTAAAACCCAACGTGATTCTAAGATTAAGTTAGATTCCCATCTCCCATATCGTAAATGAAATCAAATTCTTTAGTACCAGGACAACTGGTATCTGATTCATGTTTTTCCATAGGATTTTAGCAGATCAGGACTCTGTTAAAGTGAGATAATTTGAATTATCATCAGAGAAATCAAATTTGGCAAGGCAGCTAATATTGGTGTGCTGCATTCCACAAAGCAACGGTGCTGACAGAAATACTCACAAATGACTTGAAACACTCAAGGATGCTTATATATTTATTTTTTAAAACCATTTTCTCTCAAAGTATTCCTGTTTACATAAATAACCCCAAAGTTCCAACGCCTAAAAAAAGTAAAAATGGAAAAAATATTCAGAATGTTTAAATACTTTGTAGTGAGAATCCTTTTTCTAACAGATAGTAAGTACATTTTTAAAATATTATATAATGTTTATTTTCATCCTAGCTTCTCATGCAGCTAAAGGTAAGTGGGATCACAGGAGCAAAGGACACTTGGCAACCTATTTATATACATGTTTTTCTTGTGACGCTTTAATCACATCAAACATCCTGGCTATGAAGAATTAAACTCAGAAACATGTGTTTAACCTACACTTTTCTGAGCCAACACAGTTACATGCCTTGTGCTGGTAATAGGGCATTGAGAACAGAAATAATAATAATAAAAAAAGCTGGAGTCAGGATAAAACCAGATTAACTTATCTGAATTCCCTTGAATTTGTATCATTTTGCTTAAATGAGGAGTTTTAAACATCTTTAATTTAGCTGCAGCAAAAAACCATCATCAAGACCCATTGTTAATCCTCTTGCTCTTCATCTCACCTGGCTTGAAGAGTCTGAGCTATGGCAGTTAAGACCCAAAGAGACCCTCTAGAGTTAGGGAGGGGAAGAAATTCATATTGTAGTCTGGCCAGAATCACCCCTGGGGATACCAATCTTTTCCCACTGTCTACAGAGAGAAGATAAGGTGGTGATAGCCCCGAATTAAGCCTCTCAGTGAAGTGCCTAAAGTTGGGCGAGAAAATCTGAGCCTTGTTGAACAGCTCGAGTGATCCAAAATGTGGGATGCTATCTATTTATAGTGTTGCTCTACTCTCTGTCTGCTCACTTGGTGAAGGGAATAAAATAGAACAGGAGCTACTATGAGCAAATCACACAATGGGTTTGAAAAAAGCTCTTTTCAGGCAATTTCACCTTCAAATTTTCAGGCTGCACAGAGAAACCCAAATCGTGTGGGAATAAGCAGGTGAATTTTCATACTCTTTGGAAATAGTCTTTAAATCTGGCAATGGTAATATTAGGTTACCACAGAAGATCATGTTCAGGTGCAAATAATGGGGAAACATTGCAAATCTTAGGGGGGTAAAGCTTCTGTATGTACATGAAAGGAGGAGAAAGCATTTGTATGTGTGGAAAAATATCTCACAGACATCATGAGGATGGACTAGATGATCTTTCGAGGTCCCTTCCAATCCCTAACATTCCGTGATCATCATGAAGCCATATCTTGGGCAGCATCAAAATAAGTGTGGCCAGCAGGATGAGGGAGGGGATTCTACCCCTCTACGAGTATCTTGTGAGACCCTATCTGGAGCACTGTGTCCAGCTCTGGAGCCTCCAACACAAGAGGGACATGGACCTGTTGGGGTAGGTCCAGAGGAGGGCCACAAAGATGATCCAAGGGCTGTAACACCTCTCTTACAAGGACAGGATGAGAGAGTTGGGGGTGTTCAACCTGGAGGAGAGAAGGCTCCAGGGAGATTTCATCGCAGCCATCCAGTGTCTGAAGGGGGCCTACAAGAAAGCTGGGGAGGGACTTTTTATGAGGGCTTGTAATGACAGGACAAGGGGTAATGGGCTCAAACTGGAAGAGGGGAGATTTAGATTGGAAATTAGGAGGAAATTCTTCACTCTGAGGGTGGTGAGACACTGGCACAGGTTGTCCAGGGAAGTTGTGGATGCACCATCCCTGGAGGTGTTCAAGACCAGTTTGGCTGGGGCTTTGAACAACCTGGTCTAGTGGGAGGTGGCCGTGCCATGGCACGGGGGCTGGAACTAGATGATCTTTAAGATCACCTCCGACTCAAACCATGCTATGATTCTATAACTCCCAGGTGTTAGAGGTTACTCCAAATTTGTACCAACTTTTGGGGATCAGTTAGAATTAGAGGCTTGCACTTGCATTCTCCTTTTTGCTAATATCATCTCAGGGCAGGAGCAGAAACAGGTCATAGAATCATACAAACCCTTTTGAACAGACATTCCTCTGCCTTTCTGGAGCCCCTTCAGGTCCTGGAAGGTCACTCTAAGGTCCCCTCAGAGCCTTCTCTTCTCCAGGCTGAACAGCCCCAACTCTCTCAGCCTGTCTTCAGATGAGAGATGCTCCATTCCCCTGAGCATTTTGGTCGTCCTCCTCTGGAGACGCTTTTAATATAGTGATTGCAGACCTGTGACTTTCTAATTGTTGAAATTCTTACTCCAGTCTGTGTATTTCTTTTGCTAACTGGCTGTTGCTTCTAAGGCCATGGTTGATCCCACCAAAATTTCGGTCTCTGAAGTGTTGACTTTGTCCAGTCACCCAAAGATCCTTCTAGAGAAGAAATCTGAGAAACATTTCCTGAGGCCATCAAGGAGTTGGGAACTCTTGCTTCTACCTTTCTGGTATAAGGCAATATAAGGATATTAGAATGTGAAGCTTCTAATTCTTAGTAAAGTGCCTGGAAGTAGATGGGAAGACGTTCAGCCTGAGAATCATCCACTCCAGTCCCACAAACACCCCTCCAGTCCCTTCCCTGTTCTTCATTCACTCCTTTCAGCAGGTATCAAGAAATTTCAGGGATTTACGACAGGAATTTCCGACCCTCCAGGAAACTGAAGGGCCCTAATCTCCATTTAACTATTTCATTTAAATGTTCTTCAACTTAGCAAGGCTTCTTTCCCCACCACCACCCCCGACCTGGCTTTCATTATGCAGCACTTTATACACATGAATTATTTTTCCCCTAATGAGAAACGCGGTGATTTTTGGGTGCTAATGGAAAGTGGTGGGAAATTAATGAGAGATGGGAAACGAGGGCAGATTTTATTTTTTCAATATGCCTGTGCATGAATGGGAGTTACTCTGTTGTATCAAGGGGAGAATAGATTAAACATTTTGGAATGCACAACCCAAGAGGGATAGTTAATCCTGGTTTTGACAATCACAAATGTAATACGTACAAATGAGGGGAAGCATTATGCATGATTTTCCTCATTTTACATACAGCACAATATGTTATTTTCCAGCTCTTAATTCATGTCTTCATTAAGTAAAACTGCTCTAAGTCTAGCTGGAGCCTGCTGTAGATGTGGGAAAAGAATTAAGATCTCAACAATGATACATTAAGTTTTCTTTTCTTTATAAAATGTCTCAGGACGTGAGATTTTTATTAGCAGAGGGAAATATATGATAGGAAAATGTGGCAATCAGGCTTACTGTGCTTGGCTGCTATTGACCGACCTGTAGTGGTTGCACAGGCCACCAGCTGGAGTTGTCAATGTCATGGCCAACCAGTGTAGTTATCTGGTCTTTTCATAGGATCATTGTCAGGGTTGGAAGGGACCTCAAAGATCATCTAGGTCCAACACCTCCCACTACATCATGTTGCTCACAGCCCCATACATCTTAGCCTTCAAAATGTCCAGGCATGGGGCTTCCACCACCTCTCTGGCCAACCTGGGCCAGTGTCTCCCCACCCTCATGGCCAAGAACTTCTTCTTAACGTCTCATCTCAATCTCCCCACCTCTACTTTTGACCCATTCCCCCAGTCCTACCACTACCCAACAGCCTAAAAAGTCCCTCCCCAGCTTTCTTGTCCTTGGGATCTCTGGAGTGGGATTCATCTCACCTAACTTACCAACATCAAGAAGGTGAGTCTAAATTGGTCATCTAAGGTCTTTTGACAGGTGCTGGATCCTTCTGATCCTTCAGAAGGTAAGTCACCTCTCTTGGGTGCCTATTTTGGGATAAGGTGAATGGAGTGGTCAAGAACTGGCCCAGGCTGCCCAGGGAGCTGGTGGAGTCACCATCCCTGGAGGGGTTCAAGAAATGAGTAGATGTGGTGCTTGGAGATCTTCCAACCTTTTGACAAGATGACACTTCCAGACATGGTCTAGGGGTCAGGGAGATGTTGGACAAAGTTTGGACTTGATGATCCTAGAGATCTTTTCCAACCTAAATGATTCTATGATTTTCCTTTATGTTCACTTTTAAGCTGGTTTAACTAGGACACATATCCTTATGTTGTCTTGATGTAGCCTTTGAAAGTAATTCCTTGATTTCAGCCATTTTCTTGCCTGGTGTAGAACAGTCAGCACAGCAACATGGGAACTGAGAATGGGATTCAGCTTCCTTGTTGCTCAGCTTTAAAAAGTGTCTCATCCCAATAACTCTCTGTAAAGTCAATTGATTTACACCAGACACTAACTAACATAAACCTAAAAATAAGCATAACAAATCTCACTAACAGTATCTAATTCAAATGAGGTCAAATTTGACTGGCTATTACTGCTACATATTGGAAAAAAAATTGGTTATTACTGCTACATATTGAAAAAAAAAAATTGTTTCATGTTTATTCCTGAGAAGAAATACAATTTGGTCTTCAGGGTATTCCAGTGTTCAGTATCAAGAACACAATTGTGTAACTGTTTAGTCAATGGCTTATATGAATGCATTTTGTATTTAGTAATTTAGAAAAAGAAAGCAATATTTCTTTTTTTTATTGGAGAACCCCACTGCTAAACATCTCTCCAGCTAATGTTTAATAACTACCTTGCTTTATCTTGTACCAATCTTGACAATAATTAACCTGAAACAACTGCAGTTGTTTTTAATACAGGAACAGGTTTACTTTGACAATTTTAATTTGCTTGTTAAATAAAGGGTAAATAGTTACAATCATGACACTCTTAAGTGAAGAAATGAAGAAATTCTACGTTTTTCCTTCTTTGGAGCCTAAGGGCATCTTCCTTAACGTGGAGTCAGCACTAGTGGGTGAGGTTAGAACATGCTGAGTTTGGCCAAGATGCAAACTGATCTCCCACAAAGATTGAGAGAAACTCTGAGGTAGCAACGAGCATAAATTATGTGGAGGTGTTTCTTTTGAAAAAAAATCCCCAAGAACAGCTAGAGTTGTTCTGTGGGGTATCATATAGGGGGAACTAGATGATCTAGTTCCTAGATGATCTAGATCTAGATCTACTCTGCCCTGGGGAGACCAAAGCTGGAATATTGTGTCCAGTTCTGGGCCCCTCAGCTCAAGAAGGACACGGAACTGCTGGAGAGAGTCCAGCACAGAGCCACAGAGATGATGAAGGGAGTAGAACATCTCCCTGTGAGGAAAGGCTGAGGGAGCTGGGGCTCTTTAGCTTGGAGGAGACTAAGGGGTGACCTCAGGAATGGTTATAAATCTGTCAAGGGAGAGTGTCAGGAGGATGGAGCCAGGCTCTGCTCAGGGACATCCAGTGACAGGACAAGGGGCAATGGGTGTGAGCTGGACCAGAGGAGGTTCCACATCAATATGAGAAGAAACTTCTTCCTGGTGAGGGTGCCAGACACTGGCCCAGGCTGCCCAGGGAGGTTGTGGAGTCTCCTTCTCTGGAGATGTTTAAAGCCCCTCTGGACGTGTTCCTGTGTGACCTGCTCTGGGTGATCCTGCTCTGGCAGGGGGGTTGGACTAGATGATCTTTTGAGGTCCCTTCCAATTCCTGACATTCTGTGATTCCGTGATCTTTAAAGTCCCTTCCAACTCTGACAACTCTGTGATTCTATGACTGTTGGCTGACATCATATTGATACTCTGCTGGTCAAAAAGACACAGTTAACAATTCTATTATTATTATTATTGGTTTTTGTAGGAAGAATTGACTTGATAGGTTCTGTGCTATGACTAAGATTTTCATAACTGTGCAAGGAAGCTTGGAACCAATCCAATTGAAGTATCTGCTTTCTGATCTGAAGATAATAGTTTCTATTTTTAAACTGAAATTGGAACCTACAAGTAACAGGGTTCCTATGCCAGATTAATACACTTAATCAGATACACTTGTTTCTCCTACTAGAAATCTTGTAACCATTGAGATGGGTGGGCAGATCTAGGAAGGAAATAGATTTAAAATTTTGTTTGAATGTAATTTAAAAAAAAAAAATTAAACAGAACCAATTTTTTATGACAGGGTGATGGACTCATATGGAGAAAAATGTTTTTTAAGTAACCCTGGGGAGCTATAGTTAAACGTAGAACAAACTTTTATTTAATTACAAGTTTTAAAAATAGAAATTCAGAGTATCTCATCTCAAAAAAAGGTTGAAATGGAGTATTTTGAGTTTACCAGGACATTCCATTCTTTTCTTGTGTGTTTTGGGTAGAGTCGACTGACTTGAAATCAGAACGTTTCCACCACACATTCTATGCTCCACAACTCTGCATTTTGAGAAGGAAAATAAAGGTTTGCACTGGAAATTTTCCAGATTGCTTTGTTTTGATTTCTTAAGTCGATTCTCTCATTCCTTAGGCTTCTGGACAGAAACTCTCAGCGTGGTGTCACAACCCAAAGTGCTCATGAACCACCCTCCACCTCCAAACAATGTAAGTTCAGAGAGTTTTCTCATCTAGCGTTATAGAATCATAGAATGTTTGAGGCTGGAAGGGACCTCCAGAGCTCATCTGGTCCAACCTCCCTACACCAGCAGGGACATCTCTACCTAGGGCAGGCTGCTCAGAGCCCCAGCAAGCCTGACCTTGAAGGACTCCAGGGATGGGGCCTCCCCCACCTCTCTGGGCAGCCCATTCTCATCTATCACCCTCATGTTAAAGAACTTTTTTCTAATATCCAGTCGAAATCTCTCCTTTCCCAGCTTACAACCATTACTCCTGGTCTTATTGTTATAAACCCTTTTGAATAGACTTTCCCCCACCTTACGTATCCTTCAGATACTGGAAGTTTTGCCTGTGCTCGTGTGGTTTATACCTCTGGCTTTTTTTCCCATGAGCTTCTGTCCTTCCACTACATCAGAAAAGCCCCAGAGCAGTTTGGGAACCTGCTTTTTCAGCCCTGTTTGCTGACTTTCAGTCCACTGCACAGGTGGGAGCGTGAGTCTAAGGCATGTAGGAGGCCCTGAGCTTCCCTGATGTGTCATAATTGAACACCTGCTCTAAATAGCTCTGTGCCGAGCCACTGGGAGAAATCTGTGGAGTGCTCAACAGCCCTGAACGTTTTCCATCTCTCACCTGGGCAGGTGGTCTCACGTTTGAACTCTGCTATTGAAATAACCCCAAAGAGATGTGGTTTCAAGACCTCCTCAAGGCCTTTTTGTTCGTGGCTGCTGCTCTTTTTAAAGGTAAGGGGTAATCCTGAACCTTTAGCAATCCTGGGGTATCTTTATATTCAGAGTATTTACAGGTAGCTGGGAAACCAACATAATACTGACCATAATAATGGACATGGATAGAATCATAGAATCAATCATAAAATCATAGAATCATAGAAACATAGAATTATAGAATCATAGAATCGTAGAAATGTAGAAACATAGAATCATAGAAATATAGAATGGTTTGGGTTGGAAGGGACCTCCAAAGCTCATCTAGTCCAACCCCCCTACAAGAAGGAGGGACATATCTAACTAGGTCAGATTGCTCAGAGCCCCATCAAGCCTGACCTTGAATGCCCCCAGTAATGGGCCCTCCGCCACCTCCCTGGGCAACCTCTTCCAGTGATCTATCACTCTCTATATGGATGACTTAATCTATATATGACTATATGTATCAAGAACCTAGAAGAGTTCTTAGAAAAGAGCACAAAATGAGTTCCTGGTAATAAACGACATAAAATAAATGTATCTGTGGGAAAAGAGGCTAAACACAGAATTTCCTGTAGTCTTTGAGCCTGTCTCTAGAGTCTTTTGGTAAACATGGAGTTCTCCAAGACCTCATAACTCTCTACTGGCAGCAAAGGTTATGTCTATACCAACAAACAAATCAAAGCCAGAGCATGTTCTCAATTTCCACCCTCCACTTATCCAGAAGATATAATTGTTTGCATCCTACTGTACAGTTTTGGCTTGCACTGCTGAGCACTCTCCTAGACTGTGCCTGGGCATGGTCCAGGGGATTTGCACGTGCTAATGGGATGCTCCCAACAGTTTGGACACTGCTATCCTGGATGGGAAGAGAATTTAGGCATGTGCCTACAAGCCAGGCTGTTCTCCTGACCTGCAGGGTGGGACTGACCTCGAAGTGATCCGTGACTTGTTTTATTCAATCATATGCACGTAACCAAAAGGTCAAAAGCAAACCTGGTAAAATAGTTTGGGCTTGAACCTGACTCCTGCTGAGATGCAGCTCACACAACCAGGTGACCATAAACTGATTCATGATGGCTTAAAGTGATGGCTCAAAACTAGGGGTGGGGAGATTGAGATGAGACATTAGGAAGAAGTTGTTGCCCAGGAGGGTGGGGAGACACTGGCCCAGGTTGCCCAGAGAGGTGGAGGAAGCCCCATCCCTGGACATTTTGAAGGCCAGGCTGGCTGGGGCTGTGAGCAACGTGATGTAGTGGGAGGTGTCCCTGGGCATGGCAGGGGGGTTGGAACGAGATGATCTTGAAGGTTCCTTTAAGGCTCCTCTGGCCTGAGTGCTGAGGTGAAAGGCAAATAGAAAGCCAGGAGACCACCCCTTCCTTCTTCATACAAGGTCCACCTCTAAGGCTACGGATCTAACTCTCACCCTAGTTAACATCTTTGTTCTTGGAGTCATAGAATCATAGAACACCAGGTTGGAAGGGACCTCAAGGATCATCTAGTCCAACCTTTCAAGATAGAAAGATCCAGTTTAAATGAGCTGCCCCAGCACCCTGTCAAGCTGAGTCTTAAAACTGTCTAATGTGAGGGAATCCATCACTTCCCTTGGGAGACTATTCCAATGTTTAATTGTTCTCATGGTAAAGAATTTTCTTCTGGACTCTAATCAGAATCTTGCAACCATTCCCCCTTGTTTCTTGTAAAAAGGGAGTCTTCTTCATCTTGATAGCCACCCTTTATGTCCTGGTCCATGGTGAGAAGGTCTGAGCCATAAGGACCATAATAATGGCCGAAATATCTCATAACTTTTATATCACTAGCCCTTAAAATTCCTTCAACTACCCCCATCAATCCTGTGTTTAAAGAAATCAGAACCTGTATTTTTTTTCATCCTAAATCTTTACTCCAGAGAGGTCTTTGGACCTCTTCTGAAAAGCCCAACCAAGAGGAATTTTTACTTAAAAGCAGTGTAGGATTGAAGTGAGCAGTGTGGAATTAAAGTGTTTGTGAGGTACGTTATGAGCTGGGAGTTTATTCTCAATTCAGTCCCAGGAAATATCCATTTTCCTGAAGAAGCAGCAGTTGTCATATTTTGCTGCTGTCGTGTGTGTAATATCAATCTCATGTTTATTTATGCATGTAAAGATTTTATTATTTACATTTAAATATTTATAACATTTCTGCATAAGCAGCCAAAAAAGTTCATCTCTGCCCTTTAGGAACTAAGCAATTTCATTTTACTAGGTAGACTTTTTTTTCTCTATAAATAATTGACACATTGATTTCTCCCTCTGTCTTTATGCTATTTATATTATTTCTTAAACGCAAGATGCTTAGAGAACAAACAGACTGACTGGTCTGTTTTTATTGCCTATCAAATCCAAACGGACTAATATATCATATGAAGGATCTGGAGAAGGGAGTAGTGATAACACACTAAAAAATAGGAATGAATCCATTAGAATTCAGATATGGAAGGCTATGCTAATTACATTGCTACATTGAAAAAATGTTTGTTTCTTCCTGGAAATAACTTTATGTAAATTTTCTCTTTTTTTTTTCTGAGATTGGTGGTACTGGGAGGCTGGTTTTGGAAGAGGTTTTCCAGCTCAGACCAATTGTGTCCAGTTATGAGGGTGATAAAAGCATCTTTTTCATCCTCTCCTTCCTCCTTCTCTAACTATTCTGGATAAATTAGCACCTGCTTTAAAATTTTGTCTTCAGGAGTGCTGCTGAAAAAAAAAACCCCTCACTTCTGTCATAGCAATGAGAGAAATAAAATCGGTGTCCACTGACATTTTAAAAAATAGAAATAGAAGGGGAAAACAAATGAACAATTTGTGGAAGAATAACAGAGCAGGTAAAATTCCTTCCTCATTTAATACTACCTTAAAACAATGATTTGATGACCAGTGAGTGGAGTTAATCTTCTCCTTTTTTCTTTTTCTTTTTTTTTTTTTCCTTTTCCTTTTTCTTTTTTTTCTTTTTCTTTTTTATATTTTTTCTTTTTCTTTTATCTTTTGTTTTTGTTTTTTCTTTTTTTCATCTTCTTTTTCTTTTCCTTTTTTCCCTTTTCCTTTTCCTTTTCCTTTTCCTTTTCCTTTCCTTTCCTTTTCCTTTTCCTTTTCCTTTTCCTTTTCCTTTTCCTTTTCCTTTTCCTTTTCCTTTTCCTTTTCCTTTTC